>QUOP01000170.1:0-318524 GCA_003675405.1 Hericium coralloides | reverse complement strand
AGCTCGACGTTTATCGCTTCCTCCCCGTGATCGGCAGTTCTTACAGGCCAACCCGCCTCTCTTTCCCGTGTTATTCGTGGGTGTCCGCAGCCGTCGCGTCGTCTCTCTGATTATTGCTAAGGGTGGCGGCAAAGCGCAGAGCTCGACTCCTCCTTCCTCTATATGCATTACCCCGCGGCGCCGTGGGGCCCTCAACTCTAGCTTTCTCGCGAATGCCTCCACCGTTGTCGGCCGGGTGACGCAAGCGGCCCGTCGCCCTCCTCCGAAGCCCCGGCGCAAAGTTTGCGCGGATTTCGACGGGTGGGAAGCCGCCGCCGCGATCAGCGCAAGAAGAAGGCGGCGGGCAAAGGGAAAGGCAAGGGCAAGGCGCGCAAATGACCGGTTATCGGTATGGCGTCCCTTCCTCCCTCCCGGACTGGCTGCTACACGTTCCTTATCCCGCGCGATTCGTAGCATAATTCTAAATACTCCTGTAGACATTGTACTGGCTGCTCAATTTAGAAGTGGTGTTCATGTTTCGCCCGGTGTGAATTTGCCCGATAATATCGCTATGCATTCAGTGTTGGTATGAAGCATATGCTTCACCAACCACGCCGTTCTAAGTTAATCAAAGACGCGTGGATGGACTTTCAACGACGCCTGCGATGGCGTCTTAAGTTTTCATTTGCTGGCGATAATGAGTTCTTTGACCCAGATTACGATGTGAGGCGTGATTCTTCCAAGAAGAAGCCTCCCGTTTTACCGCAATTTTTCCGCAAATCTTGAGTTAGGCCTCGTCGAGGGTCGGAAGTTCGTGAATTCTACGATATCCAAAATACCCGACGAGTATGGTACAGACCACCTTAAACCGCTCGGTCCCAACCTACGCCTTGTCAAGGAGTTCTTAGTTTCTAATAAATACATTGTTACAAACACAGATAAGAACCTCGGAGTCGCGGTGTCAGAGCGTACCTGGTACATAGATAAATGCAAGGAGCTCCTCTCGAATGAGGCGGCATACAAGCCCCTCTCGTCTATTGACGCGAAGATCATCCTTGACCGGAAACATTCAGAGATGTTAATCGTCTCCGAATTAGCTGAGAATTCGATATTCTTCGAAGGGGACGTCGCGGAGTTTTTGCGATCTAAGATAACGGCTCCCGGCGAAAAGCATGCGGTCCCTCAGTTTTATGGTGTGCCTAAAATTCATAAGCAACCCGTCAAAATGCGACCCATCATTCCATGTCATTCTGCCATAATGAACCCCGCCGCAAAGTTTGTTTCCAAAAAACTTAAACCGCTTGTCGAAGCGGCGCCAACCGTTATTCACGGTACCAAAGATCTGGCGATAAAATTAAGTAAGCTCACATTACAGCCCGGACGGCAATTTTATATTGTCACTGGTGACGTCGTCGCCTTCTACCCGTCGATTCCCTTGGATTCGTGTTTAGAAAAGGTTTATCAGATGTACCTCGACCATTATTGGTGGAATCGAGACGACTTCGACTCACCCAACTCCCTGCAGCAGCAGGAAGTGTTCAAACGCTGTTTGTATGTCGGCAATACAGAGCTTGTTACACAGTTTCTTAATGATTATTATCTTCAACTGCAAGGCCTCGCCATGGGCGTTGCTGATTCACCCGATCTTGCGAATCTGTACGGGTGGTTCTTTGAAGAAAAATGTAAAATATTAGAAAATCCGTTAGTCCCATTCTACGGACGTTACATCGACGACTGCCTAGCAATAGTCTACGCCCACAGTGAGGTAGAGGCGTTAAATATTGTCAAAGCTGTCCAATTCGATGACTGTGTAATTGAGTGGCAAGCGTCTGATCATTTTCAGCCGTTCCTCGACATGTTGTTGTACATTGATGGTCACAATAATCTCCAACACATGCCGTACCGCAAAGCGCAAAGCCACCAAGAAAGAATTCCTTGGATATCACACCACCCGCTCGACGTTAAACGCGGGACCTTTATTGGTGAGATGTCCCGGTTGGCCACGTTGTGTAGTCTTCATGAACACTACATCGACGCACTGAGGGGCTTGGTCGCCCTTTATGTGAAACGTGGTTACCCGCAAGACCTTGTTATGTCTTGGCTTAAGTCCAATGTGTCAACACGCTGGGAAAATCGCCTTAATACGGTGAAACGAGAGCACGTAGAAGTGCTTGTCCTTAAGACAGAATATAACACGGCATGGAATTACTTCAATGCTAAGGAGCTTTCCGATGCAATCTTTGGATACTGGCGCGAGTGGCTCAGCCGTGCTGAGCGCGCCGAATTCTCCCTTGAATTCCCCGCACCTCGAACCGACGATCCCCACAATGTCGGGGACGCTGCCGCAACCAATTGGTTGTTGGTACGCCTCCCTGGCGGCGCGGAGATCTCGGTCCCCGACGTGCGGAAAATAGGTATCCTTAATCGTCGATTGATCACGTCCCGTAAACGGACGCGCAATCTATTCGACATTCAAAACCTTTGGAAAAAGGTTGTATTGGAAACGCTAGACGAGCGAGTACTGGAAGATCAAGACGATCAACCGCAACCAGTCAATCCTGAAGATCCCCTTCAAGGACACGGAGTACTCAATTACCCTCTCGCCCAGGTAAACCCGAATCAACACAACGTCCCTATGGACGTGGATGATAGTGACGATTCGACTCATTTACACAGGCGCTCGCCCCCCGCCCCAGACGCGTGGACGTATGGCCGGTAGTGGTCGTCAGTGCGTGGCGTTGTTGTACCGTCTAGGAGCTCGGTGGACTTTACTAGCTGCAATGGAAGTGTTGCAGTACTGGCTGGATTAAGTTCCGGCCAGTGGGACCTTGTGCTACGGCCTTGGTTATGTCCTCTTGTTCCTGTTCGGTCTCTTCGCCCGCCCGTGCGGCCCCACGGACCCAGCGTTCACAAGCGCCTTCGGCGTCTTAGCTCTCCTTAGCCAAGCAATTAATCTTGTAGGTACCGCGTTGCTGTACATGCCTTACAGACGGTATTAACCGTGGTCGTTAGGAAACCCATCCCAACCAACCAACCCAACCCAACGTGCGTACTCGTTATAGTAAAACGAAAAAATCAGACGGTAATGGTGATTTATAGCCAACCTAACCCAACCGAACCACAACCCCAACCCCAACCGGGGGCGCCTTCGGCGCCAGACATGACCCGGGACATCGGGACATGACCCGGGACGTCACGTGACGTCCCGGCTCATGTCGGCGGCTCATGACATCATAATGACATCATGACCCGCCAGTTGGTAATACGGTTTAACTTCGGCCCTAGGTTTACCCACTAATCACATGCCCCGCGTTATCCGACCAATCGGGAATCGAATGGTTATCGCGTGTCATCAAGTCTGACATACAAGATTACTCACCCCTCAGTCAGCTGCTCAGTCAGCGCCGAGGTTGCTTACCCCCTCATGTTTACTAACGCAGGCCTGAAGAGCATAAAAGCGAAACAGGTGGTTGCTGGACCCCCAGCGATCTGTCGTCTGCAGTAGCTACTTTAGTTTCTTCTTTGGATTCGTCACACACCCCCCAACCCAACCCAACCCAACCCAACACCAGTGCCTATAAATATAGGGCCTGCTGCTGCCTGTCTGAACAGGACACAAGCCCTACTCACCTTGCCAGGG
Source organism: Hericium coralloides (assembly GCA_003675405.1). Lineage (NCBI taxonomy): Eukaryota > Fungi > Basidiomycota > Agaricomycetes > Russulales > Hericiaceae > Hericium > Hericium coralloides. The sequence continues at coordinate 314,905 of QUOP01000170.1, read as the reverse complement.
ACTGAAGAAGCACAGCAGTGCAGAAATTCAGGACCATTCAGCCATCTGAATCTCCCTTAACTGGGTAGGTGACTCCTTGGTTTAAAACTTGATTGCTCCACTGCTTCTGCTTTACCCTTACTATAATCCCTTTCATTCCCTTCCTCCTGTTCTTGTTTTACTCTTTGCTCCCTTGATTGAAGCTTCAGCTGTGGGCCTCTCCTTTAGGGAGGCCCCAATCCACCCTTCACAGGCTCTTTTGAGCTTAGCAGTTGCTCTCAAGGAGTATAGACTGGTCTGCAGCTTCATCCCCCTCTTTTCCCTTTCTAGGTTCACTTTGTTATCAAGTCAGCTAGCTGCATTGCAGTTTCACCATAGGAATCTCTGCCCTCTGAGCCCTTTGTGCCTGAGGTCTTCTCATCTTTCATGATACATGGAGATGGGGAGATTGGAGGATCTTGCCAGGTGATAGACCTGGAAGATACCCTCTGCCAAAAATTGGCCAAAGATTGGTGTCTCCCAAGACCCTCTCTTTGTATAAGACAGAGATAGTACCAAGTTGAAACAATCATAGCATTGTTTTAACCTCTGATACCCTTGCCTATATATTTATCTGATTCAGATACATTTACCAATTGGCATTATAGAGTCCATGCTTATTATGCTGGCTCATAAAAACACATATCTTGTTCAATAGGAACTAAGCTTATACTTGAATAGCAAAGTTTGGCATAGAGTGCTAACTGTTATTTTAAAAGATTCAAAATATGTCTGAAGAACACAGCACCACTCCCACCAGTTCTCAACTGGATATCCAACTGGAAGAAGCCCTGGCCCTATATCAGAATGCAAAACCTAAGAATGATACACCAAGTATAGCACCTTGGCTACTCCAAACTCTCCAAAGTCATAAGAAAAGACTTGTGACTATCAGCAAGCAAGGAGAGATAGCTAAACTTAGTTTAGAAAGACTGGAAGCAGACTTTCAACAAGGCAAATTACCAAATGTAAGCATAAAATCTGATACAACTTAGCATCATTGAAAGCTATATAACTGTGATACTTCTAGTTCATCCAAGCCCTAAGGGCTCCTAAAGCACTAGATGGGTCTCCAGACCTCCAACCTCTATGGGACAAAGATTTCAAAACATACCAGGAGGCCTTATATACATCCCTCATCAATGACAAGAAAAACAAGATAGACAGAGCTCAAAACATCAGCACCATCAGTGGCCTCCTATTTGGAGAATACATGAGTGATGTCAAGAAGTTTTGTCTTGAACAAATCAATAAGCAGCCCCAACTTGAAGAAGCCTTTAACAATGAGGCCAAAGCAGCTATCAACTATTGGGTCAGCCACAGACTAGAATGGATTAAAGATGGAAAAAAGGCTGCTACAGAAGAATCTGAGCAGATCCTTCAAAAGAGGCAAAATAAAGAAAGCAAGAGTTTAGATGAAGGAAATGTAAGAAATCTACTTACTAGTGCAACTCCTACTGATAAACACTCTACAGAACAAACCCATCCTCCATTTTCACCCATACCACACTCCCTACAGAGGAGGAATGCCCCCAAGAGGAAGAGGCAGGGGAATGGGGATGGGTACCAGAGGAGGATACAGGGGGAGGAGGCCCTATGTCAACAGGAGCCAATATGGAAGAGAGATGGAAATGTAATATGTGAAAAGCCTAGAAATAGAAGGCTCAGCTCTAAATCTAAAAATCTGATTCATGCTACAAAGAAAGAAATAGTCAGAATAGATTTGGAAGAACAAGAAAGAAGAATCATGAAACAAAACCTACAAGACTTTGGTGTAGCTGATACTACTATCCATAATATTTCATCTAAAGTTATATCAAAAGGAGCTCTAACATGCCTTGCTCTAGGATCTAAATTCATTGTATCACCTAAACCAGATATAGCTCCCCTAAAAATAGATATTGACAGCTTTAAAAGAAGAATCAGGCTAAGACACATCTTTCAAGATGAAGATCACAATATTCCACAATACTGGATCCCATCTGGATGGAACCCACCTCATCTATACAAAAGACCTGATATTGAAAAAGAACTTATCATGCTAGAAAGAAATATACTCAGTCATTGTAATACTACAAACAAACCTAAAACCAACATTAGCCCTAATGATATCAAAGCATACAAAGAGTTACTAAAAGATCCAGATACTCTTGTAATCCTAGCTGATAAAAATCTAGGATATGCTATAGTAGACACTCAATGGTATATAACTAAATGCCTAGATCATCTAGAATCTGCATCCTACAGCAATGTAACAGCCCTTTACAACACAGGAATCAATGGAGAATCAATTCCCCAACATATATACAATAAAATTAAAAATCTAGTAGAAAATGCCAAAGATGAACTAAGTGAAGAAGAAATAAAGTGGATCTTACAACCACAGGAATGGAAACCTATGAAATTCTATATTACTGCCAAAGTTCACAAACAGCCTATCAAAGGAAGACCTATTGTACCTAGCATGACTTGGATGACATTTCACCTATCAGAATGGGTAGCCAATCAACTAAACCCACTTCTAATCCATACTGAATGGGTCCTAAAAGATTCTTATGAACTAATTGAAGATATCAACAAAGTAAATGCTGTAAATCCAGAATGTAGTATCAAAATTGCAAGTGCAGATGTAGAAGCCCTATATCCCAATATAGATATTAAAACTGGACTACAATACACCAAAGAATTTATTGAAGAGCTAAACTGGGAAACTCCAGCTAAAAGGGAATTCTTACTCCAAAGTATGGAGATAATCCTAAGAGAAGGATATATTGAGTTTAATGATGAAATATATCAACAGAATAATGGTGCAGCTATGGGAAGCCCAATGATACCACCTTATGCTAATATATTTATGTATATCACTGAAAGAAAGACTGTGCAAAAATATATAAACAATCAAACACTACTTTTATATAAGAGATTCATTGATGATGTATTTATTGTAGTAAAGTGGAGAGAAACATCCATCCAAAATCTCATTCATGAGCTCAATAATCTACTTCCATTTATTAAATTTACATGGAGTGAAGTATGCAAAAAAGTATCCTTCCTAGATCTACTGATCACTGTAGATGACAAGCAACATAAAATTAACACTCAGGTATATCAAAAACCTCTAAATACATATGCATATCTACCTTTCCATTCACACCATACTACAGCACAGAAAAAAGGCTTCATCAAAGCTGAAGCCATCAGATATGCTAGACTCTCTACATTTGAAGGAGATTTTAAGAAAATGATCAAAATATTCACCATCAGACTACAGAAAAGAGGCTACCCCTTATCTTTCATCCAACAATGTCTACAAAACTTAGAATTCAAAGACAAACATAAATATAAAATCTATAAAAATAAACAGAGCAAATCTCTACCATTGCTATTTCAAACATGTTACAATCCAATTATAAGCAGAACATCTCTTAGAAATGCTCTCAACCAATTTACTGCCAACTTAGCAAAGCTGAGCAAAGTGCACCCTTCTCTCACTGAAAAAATTACCATATGCTACAGTGTCCCATCCAAATTACATAGTGAAACTCTGAAAAGCAGGAAAGCTAAACAATTATAATAGATTGATATCCCCTCCTCTCACAAAGCAATCTACAAAATGCCCATCTCAATCATAGACTGGATTAGAAAAAACTCCGAAAATATAATTAAAGAAGCCACCCTACAACTAGAACTACAAATACAAGCAGACATTGCACATAGCTGGGACAACCTTGATTCATGGCACCCAGATGATATAATTCTAACAAATTCTGATGCAGAATTTTACCTACAAAAATATACAAATAAAGTGCATGAAACTTTCACAGCTAAAGCAAAGAACTATCTATTAAATGATCAACTATGCATCAGTATGGACAACTATATATCTCATAAGACATCCATTAAAAATGTCTGTGATGTTCACTCTACATCTTTAGCTAAAATCTCCAGCATCAAAGAAAGCCTTAGCTGCTTGGAAAATATTCCAAACTTAGCATTTATTGATTTAGAAACTGATGGAGTGAACATTAATACTTGTAATATACTACAAGTAGCTATTATCAAACCTACAACATCTGAGAATACACAGTCTAATACCCTAGGCTCATGGTCTACCTATGTATTACCATGTAAAAACTACACACAAGATAATAACTCAGCATACCATATCAACCACATTGGAAACAAGGAACTCTCCACTGCCCCATACTGGAATGAAATAGAAAGTAAAATATATAACATGTTAAAAGGCACCACCATAGTTGGATACAATATCCATAAATTTGATTTACCTATCTTAAATAGATACATGAGCAAAACATATGGCAGTCTAAATTACTCTATGGCAATTGATTTATATCCTGGAACATGGAATAAGAAAAGCCAAAAATTAATAGATGCTCTCAATCTATATCATATTTATATTGATGAAAAGCTACATGATGCTACTGAAGACAGTATAGCCTGTATCCATCTAATGGCCAGTCTAATTGATGATCATAAACTACCCAACAATAGTTATGACATGGATGAACTTTTGGCTAACTGGCATAGCAATAATGGAAGGCTAGGCAAAATTATATCTGTCCCAAGTGGACAAGTAACTCACTATAATACAAATAAGAGAAAGTATGCAGAGATAACTAATATATAAATACAAATCTGCCTCTCTCATACTACACAAAAATCAGAAAATCATATACCTGCCAACCTTACCAACCCCAACACCAACCCCAACACCAACCGCCAACCCAGCCCATCCCAACCTCAACCAGGCTAGCAGCAATAAAGGCTGACCTGAACACATGCTTATTGCTACTTTAATCACTCAGTATAAAATACAAAAATTCACTCAACCCCTCACTTTTAAGTCAAACCCACTGATTTAATGAAGAAGTGACAAAAACTCCGAAAATTGTACTCAGTATCTAGCTACCAATTGACTATAAAAAATATGAAGCTACCATTTGAAAGCCTTTATCAATAGCCTTCTAGCTATATATACTATGTATAAATTGAACCAAAGTGGCCAAAACTCCGAAAATAGCCAATACTTAATCACCAATTGATAACAGTAAGAAAACCTTGAAATGGATACTGATCCACTTAAGATATATAAAGTCACTATCTGAAAAGCTCTGATGAATAGCTGCTCAACCATATATACCATACTTGACTTAAACTAAAGAAAAGTGATCAAAACTCCGGAAATTATATCCAGTATTTGGCCACCATTTGGTAGCCAAACAAACACTGCCACAAGAATCAAGACCAAGGAATGGACTTCTAACCATTCAAGCTATAGAAAGTATGAAGCCACCATCTGAAAGCCCTCTTCAATAGCTTCTCTGCTATATATACTATATACAAACTAAACCAAGCCAAAGTGATCAAAACTCCGAAAATGGTAACTAATGGTTGGCCATCAGCTAGGAACCAAACAACAATATAAGAACTTGAAATAAACTTCTACTTACTCAACATTTAAGAAATATAAAGCCACCATCTGAAAGCCCTGATGAATAGCTTTCCCACCATATATACCATGTTTAATTTAAAGCTACAACAAGTGGTCAAAACTCCGGAAATTGCACACAGTATTTGGTCACCAATTGGTAGCCAAACAACACTGCCACAATGTCAAAGATCAGGAAATAGAGTGCTAACTACCCAAGCTATGAACATCAGTACACCATTATTTGAAAGCCCTTATCAGTAGCTTTCCAACCATATAAACTATGTCTAATTTAAAGCAAAAAGAAGTGGCCAAAACTCCGGAAATTGTTTTCAACGTTTGGTCACCAATTGGTAGCCAAACAACCAATACAAGATCTTGAAATAAACACTCACTTACTCAAAACTTGAGAAATATAAAGCCACCATCTGAAAGCCCTGATAAATAGCTTTCCAACTATATATACCATGTCTGATTTCAAGCCAAAACAAGTAGCCAAAACTCCGGAAATTGTTTTCAACGTTTGGCCACCAATTGGTAGCCAAACAACACTGCCACAACATCAAAGATCAGTGAATAGAGTGATAACTACTCAAGCTATGGATATCATTATACTACCATCTGATAGCTCTTATCAATAGCTTTCTAACCATATAAATTATGTCTAATTTAAAGCAGAAAGAAGTGGTCAAAACTCCGGAAATTGTTTTCAACGTTTGGTCACCAATTGGTAGCCAAACAAAAGGTGCCACAAAATCAAAGATAATGCTATAGAAATTCAGCAACTCAAGCTATCGAAAATGTAAAGACAGATTTGGAAAGCTGCTTTCAATAGCTTTCTGACCATATAAGACATGTACAGTAAAAATGAGGTACCAAAGTGCCAAAACTCCGAAAATGGATACAAATAGACCAATGTTGAGGAACCAAACAACAAGTGCTTCCTGCTTCCTGCCACATCATCACTACACTCTTCCTGCAATCTCTGCACACTCTACCTACCTCATACCTCTACACAGTGCTACAGAATGGGTCTTCCTCCTCAATCCAGACTTCTGAGGCTTCCCCTCTATATCAACATCATGCCCTTTGGGTACACTCAATCCCTGAGCCTCCCTTTCATCAATGGAGCCCTTCCCATCAGGGAACTGAAGAGAACCTGGTCCCACTATGCCTATCAAGTAGCAGAAGACTTCTTGAAGCTAAAATCTATTCAGACCTCTCAGGTATGCAAATCTGCTACCAATGTGGATACAAAATACTCACACCTAGCCTGTAGCTCACTGACATGGAGTACCAAGGCCCTAATGTAGCCAAGAAGGCTGCCTCCATGGTTGTCAATAACTCTGGGCTCCACAACTCTGAACAGATCAGTCAGACCATGCACAGGTACCACCAAGGTGTTATCAAAATGCATAAAATTCACTTCCTACTCCTTCACCTCACTACCCTTCACCCCCACCATCCTCATGCCAACTGGAGCATTGAGAAGGCCACTTCTAGGATGGAATGTCTGTACCAATTTGCCTGGGAACAGCACTACATCTTCTCTGATGTCCTGAGCCAAGCCATGGAGCAGATCCAGGAGGAGATTGGTCAGGACCCTCATGACCTCCTTGGAGTATGGGAGGAGGAGGACCACCTTATCCTTAACTGGATGGATGGTAATGTGGACTTCTTTTCAGAGCCTGGACAGCAGCCACCTCCCCTGGGCATCCCTTACCAGCAATTGCTGGGTATACATGGTGAGCAGCCTTGGGAGCTTGATGGAAGAGTACTGGCAGAGGTCATCCATGCCTTTGATGGAGAAGGAGATAATGTTTTGGGAGACAGCTTCTATTTGGACAAGTCTGGAGTTCTGCACATAGTTTGAAATCTTTTTACATACCAGCATCTTCCCTATACACTACTGCACTATGTTCTGAATATGCTATGCCTATGCTATGTCTCTAAAATTTGAACAATCCCCTGCAAATGAGAATTATCTGCTTAATCTAAGATAAGAAATTAGCCAAAAAATAGCCCAAAAACTCCGAAAATTTAGTCACTAAAATTGTGATTTAATAATCAAGTGCCACTTGTCTCCTACCACCATCAGCACTCAAAGACTTTAACAGTGCCCTTGCATCTGTGAAACTACAAACCACCTGTCAAACTCTAGACTACTACTACAGGTAGGATGCAAAGGATTCTAAAAATACAAACATATACTCACTAATGACCATGTAGAATGGGCTTACCTCCAAAGTCTGCATGCCTCAGACTGCCTCTCTATTTAAGAGCTGTCCCCTTTGGATATACCTCTCCCTTAACTCTACCAAGAAACATATGGACTCCTCCTATCCAGGACCTCATCCAAACTTGGAAGTTCTATGCCCACCAGGTAGCAGAAGACTTCCTGCTTTTAAAGTCTGTGCAGATAGAAGAAGTGAGCAAATATATCTCTAAGTGAGGAATAGAAACTTAAAGATACCTCTTAGCTCTCAGAACTAGAGTATGAAAACTTCAATCTAGCCCAAATTGCTGCCTCAATGGTAGTAGACAAAGCAGAACTCACCTATCTGGATGATTTAAACCACACCATGGATAGATATCATCAAGGACTCATTAAAATCACTAAACTACACCATCTCCTTGAACAACTCATCAGCACCCATTCTGATCTACTACCAGATGCTGTATGGAATGAGACATTGGCTGCCAAGCTGATGAAAGGATTCTACAAAGCAGCTTGGAAGAAACACTACATTTGCTCTGGTATCCTGGCTAGGGCCATGAGGATAGTGGAGAACAAAACTGGAGAAGGAGCTGAGGAAACCCTAGGCATCTGGGGTGAAGATGAAGGCCTTATCACTGAATGGATGTATGGAAAATACACCACTACTCCACAGCTTGAAGAGCCCAGCCCTCCCATGGGATTCTCCTATGGAAATCTGACCCTTCAAAACATAGAAGTCTATTGGAAACCAGATGGCAGGCATATGTCAGGGAGTCTAAAGGCTATTAGTGGAGAGGGAGACATAGAAAATGGGGATACCTTCTTCATTGACTCTGAAGGATTGCTACAAGTAGTTTGAAGATGTTCAGGACATAACAGTCTCTACTATAATGCCTTGGAAATGTACACAAAATATGACTTGATCTAAAAAGTGAACCAAATAGCTTAAGACAGCTAAGAAAGGATCAGCCTTTGGTCAAAGGCTGTAATGAGAATGAAATAGCTCTTTAGCAACCTGCTGTGAAAATCAGGTCTCATTTGTATCTTGTATTACATATTGAGCAGAAGTATCTAGAGTATCCCTGTGGTCTGCAGTAAAGTTTGTCCTGCCTATAAGGCCCCATGTGAGTGTACTAGCCAGGGTTCAGCACAGGCCTCTATGATCATCTGCAGTCAGAGTCTGCTCAAAGGATTGCAACTGAGCAAAGAAATCCTAATGGTGTAAGCCATTAAATGCACCCAATTTGGCTGAGGGAAGTTTTTTGCATGGTAAAGCACCAGGTACAAGATACAGAGGATGAAATCATGACTTAACTCATGATAGGTTGTCTTGAATGTGCAATTTGACCTAACACAAGACACACTGGTCATATATTATGCCACTACATATACTACCAATTCACAGTAGCTAGGTTCTGAGTAAGACCAGCCACTGTAGGTATAATTATAACTTAGATGTAATGTGCTTGAGATAGAAGATACATTGATAGGGGTGTTACCATCTTCAAAATCTGTCTGTAACTTCTATCTATGCTGAGAGAATGGATGAAGCTATCACATCAGTGATCATTGAGTTGGCTGCTGGAGAGGCAAAGGAAGTTGGAATGATTGGGCCTTTAGCTGAGAGTGATCAGTTAGTGATCTTAATACCTCAAGAAGTGGCAGAATCTCCTTGGAGATGCTCAAGCAGCAAATGAGCTGCTCTAGGCCTTAATATCTTTGCAGTGAAAGCCTTTTCATCCCAATCTAAACTTCCCAGTCACCACTAGGGTTGACTGTGTATACTGCCTAAAAAACTACAATCTTCACATCCTAGTATCTTACAACAAGCATTAATGCTGCATGACATGCCTACATGCATTACATCTTATGAATATCATGCATAATCACACTATATGTTGAGCAGAAAGTAGCTCAACATCCTGCTCAGATGCAGGCAATGAGGTGGCACAGAACAAGAGGCTGTGGCTACAGAATAAAGTTAAGGTTCTGTGGCTGTCAACTGCATAGTTGCCACTAAGACTGTGACTCATCATAGAATTACAGTCAAAGTGGGCCCATTTGATGGCAGGATTTAATCCAGCCTGCCCTAAACACCAGTGCCTATAAATATAGGGCCTGCTGCTGCCTGTCTGAACAGGACACAAGCCCTACTCACCTTGCCAGGGACTGAAGAAGCACAGCAGTGCAGAAATTCAGGACCATTCAGCCATCTGAATCTCCCTTAACTGGGTAGGTGACTCCTTGGTTTAAAACTTGATTGCTCCACTGCTTCTGCTTTACCCTTACTATAATCCCTTTCATTCCCTTCCTCCTGTTCTTGTTTTACTCTTTGCTCCCTTGATTGAAGCTTCAGCTGTGGGCCTCTCCTTTAGGGAGGCCCCAATCCACCCTTAACTGGGTAGGTGACTCCTTGGTTTAAAACTTGATTGCTCCACTGCTTCTGCTTTACCCTTACTATAATCCCTTTCATTCCCTTCCTCCTGTTCTTGTTTTACTCTTTGCTCCCTTGATTGAAGCTTCAGCTGTGGGCCTCTCCTTTAGGGAGGCCCCAATCAACCCCCTCAGTCAGCTGCTCAGTCAGCGCCGAGGTTGCTTACCCCCTCATGTTTACTAACGCAGGCCTGAAGAGCATAAAAGCGAAACAGGTGGTTGCTGGAACCCCAGCGATCTGTCGTCTGCAGTAGCTACTTTATTAGTTTCTTCTTTGGATTCGTCACACCCCCCAACCCAACCCATCACATCCCCTGCCCCCAGCATGTCGTCCACGTCTTCCCTCTATGTCCTCGACCGTTCTCCGTGCTCTCTCTCCCATTGCCGATGGCGTAGTCAACGCGACTGCGCCGGAGCATCTCGTCGGTCACGGCGAGTCTCTCGAGGCCCGCCGTCAGGCTCGCCTCTCGCACTGTCCGCGGCCAACTCGGTCAACGACGTGTTGGCGCTGGTCCCGGTGACTACGCGCCGGTCCTCCGTGACCTCTCCTCGAGGTCGCGTCCATGGCTACCAAGCTTATGAACGCGCGGGCCACTCTCACCAAGTGGCGCGGCCATCAGGCCGCAGGACCTTCCCACCGCACCTTCAGTCGAAGGTCCCCGAGGTCCAGCTTACCAAGGGGTTTCAGGAATCCGAGGACGGCAAGGCATCTCGCCTGTCCTTGGAGACCAAGCATCGCGCTTGGCTCGTCGAGTCCCTCACCCAGTCCATCGAGGCTAAGGAGAAGGACATCGGCTTCCTGGAGAATGCGGTGAATGGATCCCTTTCTTGCTCGGGTTCACCCAAACTTCTCGCACTCGCGGAAGCTGTTCGAGAGCCGCAAGGTTCCCGAGACAGAACGCAAAGACAACGGCGACGTCGTGATCCTTGGCTGGGTCTCGACAAGTCCATTCAGAAGTCGTATGAGCTCATGCTCCACGACGTCCCAGCCTTCGTCTATCGCATCGTCGCCATCGCGGAGGCGATCGATCACGCTCAGTCCGCCAAGACTGAGAAGAAGAAGAAGCTGGTTGAGTCCGCCGATGTGGAGATGGCCGACGCTACCAAGCCCGGCCCGTCGATTCAGTCCCTGATCGACTCTGCAGTCTCCAAGGCGCTCAAGAAGTCGGCCCCGGCCGCCAAGAAAGTGAGTAATCCCACGCTCTCTTTCCGTAACGGTTCTGACGCTCCCTTTTCAGGGCGGCAAAGCGCAGAGCTCGACTTCCAAGAATTCCCGCCTCCCCCCGGTCAAGCAGGCCGTTCCGAAGCCCCGGCGCAAGTTTGCGCGGATTTCGACGGGTGGGAAGCCGCCGCGCGATCAGCGCAAGAAGAAGGCGGCGGGCAAAGGGAAAGGCAAGGGCAAGGCGCGCAAATGACCGGTTACAGGTATGGCGTCCCTTCCTCCCTCCCGGACTGGCTGCTAACAGTTCCTTATCCCCGCGCGATTCGTAGCATAATTCTAAATACTCCTGTAGACATTGTACTGGCTGCTCAATTTAGAAGTGGTGTTCATGTTTCGCCCGGTGTGAATTTGCCCGATAATATCGCTATGCACCTCAGTGTTGGTATGAAGCATATGCTTCACCAACCACGCCGTTCTAAGTTAATCAAAGACGCGTGGATGGACTTTCAACGACGCCTGCGATGGCGTCTTAAGTTTTCATTTGCTGGCGATAATGAGTTCTATGACCCAGATTACGATGTGAGGCGTGATTCTTCCAAGAAGAAGCCTCCCGTTTTACCGCAATATCTTGAGTTAGGCCTCGTCGAGGGTCGGAAGTTCGTGAATTCTACGATATCCAAAATACCCGACGAGTATGGTACAGACCACCTTAAACCGCTCGGTCCCAACCTACGCCTTGTCAAGGAGTTCTTAGTTTCTAACAAATATATTGTTACAAACACAGATAAGAACCTCGGAGTCGCGGTGTCAGAGCGGACCTGGTACATAGATAAATGCAAGGAGCTCCTCTCGAATGAGGCGGCATATAAGCCCCTCTCGTCTATTGACGCGAAGATCATCCTTGATCGGAAACATTCAGAGATGTTAATCGTCTCCGAATTAGCTGAGAATTCGATATTCTTCGAAGGGGACGTCGCGGAGTTTTTGCGATCTAAGATAACGGCTCCCGGCGAAAAGCATGCGGTCCCTCAGTTTTACGGTGTGCCTAAAATTCATAAGCAACCCGTTAAAATGCGACCCATCATTCCATGTCATTCTGCCATAATGAACCCCGCCGCAAAGTTTGTTTCCAAAAAACTTAAACCGCTTGTCGAAGCGGCGCCGACCGTTATTCACGGTACCAAAGATCTGGCGATAAAATTAAGTAAGCTCACATTACAGCCCGGACGGCAATTTTATATTGTCACTGGTGACGTCGTCGCCTTCTACCCGTCGATTCCCTTGGATTCGTGTTTAGAAAAGGTTTATCAGATGTATCTCGACCATTATTGGTGGAATCGAGACGACTTCGACTCACCCAACTCCCTGCAGCAGCAGGAAGTGTTCAAACGCTGTTTGTATGTCGGCAATACAGAGCTTGTTACACAGTTTCTTAACGATTATTATCTTCAACTGCAAGGCCTCGCCATGGGCGTTGCTGACTCACCCGACCTTGCGAATCTGTATGGGTGGTTCTTTGAAGAAAAATGTAAAATCTTAGAAAATCCGTTAGTCCCGTTCTACGGACGTTACATCGACGACTGCCTAGCAATAGTCTACGCCCACAGTGAGGTAGAGGCGTTAAATATTGTCAAAGCTGTCCAATTCGATGACTGTGTAATTGAGTGGCAAGCGTCTGATCATTTTCAGCCGTTCCTCGACATGTTGTTGTACATTGATGGTCACAATAATCTCCAACACATGCCGTACCGCAAAGCGCAAAGCCACCAAGAAAGAATTCCTTGGATATCACACCACCCGCTCGACGTTAAACGCGGGACCTTTATTGGTGAGATGTCCCGGTTGGCCACGTTGTGTAGTCTTCATGAACACTACATCGACGCACTAAGGGGCTTGGTCGCCCTTTATGTGAAACGTGGTTACCCGCAAGACCTTGTTATGTCTTGGCTTAAGTCCAATGTGTCAACACGCTGGGAAAATCGCCTTAATACGGTGAAACGAGAGCACGTAGAAGTGCTTGTCCTTAAGACAGAATATAACACGGCATGGAATTACTTCAATGCTAAGGAGCTTTCCGATGCAATCTTTGGATACTGGCGCGAGTGGCTCAGCCGTGCTGAGCGCGCCGAATTCTCCCTTGAATTCCCCGCACCTCGAACCGACGATCCCCACAATGTCGGGGACGCTGCCGCAACCAATTGGTTGTTGGTACGCCTTCCTGGCGGCGCGGAGATCTCGGTCCCCGATGTGCGGAAAATAGGTATCCTTAATCGTCGATTGATCACGTCCCGTAAACGGACGCGTAATCTATTCGACCTTCAAAACCTTTGGAAAAAGGTTGTATTGGAAACGCTAGACGAGCGAGTACTGGAAGATCAAGACGATCAACCGCAACCAGTCAATCCTGAAGATCCCCTTCAAGGACACGGAGTACTCAATTATCCTCTCGCCCAGGTAAACCCGAATCAACACAACGTCCCTATGGACGTGGATGATAGTGACGATTCGACTCATTTACACAGGCGCTCGCCCCCCGCCCCAGACGCGTGGACGTATGGCCGGTAGTGGTCGTCAGTGCGTGGCGTTGTTGCACCGTCTAGGAGCTCGGTGGACTTTACTAGCTGCAATGGCAGTGTTGCAGTACTGGCTGGATTAAGTTCCGGCTAGTGGGACCTTGTGCTACGGCCTTGTTATGTCCTCTTGTCCTGTTCGGTCCCTTCGCCCGCCCGTGCGGCCCCACGGACCCAGCGTTCACAAGCGCCTTCGGCGTCTTAGCTCTCCTTAGCCAAGCAATTAATCTTGTAGGTACCGCGTTGCTGTACATGCCTTACAGACGGTATTAACCGTGGTCGTTAGGAAACCCAACCAACCAACCCAACCCAACGTGCGTACTCGTTATAGTAAAACGAAAAAATCAGACGGTAATGGTGATTTATAGCCAACCCAACCCAACCGAACCCCCAACCCCAACTCCAACCGGAACCCCAACCGACGGCCCGCTTCGCGGGCCGGTCACGTGACATGGACGCGGTCTGGATTACAATCAATGACGTCGTAATGATGTCATCGTCAAGTGACCGGTTTGTAATACGGAGTAAGTTCGGCCCTGAGTTGAGCCGCTAATCACATGCCCCGCGTTATCCGACCAATCGGGACTCGAATGGTTATCGCGCGTCATCAAGTCTGACACACAAGATTACTCACCCCCTCAGTCAGCTGCTCAGTCAGCGCCGAGGTTGCTTACCCCCTCATGTTTACTAACGCAGGCCTGAAGAGCATAAAAGCGAAACAGGTGGTTGCTGGAACCCCAGCGATCTGTCGTCTGCAGTAGCTACTTTATTAGTTTCTTCTTTGGATTCGTCACACCCCCCAACCCAACCCAACCGAACCCCCAACCCCAACTCCAACCGGAACCCCAACCGACGGCCCGCTTCGCGGGCCGGTCACGTGACATGGACGCGGTCTGGATTACAATCAATGACGTCGTAATGATGTCATCGTCAAGTGACCGGTTTGTAATACGGAGTAAGTTCGGCCCTGAGTTGAGCCGCTAATCACATGCCCCGCGTTATCCGACCAATCGGGACTCGAATGGTTATCGCGCGTCATCAAGTCTGACACACAAGATTACTCACCCCCTCAGTCAGCTGCTCAGTCAGCGCCGAGGTTGCTTACCCCCTCATGTTTACTAACGCAGGCCTGAAGAGCATAAAAGCGAAACAGGTGGTTGCTGGAACCCCAGCGATCTGTCGTCTGCAGTAGCTACTTTATTAGTTTCTTCTTTGGATTCGTCACACCCCCCAACCCAACCCATCACATCCCCTGCCCCCCAGCATGTCGTCCCACGTCTTCCCTTCTATGTCCTCGACCGTTCTCCGTGCTCTCTCTCCCATTGCCGATGGCGTGGTCAACGCGACTGCGCCGGAGCATCTCGTCGGTCACGGCGAGTCTCTCGAGGCCCGCCGTCAGGCTCGCCTCATCGCACTGTCCGCGGCCAACTCGGTCAACGACGTGTTGGCGCTGGTCCCGGGTGACTACGCGCCGGTCCTCCGTGAACCTCTCCTCGAGGTCGCGTCCATGGCTACCAAGCTTATGAACGCGCGGGCCACTCTCACCAAGTGGCGCGGCCATCAGGCCGCAGGCACCTTCCCACCGCACCTTCAATCGAAGGTCCCCGAGGTCCAGCTTACCAAGGGGTTCCTGGAATCCGAGGACGGCAAGGCATCTCGCCTGTCCTTGGAGACCAAGCATCGCGCTTGGCTCGTCGAGTCCCTCACCCAGTCCATCGAGGCTAAGGAGAAGGACATCGGCTTCCTGGAGAATGCGGTGAATGGATCCCTTTTCTTTGCTCGGGTTCAGCCCAAACTCCTCGCACTCGCGGGGAAGCTGTTTGAGAGCCGCAAGGTTCCCGAGACAGAACGCAAAGACAACGGCGACGTCGTGATCCTTGGCTGGGTCACCGACAAGTCCATTCAGAAGTCGTATGAGCTCATGCTCCACGACGTCCCAGCATTCGTCTATCGCATCGTCGCCATCGCGGAGGCGATCGAGCACGCTCAGTCCCTCAAGACTGAGAAGAAGAAGAAGCTGGTTGAGTCCGCCGATGTGGAGATGGCCGACGCCACCAAGCCCGGCCCGTCGATTCAGTCCTTGATCGACTCTGCAGTCTCCAAGGCGCTCAAGAAGTCGGCCCCGGCCGCCAAGAAAGTGAGTAATTCCACGCTCTCTTTTCGTAACGGCTCTGACGCTCCCTCTCCAGGGCGGCAAAGCGCAGAGCTCGACTTCCAAGAATTCCCGCCTCCCCCCGGTCAAGCAGGCCGTTCCGAAGCCCAGGCGCAAGTTTGCGCGGATTTCGACGGGTGGGAAGCCGCCGCGCGATCAGCGCAAGAAGAAGGCGGCGGGCAAAGGGAAAGGCAAGGGCAAGGCGCGCAAATGACCGGTTACAGGTATGGCGTCCCTTCCTCCCTCCCGGACTGGCTGCTAACAGTTCCTTATCCCCGCGCGATTCGTAGCATAATTCTAAATACTCCTGTAGACATTGTACTGGCTGCTCAATTTAGAAGTGGTGTTCATGTTTCGCCCGGTGTGAATTTGCCCGATAATATCGCTATGCATCTCAGTGTTGGTATGAAGCACATGCTTCACCAACCACGCCGTTCTAAGTTAATCAAAGACGCGTGGATGGACTTCCAACGACGCCTGCGATGGCGTCTTAAGTTTTCATTTGCTGGCGATAATGAGTTCTATGACCCAGATTACGATGTGAGGCGTGACTCTTCCAAGAAGAAGCCTCCCGTTTTACCGCAATATCTTGAGTTAGGCCTCGTCGAGGGTCGGAAGTTCGTGAATTCTACGATATCCAAAATACCCGACGAGTATGGTACAGACCACCTCAAACCGCTCGGTCCCAACCTACGCCTTGTCAAGGAGTTCTTAGTTTCTAACAAATATATTGTTACAAACACAGATAAGAACCTCGGAGTCGCGGTGTCAGAGCGGACCTGGTACATAGATAAATGCAAGGAGCTCCTCTCGAATGAGGCGGCATATAAGCCCCTCTCGTCTATTGACGCGAAGATCATCCTTGATCGGAAACATTCAGAGATGTTAATCGTCTCCGAATTAGCTGAGAATTCGATATTCTTCGAAGGGGACGTCGCGGAGTTTTTGCGATCTAAAATAACGGCTCCCGGCGAAAAGCATGCGGTCCCTCAGTTTTACGGCGTACCTAAAATCCATAAGCAACCCGTTAAAATGCGACCCATCATTCCATGTCATTCTGCCATAATGAACCCCGCCGCAAAGTTTGTTTCCAAAAAACTTAAACCGCTTGTCGAAGCGGCGCCAACCGTTATTCACGGTACCAAAGATCTGGCGATAAAATTAAGTAAGCTCACATTACAGCCCGGACGGCAATTTTATATTGTCACTGGTGACGTCGTCGCCTTCTACCCGTCGATTCCCTTGGATTCGTGTTTAGAAAAGGTTTATCAGATGTATCTCGACCATTATTGGTGGAATCGAGACGACTTCGACTCACCCAACTCCCTGCAGCAGCAGGAAGTGTTCAAACGCTGTTTGTACGTCGGCAATACAGAGCTTGTTACACAGTTTCTTAACGATTATTATCTTCAATTGCAAGGCCTCGCCATGGGCGTTGCTGACTCACCCGACCTTGCGAATCTGTATGGGTGGTTCTTTGAAGAAAAATGTAAAATCTTAGAAAATCCGTTAGTCCCGTTCTACGGACGTTACATCGACGACTGCCTAGCAATAGTCTACGCCCACAGTGAGGCAGAGGCGTTAAATATTGTCAAAGCTGTCCAATTCGATGACTGTGTAATTGAGTGGCAAGCGTCTGATCATTTTCAGCCGTTCCTCGACATGTTGTTGTACATTGATGGTCACAATAATCTCCAACACATGCCGTACCGCAAAGCGCAAAGCCACCAAGAAAGAATTCCATGGACCTCCCACCCCCTGAAGGAGCTCTAAACGCGGGACCTTTATTGGTGAGATGTCCCGGTTGGCCACGTTGTGTAGTCTTCATGAACACTACATCGACGCACTGAGGGGCCTGGTCGCCCTTTATGTGAAACGTGGTTACCCGCAAGACCTTGTTATGTCTTGGCTTAAGTCCAATGTGTCAACACGCTGGGAAAATCGCCTTAATACGGTGAAACGAGAGCACGTAGAAGTGCTTGTCCTTAAGACAGAATATAACACGGCATGGAATTACTTCAATGCTAAGGAGCTTTCCGATGCAATCTTTGGATACTGGCGCGAATGGCTCAGCCGTGCTGAGCGCGCCGAATTCTCCCTTGAATTCCCCGCACCTCGACCCGACGATCCCCACAATGTCGGGGACGCTGCCGCAACCAATTGGTTGTTGGTACGCCTCCCTGGCAGCGCGGAGATCTCGGTCCCCGACGTGCGGAAAATAGGTATCCTTAATCGTCGATTGATCACGTCCCGAAAACGGACGCGTAATCTCTTCGACATTCAAAACCTTTGGAAGAAGGTTGTATTGGAAACGCTAGACGAGCGAGTACTGGAAGATCAAGACGATCAACCGCAACCAGTCCATCCTGAAGATCCCCTTCAAGGACACGGAGTACTCAATTATCCTCTCGCCCAGGTAAACCCGAATCAACACAACGTCCCTATGGACGTGGATGATAGTGACGATTCGACTCATTTACATAGGCGCTCGCCCCCCGCCCCAGACGCGTGGACGTATGGCCGGTAGTGGTCGTCAGTGCGTGGCATTGTGGTACCGTCTAGGAGCTCGGTGGACTTTACTAGCTGCAACGGAAGTGTTGCAGTACTGGCTGGATTAAGTTCCGGCTAGTGGGACCTTGTGCTACGGCCTTGGTTATGTCCTCTTGTTCCTGTTCGGTCCCTTCGCCCGCCCGTGCGGCCCCACGGACCCAGCGTTCACAAGCGCCTTCGGCGTCTTAGCTCTCCTTAGCCAAGCAATTAATCTTGTAGGTACCGCGTTGCTGTACATGCCTTACAGACGGTATTAACCGTGGTCGTTAGGAAACCCATCCCAACCAACCAACCCAACCCAACGTGCGTACTCGTTATAGTAAAACGAAAAAATCAGACGGTAATGGTGATTTATAGCCAACCCAACCCAACCGAACCCCCAACCCCAACTCCAACCGGAACCCCAACCGACGGCCCGCTTCGCGGGCCGGTCACGTGACATGGACGCGGTCTGGATCACAATCAATGACGTCGTAATGATGTCATCGTCAAGTGACCGGTTTGTAATACGGAGTAAGTTCGGCCCTGAGTTGAGCCGCTAATCACATGCCCCGCGTTATCCGACCAATCGGGACTCGAATGGTTATCGCGCGTCATCAAGTCTGACACACAAGATTACTCACCCCCTCAGTCAGCTGCTCAGTCAGCGCCGAGGTTGCTTACCCCCTCATGTTTACTAACGCAGGCCTGAAGAGCATAAAAGCGAAACAGGTGGTTGCTGGAACCCCAGCGATCTGTCGTCTGCAGTAGCTACTTTATTAGTTTCTTCTTTGGATTCGTCACACCCCCCAACCCAACCCATCACATCCCCTGCCCCCCAGCATGTCGTCCCACGTCTTCCCTTCTATGTCCTCGACCGTTCTCCGTGCTCTCTCCCCCATTGCCGATGGCGTGGTCAACGCGACTGCGCCGGAGCATCTCGTCGGTCACGGCGAGTCTCTCGAGGCCCGCCGTCAGGCTCGCCTCATCGCACTGTCCGCGGCCAACTCGGTCAACGACGTGTTGGCGCTGGTCCCGGGTGACTACGCGCCGGTCCTCCGTGAACCTCTCCTCGAGGTCGCGTCCATGGCTACCAAGCTTATGAACGCGCGGGCCACTCTCACCAAGTGGCGCGGCCATCAGGCCGCAGGCACCTTCCCACCGCACCTTCAGTCGAAGGTCCCCGAGGTCCAGCTTACCAAGGGGTTCCTGGAATCCGAGGACGGCAAGGCATCTCGCCTGTCCTTGGAGACCAAGCATCGCGCTTGGCTCGTCGAGTCCCTCACCCAGTCCATCGAGGCTAAGGAGAAGGACATCGGCTTCCTGGAGAATGCGGTGAATGGATCCCTTTTCTTTGCTCGGGTTCAGCCCAAACTCCTCGCACTCGCGGGGAAGCTGTTTGAGAGCCGCAAGGTTCCCGAGACAGAACGCAAAGACAACGGCGAGGTCGTGATCCTTGGCTGGGTCACCGACAAGTCCATTCAGAAGTCGTATGAGCTCATGCTCCACGACGTCCCAGCATTCGTCTATCGTATCGTCGCCATCGCGGAGGCGATCGAGCACGCTCAGTCCCTCAAGACTGAGAAGAAGAAGAAGCTGGTTGAGTCCGCCGATGTGGAGATGGCCGACGCTACCAAGCCCGGCCCGTCGATCCAGTCCTTGATCGACTCTGCAGTCTCCAAGGCGCTCAAGAAGTCGGCCCCGGCCGCCAAGAAAGTGAGTAATTCCACGCTCTCTTCTCGTAACGGCTCTGACGCTCCCTTTTCAGGGCGGCAAAGCGCAGAGCTCGACTTCCAAGAATTCCCGCCTCCCCCCGGTCAAGCAGGCCGTTCCGAAGCCCAGGCGCAAGTTTGCGCGGATTTCGACGGGTGGGAAGCCGCCGCGCGATCAGCGCAAGAAGAAGGCGGCGGGCAAAGGGAAAGGCAAGGGCAAGGCGCGCAAATGACCGGTTACAGGTATGGCGTCCCTTCCTCCCTCCCGGACTGGCTGCTAACAGTTCCTTATCCCCGCGCGATTCGTAGCATAATTCTAAATACTCCTGTAGACATTGTACTGGCTGCTCAATTTAGAAGTGGTGTTCATGTTTCGCCCGGTGTGAATTTGCCCGATAATATCGCTATGCATCTCAGTGTTGGTATGAAGCACATGCTTCACCAACCACGCCGTTCTAAGTTAATCAAAGACGCGTGGATGGACTTCCAACGACGCCTGCGATGGCGTCTTAAGTTTTCATTTGCTGGCGATAATGAGTTCTATGACCCAGATTACGATGTGAGGCGTGACTCTTCCAAGAAGAAGCCTCCCGTTTTACCGCAATATCTTGAGTTAGGCCTCGTCGAGGGTCGGAAGTTCGTGAATTCTACGATATCCAAAATACCCGACGAGTATGGTACAGACCACCTCAAACCGCTCGGTCCCAACCTACGCCTTGTCAAGGAGTTCTTAGTTTCTAACAAATATATTGTTACAAACACAGATAAGAACCTCGGAGTCGCGGTGTCAGAGCGGACCTGGTACATAGATAAATGCAAGGAGCTCCTCTCGAATGAGGCGGCATATAAGCCCCTCTCGTCTATTGACGCGAAGATCATCCTTGATCGGAAACATTCAGAGATGTTAATCGTCTCCGAATTAGCTGAGAATTCGATATTCTTCGAAGGGGACGTCGCGGAGTTTTTGCGATCTAAGATAACGGCTCCCGGCGAAAAGCATGCGGTCCCTCAGTTTTACGGTGTGCCTAAAATCCATAAGCAACCCGTTAAAATGCGACCCATCATTCCATGTCATTCTGCCATAATGAACCCCGCCGCAAAGTTTGTTTCCAAAAAACTTAAACCGCTTGTCGAAGCGGCGCCGACCGTTATTCACGGTACCAAAGATCTGGCGATAAAATTAAGTAAGCTCACATTACAGCCCGGACGGCAATTTTATATTGTCACTGGTGACGTCGTCGCCTTCTACCCGTCGATTCCCTTGGATTCGTGTTTAGAAAAGGTTTATCAGATGTATCTCGACCATTATTGGTGGAATCGAGACGACTTCGACTCACCCAACTCCCTGCAGCAGCAGGAAGTGTTCAAACGCTGTTTGTATGTCGGCAATACAGAGCTTGTTACACAGTTTCTTAATGATTATTATCTTCAATTGCAGGGCCTCGCCATGGGCGTTGCTGATTCACCCGACCTTGCGAATCTGTATGGGTGGTTCTTTGAAGAAAAATGTAAAATCTTAGAAAATCTGTTAGTCCCGTTCTACGGACGTTACATCGACGACTGCCTAGCAATAGTCTACGCCCACAGTGAGGTAGAGGCGTTAAATATTGTCAAAGCTGTCCAATTCGATGACTGTGTAATTGAGTGGCAAGCGTCTGATCATTTTCAGCCGTTCCTCGACATGTTGTTGTACATTGATGGTCACAATAATCTCCAACACATGCCGTACCGCAAAGCGCAAAGCCACCAAGAAAGAATTCCTTGGATATCACACCACCCGCTCGACGTTAAACGCGGGACCTTTATTGGTGAGATGTCCCGGTTGGCCACGTTGTGTAGTCTTCATGAACACTACATCGACGCACTAAGGGGCTTGGTCGCCCTTTATGTGAAACGTGGTTACCCGCAAGACCTTGTTATGTCTTGGCTTAAGTCCAATGTGTCAACACGCTGGGAAAATCGCCTTAATACGGTGAAACGAGAGCACGTAGAAGTGCTTGTCCTTAAGACAGAATATAACACGGCATGGAATTACTTCAATGCTAAGGAGCTTTCCGATGCAATCTTTGGATACTGGCGCGAGTGGCTCAGCCGTGCTGAGCGCGCCGAATTCTCCCTTGAATTCCCCGCACCTCGAACCGACGATCCCCACAATGTCGGGGACGCTGCCGCAACCAATTGGTTGTTGGTACGCCTCCCTGGCGGCGCGGAGATCTCGGTCCCCGATGTGCGGAAAATAGGTATCCTTAATCGTCGATTGATCACGTCCCGTAAACGGACGCGCAATCTATTCGACATTCAAAACCTTTGGAAGAAGGTTGTATTGGAAACGCTAGACGAGCGAGTACTGGAAGATCAAGACGATCAACCGCAACCAGTCAATCCTGAAGATCCCCTTCAAGGACACGGAGTACTCAATTATCCTCTCGCCCAGGTAAACCCGAATCAACACAACGTCCCTATGGACGTGGATGATAGTGACGATTCGACTCATTTACATAGGCGCTCGCCCCCCGCCCCAGACGCGTGGACGTATGGCCGGTAGTGGTCGTCAGTGCGTGGCATTGTGGTACCGTCTAGGAGCTCGGTGGACTTTACTAGCTGCAACGGAAGTGTTGCAGTACTGGCTGGATTAAGTTCCGGCTAGTGGGACCTTGTGCTACGGCCTTGGTTATGTCCTCTTGTTCCTGTTCGGTCCCTTCGCCCGCCCGTGCGGCCCCACGGACCCAGCGTTCACAAGCGCCTTCGGCGTCTTAGCTCTCCTTAGCCAAGCAATTAATCTTGTAGGTACCGCGTTGCTGTACATGCCTTACAGACGGTATTAACCGTGGTCGTTAGGAAACCCATCCCAACCAACCAACCCAACCCAACGTGCGTACTCGTTATAGTAAAACGAAAAAATCAGACGGTAATGGTGATTTATAGCCAACCCAACCCAACCGAACCCCCAACCCCAACTCCAACCGGAACCCCAACCGACGGCCCGCTTCGCGGGCCGGTCACGTGACATGGACGCGGTCTGGATCACAATCAATGACGTCGTAATGATGTCATCGTCAAGTGACCGGTTTGTAATACGGAGTAAGTTCGGCCCTGAGTTGAGCCGCTAATCACATGCCCCGCGTTATCCGACCAATCGGGACTCGAATGGTTATCGCGCGTCATCAAGTCTGACATACAAGATTACTCACCCCCTCAGTCAGCTGCTCAGTCAGCGCCGAGGTTGCTTACCCCCTCATGTTTACTAACGCAGGCCTGAAGAGCATAAAAGCGAAACAGGTGGTTGCTGGAACCCCAGCGATCTGTCGTCTGCAGTAGCTACTTTATTAGTTTCTTCTTTGGATTCGTCACACCCCCCAACCCAACCCAACCCAACCCAACCCAACCCAACGGTCCGCCCATGGAGGGCCTTCAAACGTGACCAGCTCCTGCCACTTGTGCCACGTCCAGCACGTCTCCTTCGTCTCGACGGACAGATCAAGGAGGGCCGATCCGTAGGTGGGGTTGTTCTAAGAATAGCTTCGCTGAGCGACTGCCAATGACCAGAGAGCAAACCGGACTTACCGAGGGTGCCATTTTTTTTGTTGTTGCTGCTGTTGTTGCTGCTGTTATTGCTGCTGTTATTGCTGCGGTTGCTGCTGCTGTTGCTGCTGTTGCTGCTGCTGGGAAGGGACGAATTATCGTTGTCCTTTGTAGATTCCCCTCTCCCTTTATATGTGATTTCTACCCATCTGCCTCATGCCCGCCGAGACAACACGTTGCCCGCATGTCTATGAAAATTTACATCGATCGCCGCCTGTCGTGACACATTTCAATCTATCGTCGCTTCTAGCGCTATCATCCAACGGCGTCCGTTCCATCAACGGGGTTCGCGCATCCCCGCCCATACATTTTTTTGACCCCGTTTCCTTATCCAATCGATATCGCGGCCATCTTTTGTCATCGGTCGACTCTTCCCCTCAATGACGGCCTCCTCCCTCGGATTGAGGTCAATTTCGGGGAATGAATTTAAGACCGACTTCCTCGCCATCCTCAATGATGTCGATGACATGCGCAAAGTCACTCTGGTATTTTCCGCGCTTGATCCGAACCCAGCTTCCCGGAGTCACAGTCAGGTCTTGCTTCTTGATCTGAAGTAGGCTGGCCATCTCCTCGATGGGTACCAGCACAATGCCACTGCACGCTTTTTTCCATTCCCATATCAGTTTTTTCCTATTCATAATCCCGGCCACCCCAATTACGTGCCTACTAACACATATTGCAGCGTGGCCCACGCTCGGTCTTGTCCCCACCCTCAATAATCCCGCCCGTCATGGTTGCTCGCCTGTGCGTTAGGCCCCGGTCATGAACGAGCGTGATCCACGCTCGTCTATGTCCCTCAACTCGTGCACACATTTGGTCATGGCCAATGTCCCACGCTCCATACGGCACAGACACGAGTGTGATCCACGCTCGTCCATGTTCCTCATCTCGAGCACATCTCTGATCACGGCCATTGTCGCATGCTCCATCCCGGACACGCATGAGCGTCATCTGCGCTCGCCCGTGCTCTACCTTGTGCCAGCCTCCCTGCAGAAATGAGCGTGGTACACGCTCGTCCCCGCTCCCCCCCTTCCCGTCGCACACGCACACGTGCACGCTCTCTCTTCCACGTGGGTGGTAACAGCAAGCGTGCCCCACGCTCGCGCATATTGCACCCTGTGTGCTGACATCACAGAGTGAGCAGGGTGCGTAGGGTGCGCAGGGTGGGTAGAGTGCGCAGGGTGGGTAGAGTGCGCAGGGTGCACAGGGTGCGCAGGGTGCAGAGGGTGCGCAGGGTGCAGAGGGTGCGCAGGGTGCAGAGGGTGCGCAGGGTAGGCAGGGTGCGCAGGGTAGGCAGGGTGCGCAGGGTGCGCAGGGTGCACAGGGTCTGCAGGGTACGCAGGGTGCGCAGGGTGGGCGGAAGGGATCCACCCTGCATCCAACCTAGCATATCTCATAACCCAGGCAAGCATGGAGCTTATATGCTCTGACCCATGTCTGACCTGCAGCGGTGTGCATCTGCTGAGCGTCCAACCCACATCTGACCCACTGTATGTGCTGAGCATCCTACCCACGTCTGACCCACGTCTGACCCACTGTATGTGCTGAGCGTCCAACCTACGTTCGACCCACAGCATTGCGCATGTGCTGAGCGTCCGACCCATATCCGACCTGCAGGCGTTGGAGGGGGGGGAATTTATTGACCCAACGGAACCTACAGTGTCTCATAACCCAACCCAACGATTAGGTGGGTTTGGTGCTGGGGTCTGCTGAGAGCTTGGGTGCTGCGTAGGCGTGATCGGGGCTACCTTCTTTCAAAGAGAGAGTCGGTCTGCGGTCCACTGTTGGGCGAGTGTTCCTTCAGCTACTTTGCGGACGTGTTCTTCAACTTCTGAGTTTGCTTGATCACGATATATGCGTTCGGCCGTTACTGCTGCGGCCTTTCGTTGTTCGTTTGTGACTGTAGACCCGTCTTCTTTAATCCAATGTTCTCCAACCTTGAAGGAGTGTCGTTCGTCGTGTAGGAGGTACCCGTTGACTAGTCCTATCGATTCTGGTGTCCCTTGTTCAGATGTGTGGTAACTGTTTGTTCCAACGTGTGCTGCTACGGCTGCGAGGTAGTGAGCTTCTTCTAGTTCTTCTGTGGTTGCCGGTCGTTGTACGGTGCTTGTCTGGATGTAGATGTTCCCTTGGATGTCTGTAAGGACTCCTTCGATATCTTCAGGTCGTTGCCGAAGTACGATCTGTCCGTGTGTCGAGTAATATGCGATCTTGAAGGGGCTGCCATATGGCCCTTCTCCGATGTTGTAGTCCGAAATCTTGGTGGGGTGTTGTCGAGAAGTTTATCCTAATGTTCTGACCAGGTCGGAACCTGTGTCGTTCCCAAGTCGAACGGCAGTGTCAACACGGCGCCAAGTCCGTCACTAGAGCGGCGATGCTGCTAGTGGTCTTAAAGAGTACGACGCTAAGGCCTGTCCCTTAGCGAAGAGAGATAGAGGATGGTTGAGGAGGTAGAGGAGCACAGATGAGAGGAGCGAATCAAGCGACTATATTGCAAGTCGAGATACAAGATATACAAGAGGATAAACTTAGTGTTACAGGTCCGTGTACATGGGGTTTATATATGTGTAGGTATGGTAGGATATCCTTTACGAAAGTGGCAGTTGGATATCCTTTACAAAAGCGGCAGTTGGATATCCTAAATGGAGTCTTAGATAAGCGATCAATGGAGGAAGCAATGACAGCAAGTGATAGATCGATGGATCGATAGATGGTTGGAGGGCGTCATCGCAGAGGAAAAGAAATGATAAGTCCTTGTAAAAGAGAAAAGAAAATACGATCATAACACATCATCCGTTACACATCCACACCCACACATGCCTGGCTTTTCACTGTGACGATGAAAACAGGATGTGTGTGCATGCGATTGTTGTTGGTATCGTGATGCTGAATTTGAGCACTCGTTAGAACAAGTAAAATTCAAGACACTTGCTTTCCAGTATCCAACTGCTTGCTGCTCTTCCACTTCGACTTGAGTGTGAACCGCTGTGATGATCAGCACGTGAGTTGGGGCCTCACAAAAAACGGACACAACCCATTCAAGAGAATGGGAATTCAATGACACAACCTTAAACTCTCCCAGATCATGTGTGCCCGACTTCTAAACAGATAGCTAACCTGAGTAGAAACAATGGAATAGAATACAGGATCATAAATGATGGGTGTTATGTGAACTGTGAGTGAGTAGGGGTCATAGTAACATCTCGATGTGCAGTGTCCAAGCCAATGTTTTATGCATCCGAGGGTATAGTACCTGTCCTAGTACCTTCTCGTAAACACAAGTGGGACACGAAGCGGTCTACAAATGCTGTTAGTACCATTAAACCATGACAGAGCAAAGCACGCACGTCTGCGTCAGACCCGGCCGGGACGCGGTGACCCGCTCGCGGCGCTGCTCAAGTGTCTCGCCTGCGAACTGTGGCTCCTCCTTCACGGACACCCTATACCGTGACATGAGCATCGTCAGGATGGCAATGCCCTCTGTCTCGAAGAAACTGCCCATATTTCTGTCTGTTCTTCGCACTCATAGGGAGAATGGAATGACGACGTACCGACGCCCGAGGCACGCGCGTGCGCCGGCGCTGAAGGGCAGGAAAGCATCTCTGTTCCAGTCGCCGAGGAAGCGCTCCGGCTTGAATTCGTGCGGGCTCTCCCAGTAGCGAGCTGAAACAGTCGTCGCCGTCAGTGGCATTAGCCATAGAAACATCCGGCGGAACTAAGATACGTACAGTTGTAGTGCAGGCCCGGCGTGTGGATGACGAGTGCTGTGCCCCGCGGGATGGGAATTGCCTTATTCTCGCCGGCGGCGTTGCTGACGTTGAGGACGGTGTCTTCGGCGCTTTCTTTGGGGATGCCGGTGACCTGGAGTTCACATTGATGTGAGGACATTTTCGACATAACGTTAAACGAACGCACTGGTGGGAACATTCGAAGAGTTTCGTAGAACACGCTAACGGGAAGAGCTCGAATAAGATAAGAAGTATAACGAGTCGGAGCACGTACGCCAGAGAGTAGGTATACTGCGGCATCTCATCGTACGTCTAAAGGCAATGCTGTCAGATAGCGAATTCGTCCCGGACAGGACAGCACGTACCGGAACCCGCGTAGGATCAGGCATCAGGGTCTTGATCTGTTCATACAGATGATCTTGAATTTCCGGGTACAAAGCAAGCATCGCGAAGGTGAAGCATAGTGTGTGCGCCGTAGTCTGTTCAAGATATCTCAGTGATTCCCGCACGTGAATCCGAGAAAGCTCAGGGTACCTCATGTCCAGCTATCAAGAAGATGAAGATATTTCCTGTTGTGAATAAGAAATCAGCACCCTGCTACTAGTGCGAAAATGTGTGTCGAGTATACTGACCGACCAGTTCGCTATCGGTGATCTGGGGCTCGCCATCAGACGTATCCTCACTTGCTTCGAGCAGGCTACTGAATAGATCATATCGTTCTTCCGCCTTCTCTGCATTACGCCGGGCCCGTATCATCTCGAGCATGTAGGTCTGTGCGACGAGATACGGTTTAGCCCAACTGAATATAGAAATGAGTGAAGGAAACACACATCGAGCTCCTCAAACGCCAGGCGAACCCTGCGGAAACGCTCCGTGAGGCCCATAGCATACTCGGGAACGATGAGCTTGAGGAAGACGTCTGAAGAGACGGTGTGCAATGCATCTTTGAAGGTCATCTTATGGCCCGGTGGGATCTTGAGGTCATCAGTCCACGAGATTCTACGACCAAAGCCTAGATGCTGTTATGAGACACGTCCTAGGTATCAACAGCGAATAAGGGACACAGACCTGCAACGCCGATGACGAAAAGCGCGATCTCAAGGATCATGTTGAGTACATAAATGGCTAGGATCCAAGTAAGAGCATACCGGTAGTGTTATGTCGACACAGTGGTCCACGGCAACTTCCTGCTTGTTCTTCCAAACATTGTCGAACATGTCAATCATGATCTGGACTGTCTCATCCCAAACAAGTTTGTTGTTTCTCTGTCCAACCCCGAGGAGTCTTCAGACTCCGCTGAAGAATGAAAACGAGAATGCATACTTCAGAAAAAGCCGGTGCCGAGACCTTCCTGTAGCGCTTCCATTCTTCGTGCTCAGAGGCCACAATATTACGTCCGAAGAACGCCAGAACGGTGTACTGGTGCACGGGTTTCGGGAAGCGGGACCGTGACGTGGTAATCTCCTGTTTACAGCAACCCCCCGGTCAGAAAACGCACGTATCGAAGATGGTGATGCTTGCCTTTACGGTAGTCGCATCGGCGATGTTCACAACCACCTTGGATTTCGGCCACGCGCTGACCTGTGCATTTGACGATCAGTCCTAGAACGGGACCATGATACTGACGACTGACGTTGGCGAACGCATCCCAGCCGACCTCGGCAAAGTCTGCATTGAAGACTATGATGATCGTGGCTGACATGGGAAGGGTGAGCTTGCTTACCTGCATGCTTTCGGCGCATGGCCCTATTGAATCCCGTCGCGATGCCGCGGATGCGAGGCAAGGCGTTTCCAAGGTAAGAAGAACCAGTGATGACCGTGCGCGGTCCCGGATGGTCTCTATGTCGTGGAAACGAGTAAGCTCCCTGCTTGACTTGGCATCCACCCCGCCACCACACGCACCCAATATCCTTAGATGCTTTGCGCATCCCCAAGTAGAGGTTGATGCAGTAAAGAGCGACGGTCGATGAGGCCACCAAAACGATGGTGTTTATCGACGACATGTTGAGGTTGAAGCTGAGGATACCTAGCTGGGCAGCCGTCAGGTCAAGGTTGTGGTGGATGAAGAGAGACAGGGTGAGCAAGACACTTCCGCGCTAACAAAACGATGAACCACTCTCATTCCACGAAATACAGTATTGCCCGTGTGATCGTGCCTACAGTACCAGTGCCTACCACCATTCAATATTCAATACTAGTAACTTAACTTGCTTATGTTACTTGGCGCCAACGAGCCGTATCAGCTGCCCATTAGCAGGGGCTTATCCGAGAGTCCCGTCGTAATCATGGCTGTCAGGCATCTCGGACAGCATCTGTGCCTCCGAGCCTGTTCACTTCCACTGACTATGCTTTACACTGAGCACCGAGTCCCCTACGACCCCGAGTCTTAAATAAAGACAGGTCCGCAACCTCCACCGACTTACAGACCGTCGCGGTGTTGCCTTCAAGCTTCTCAAGAAGACACTCATGGCATCCGAGGCATTTTCCGCCGCGACTCGCGTCCAATATCTGGAAGCTCGCGGACCCGTACATATTTACACGGGCGAAGCGCATCCTCGATGGACCGTGAACGCGTGCGTATGCGTGCCGATGCATAAACCGCGCCAGCCTGACCTTTGATCCGCTCCCCGACAGAGTCCCACACGGCGGCAAGTGCTTCCTGTCCTCGTCTCTCTAGCGCGCCATTCACCATCTCGTTTGCTCCAGGCTACGTGCTTGCGCTCATTGTTGGCGCCTGTATTCAATTCCAAGCCTCATCCGTCCAGCCTGACCCCATCCACCTGACTGCGCATTTCCTGCGCACGACTGCAGTTGGCCCGCTGGAGGTGCACATACAGCGGATCCGGACAGGAAAGACGCTCTCAAACATCAATGCTGATCTCGTGCAGAATGTATGTAGTCACGCCTCTGGGTCTTTCAACGATAACCGAGACTCATTGTGTTCTTAGGGAGAGACGAAAGTCACGACTCAACTCGTGTTCGGAAATCTATCTCCGGACGCAGCTCCTCCCGACCCGATTCCAACGACCCTTGCACCGCCTTCTCCACTTGCTCGCTGGACGCCATTCACCACTCATCCGGGGCGATGCTCGGACACACCGCTAGGACGCCGCCTCCGCTTCCGCTCTTATCTCGCATCCGCCCCCGACCCGACCATCCGCGCGCGGCACGACCGACAGCGGGACGCCGGCGACGGCGTCGGCGGCATCGAAGACGGGACCTGGTACACGTTCGCCGACCCCGCGGACACGCTGACGCCCGCCGCGCTCGCGTTCTTCGCGGACATGTTCGCCAACACCTTGCCCGGGTCGGTGCACCCCGATCTCGGGAGGCGCTGGTTCCCCACCGTCGTGCTCTCCATCGAGTTCAAGACGCCGCTGCCGCGCGACCTGCACACCCAGACGCGGATTTCGAAGCGGAGTGTGGGGGTCGTGTCGGCGAGCCGGTTCATGGACGCGCCGCTGGGGAGACATGACGTTTTGGCTGAGGTCTGGACGGCTCCATCGGATATCGGGGATGGGAAGGAGGAGAAGGAAGGCTGGCGTGATGAGCAGCGGTGTCTGCTTGTCGCGCATCAAATGGCGCTGTCAATGCCAATGGAGGTCAATACGAGGAAAGCAACGAAGGGGAATGATGCACAGAGTAAGCTATAAACTGCTTAGGTGGTTAGACAAGTAGATGCCCTGGATACCCGTGGTCTAGCAGCTGATTAACGTTGATTGTTTACCTGTCACAGAGCACTGCAGCATACTTGTCTCAAGTTAGCGGGTAGACAACAGAATATTGTGTGCGACATCTTGCAAAGTCATTTTACATCCCCCGGCTGGAACGCACGCTTCGTACTATCACAGCTTATCGTGGCTGGGACACAATACAGCTCAATTCAACTTCATATCAACGATAGTCTTGTGAAGATTATGATGCTACAAAGTATATCGACCACATACAACACTACAATTACATGAAGATTCAGAGCTGTAGAGCGAGTCTAAAGAGCCCAAACTATCCGTTCGTTTCCACATCTCACTGTTTTGTTCGTTGTCTATCTATCTTGAAGTTGTTCGTCATAGATTGCACTATGTCTGCCCAAGGTGCGCCGCAGGGTTGAGGTTGATAGGCGGCCGGAAGGTGACGGCAGTAGCCCACACGAAAGTGAGGCGGCGGCGGTCGCCAGACTCGTCCGCCTCGACGGCCGGGTCCTGCTCTATCCTGGACAACGTCAGCCCTCGCCGAACAGAGCGCAATGCTAGCATGACGCACCTCGCGTTGAGCGTGACCTCCTCGATATTCTGCATGGGCGTGACGCGCACGCGGATCTTAAGGGCGTGCGTCACCTTGTAGAAGATGCCCACAAGGCCCTCCTGCGTGCCCTGCGTCAGGCAATGGCCCCACGCGCAAACGCACGCACACGCACCTCAGGCCCAGCCCCCGCGTCCTCGCCCTCGCGCTTCCGCGGCACGTCGAGCGCGCCCGGAAACTCGACGTGCACGCTCTGCGTCATCTCGCTCCTGCGTACGCGCGCGCGGAAGTCGTCGCGTGTCAGCACCTTGTCATTCACGTGGAACTCCGCGTTCGGGGACACGAACGCGTCAAAGGCGGCGTCGAAGTGCTCTGCGTCAGCAGTGTAGATCGCGGTGAGCCCCGCCTTGGCGAACTCCTGCAGGCTGGAGGTCATGATTGGACGGGTGAAGAGCGTGCGGTGTGTGTAGCGGAAGATGGGAGGTGCGAGGGCGCAGAGCATGCAGGTGTACAAGACGTACAGGAAGAGGTGCATGCCCGAGTCTAGCGAAGCGGGTCGACGTCATGCAGCCCCAACCCTGTAATAAGGTCACTAGATCGAGGCGAGATTGCATCCGTCGACCTTCCAGTCATCTCACTTTCATCTGTTCGTTGGCTCACAGCATCTCAAGCGAGCTTTGCGTCCAACAGTAATCTGTCACTCAAATAAAGCCATTTCCTTCGTTGGCTCACAGCATCTCAAGCGAGCTTTGCGTCCAACAGTAATCTGTCACTCAAATAAAGCCATTTCCTCGAGGCGAGAATATATTCCTGGGTCTCAAGGCTACCCTCCTGTCGTGGATATCTAATTGGATGAAAAGCGCCACAGTGCACAATCCTGGTACCTCTGGTGAAGTGCGGTATACAAGCCGTTCCATGTGCAAGCGTTAATTGTCGATCGACAGGTAGACGATGGCACAATCCATCTCTGATACAGCGACGCCCATGCGCCAGCAGGTATCCGAACATATCCGTCACGTCCAGGACACGATCGTCGCCGCACTCGAGGCCCTCGACCCCAGCGCCCCCAAGTTCCACCAAAATACTTGGACACGCACCGAAGGCGGCGGCGGCAGAGCCTGCACCTTTGGAAACAGCGCCAACTCCGTGCTCGAGAAAGCAGCTGTCAACATCTCCACGATCCACGGCATGCTATCTCTGTCCGCGATCCGCCAGATGAGCACTGCGCACGCCGCGTCCCCGTCGGACAGCGCCGCGCCACTGCCCTTCTTCGCAGCCGGAATCAGCATCATCGTGCACCCGCGCAACCCGCACGCACCCGCGGCGCACGCGAACTACCGTTACTTCGAGCTCACATCGCCCTCCGACCCCGCCGCGCCCGTGAGCTGGTGGTTTGGCGGCGTCGCGGACCTCACGCCTGCGTATCTCGACGACGAGACGACGCGCGCCACTTCCACCGCACCATCAAGGCGGCATGCGACGCGCACGGCGCGGCGCTCTACCCCACGTTCAAGCAGTCGTGCGACGCGTACTTCTTCCTCCCGCACCCGCCCTCGACGCCGCGGCGCCACGCCCGCGCAGCGCGCCCGCGATCTTCGCGCTCATCAAGGACCTCGGCGACGCGTTCCTCCCGTCCCATGCGCCACTGGCCTCTCTGCGCTGTCGCACGCCGTACGACGGACGCATGCGCCGGTGGCAGCTCCTACGCCGCGGGCGCGCCGTCGAGTTCACGCTCCTGTACGAGCGCGGGACACGCTTCGGGCTCGCCGCGCTGGGCGTTGACCCCGAGAACGTGCTCGCGAGGATGCCGGGGGCAGCACGCTGGGAGTATGCGTGCGAGCTGGGTGCGGAGGAGGGGACGGCGGAGGCGCGGGTGGTGAGCGTGCTTAGGGCGCCGAGGGCGTGGGCGTAATCCCTGTCGTCACCGCCTCGTCGACAGGGCGCAGTGAGTAATATTCGAAACGTTTATCATAGATGCGAATTATTCACGGTTTTGTGGGCTTTTCTAACAGGCACTGTTGATAAATGGGAAGAATGCCATACTGCGGCTAAGCCTTAGCACCTCTGGCCAGACGAGAGGTAGATGGCGACGGCGACGGACACCTCACGAAGGTGACGAGGCTACTTATATTAGCCACGAAGCCGAACAAGATCCGCCTCGGGGCGGGACAAGTGTTCACCTTCATAATTCCCTCTTGCCCAGGACCCGGAGCTCAATGCAACGCGCACGGTGCCCGATCTGCCGCGTACAATGACTCGCGATGCCCTCCTGCGCCTCGGCGGGATAGCGCGGTCTGCAGGCCTAGGGGCGCAGGCGCAGGCGAGAGAGGAATCGCGACGGTAGGCCGGTGCAGCCCCGACTCACCTGCTCGCGATTCTTTCGATCGCCATGCAATTGCGCGCCGCGACCATTAAGTCGATGACGGCTCTCTCGTGCTGGTACCAGTGTGTAGCTATCACGCGGAGTCGATCCAGGAAGGAGCAGCAACCCGTCGACCCCGGCTCCTGCATGTGCGCCCTCCCCATGTTTTGAACTTGCCTGTTCAAAATCCTTTTGCTCGCCTCGCGCACATGGCAGTTGCCATAGTCGACGAAGTCACTCGCGACACCAGCGGTGCCAAAGCCCTTCTCTCGGTAACAGTAAGAGCTGTCCAGTGCACAGCGCTTTATTCTACAATCGAACCATTTCTTCGATGTACACGAGCTCACAGGCACGACACGCACCCAGCAGCACCCCACCTCAACCCAGCCTCTCCGCCGGAACATACTGCACCAGTCCCGGGTTCAACCACTCGAACACCGTCAGCCCCTCATACCGCTCGCCCGCCTTCCCGCCGACCGCCATCCCAACCCACCGATGATACACGCTCTTCGCCGGGTTTTCCGCACGCCCCGTCAGATTGAACACATACCGCTCCCCGTCGCCCAGCACATACTCTACCACGTACCCGCGCGGCACCACCAGCCCCGAGTCGTCCACCACCGCGCCCCACGGCGTCGCCTCGCTGCGATCCACCGCGCGCGCGCCCGCGACGGAGCACTGGTTCTGCAGCACCACCCCGTCGCGCGCGAGATACCCCGTGCTGAGCGCGCGCGGCGAGTCGAGCGGCGCCGCGGACGCGTAGCTGAAGGTGTACGGGCCCGCTTCGCCGGAGCCGAAGTACCACGTCGAGACGAAGCGGTTCAGCGGCTGCGGCGTCCAGTTCTGGTCGTGGTACCCCCGGCCGGCGAACTTGAGCGGTGTGCCGCCGATGAGGAGGTCGACGTCCGCGGCGCCGCCTATGCTACGTAAGTAAGTACATGCGTAGGTGCACGGGCGGGAGTACGCACCGGGCGCGGTCACGGCCCATCCGAGCTGGTTCCACAGCACGTCTTCCGCCGCGCTCAGCTGCGCGCCGCCGTCCTGCGCCAGCCCCGGCGCGAAATA
Source organism: Hericium coralloides (assembly GCA_003675405.1). Taxonomy (NCBI): domain Eukaryota; kingdom Fungi; phylum Basidiomycota; class Agaricomycetes; order Russulales; family Hericiaceae; genus Hericium; species Hericium coralloides. The sequence continues at coordinate 279,683 of QUOP01000170.1, read as the reverse complement.
CGGCGTCTCCGTCGAGTTACACGCGAAGTGCCGCGCGTTGTTCGGGCGGAGCACCACCGTGCCTTCGAGCGTCCCCGGCGCATCGAAGGTCAGCGTCACCGTCGCGTAGTCCGGCGCGATGTGGAATGCGCCAGCGCCGGGCCAGACGCCGTGCACTTCTTGGCCTGCAGTGTTCACGGCGCCGGAGGGCGCGGGGAGCGTGAAGCTGTAGGCGCTGCCGTTCGTGTGGAAGCCTTTGATGTCGACGTAGTATTCGGGCAGCGCAGGGTCGCGCGGGCCGAACTGGAAGGCATAGCCTGCGTGGACGCGTGAGTGCAGCGAGGTTGAGATGGCGGAGTTGGGTTTACCTTGGTAGAAGAGAACCTGGAAGGCGGGCGGGATGCCGGAGGCGCCGGGCTCGGCTATTGCTTGGAACCACCACCATTCGCCGGCGTCGTTGGATGCGTTTGGCTGGATGTATTGTCTGTCGAAGGCGGGTTCGGGTGCTTTGAACGATGTCTGCTGGCGCCATGGTGTTATCCACCGTGTTGCGGTGTACGCTGAGGTGACGCAGTAAGCAATGATGCAGATGGCCGAGAGGAAGGGGGAAATTCACCTGCGGCGGCGAACAACACGCTCAGAATAAAGCGACGGCTTGGGTATATCATGGTGGATGAAGGGCTTTCTGGCCCAGGTAAGATACAGTAGTATTATCGTTAGTCTACCTTATAAAGAGCTGTCATGCGGCACCCAAGGTGATCATGAAAACAGCCCATCGGAGGCGCTGAGGCGTTGACTGTGATACAAACCCGGATATCTGCTCCCCGGAGCGCCAACACGGCCTGTACAAGATGGAGATGTCAAAATCTGTCAAATAGGTTGTCGACAGCCGAGCGGGATCTCTACATCAAGGGATGATACAGATCAGGCAATACGACATGCTTGTTAAGGCGTCTGCAGGAAGTGCCCCATGGGAATGTTTCGCGAATGCGGATGTCGCGTTGTATGGCTCTCAGTGTTTATGAGGTTGAGCGTGTGTGGAATGCCCATGCTTGGGGTACACGCGAGTCGCCGCGCTCGTATCAGCCATGCCGAAGTCATGCTTCGCTGAGAGCACAGCGAACAAAGATCGGAGTTAGATGTGCTACTGGTACAGGCATCCTTTCGGAACGCGGAACCGATCAGAGATGAAACGGGGACAAGCCTATGTAGCAAAAGCCTTACCTACAAGGCGTTCACATGTATGCGTCTGGCATTTGTCTGGCATACAGCCCGCCGGCGATATCTACGCCAACACCTCCTTCAAGATCGCAATGATCCGCTCGACCTCCTGCACCGTATTATAATGCACGAGCGAGATCCGCACGACGGCATCCGCGATGTCGAGCTTCGGCGTCAGATTGTCGACGAGGCTGTACGCGTAGAAGTGCCCGTAGCGGATCCCGATCTGCATCCCCGGCGGTGAGTGCGCCGGCGGACGGACACGAATGGAGCACGCACCCCGCCCTTTTGGTCGAACGCGCGCACGACGTCCTGGCTCCGGAGCGCGCGCGCGCCGGTGACGACGAAGCTCACGGTCGGCACGCGGGAGAGACCGGCGCGCTCGTCGCCGACGATGCGCACGCCGCGCGGCTCCTGTGCGCGCAGGAACGCGAGGAGCGGCTCGAGCAGCGTCTGTTCGTGTGCTGCGATCGCGCTGAACGAGGCTGCGAGGTCGTGCGTGGGCGTCAGGGAGAGCAGATAGTCCAGCACGCCGGTAGTGCTGTATGTGGCTTCGTAGCCGAAGCCACCGGGCTGGATTTTGTACGAGATGGAGTCGACGTCGAGGAAGTGGTGCGTGAGCGCCGAGAGCGAAGACTTGAGCGCCGCGGCGCGGGCGTACACACCCGAGACGTGGGGGCCGTACACCTGGCATTGCATCGAGTAAGGACTCAACGGTCAGTTGCGGAGCTCCGACCGACCTTGTAGAAGGAGAAGAAACAGTAGTCGACGTCCCAGTCTTGCACGTCGATCTGTCGGTGTGGCGCATACGCCACGCAGTCGACCGAAAACTCGATCTTGCGGACGCCCACTTCGCTCGCTTTCGCCCGCGCGGCTTTGATGACGTCTTTCACGGGCACGACGCTCCCGAGGATGTTCGAGCATGCGGTGAATGCGACAATGCGGGTCTTGGAGGTGATCAGGGGGACGAGGTCGTCGATGCTGAGATAGACAGAGTACGGGTTGTTCGGCGCGCTCTCGGACTGCCGCGCGTGCCAGAACTTGACTGTCGCTCCCCGGCGAACGGCGAGTTTCTTCCACGCACCGGCATTGGCTGCACGGGGCATTCATTTGGGTGAATAGGCGATCAGCGTGGACGCTGGACATTACCTTCGTGCTCCCCGGTGACAATGAATTCGTCTCCTTCCAGGATGTCGTTCTCCAGTGCCCGGGCCAGATTCTCCGCGGCCTGTGTCGAGCTGGATGCAAACGCGATCTCATCGGGCGACGCCGCGTTGAACAGCTTCGCAGCAGCCACGGAAGCAGACGCGACGCGCTGCGTGCTCTCGACGGACACGGAGTAGTCCGCGCCCAACTGGACATTGGTGTTGAGGAGATAATCGGATATGCGATCGACGACAATCTTGGCGCACTGCGAGCCGCCGGCGTTATCGGCGAAGATGTAGCCCGATGCCAAAGACGGGAACTGCGAGCGCGCTTTCTCGACGAAGGTGGACATATTTCGATGGCCTGTAGTAGGGATGGTTAGAGGAGACCTCGGGTGGGTAATGGGAGATCTGTGCAGATCAGTAGAGAGGTGCGATGGGTCGTATGATAGTCCAGAGTTATATGTACCACGCAGCTATCGGAGTCTCAAAGCACGGACCGGTGAACAACGACACTCTTCAATCAGGTGCACGTTCCCAGATTGTTGGTTTTTGAGCCTTGTGCTTGTATTTTCTCGGCCACGACCGCCCGAGTGCTCGACGAGAAAGCACCTTGCTCATGAACGAAGAACGAGAATACGGCAATAGGGCGAAATTCAGGCATTCCGGTTAAAAGCGTCAAACGGCGAGATTTGCATTTACGAGGGCTCGTGCGGCGAGAATACGCAAGAATAAATACTCTCAGACCCAGAGGTTAAGACGCCCAGAATTCTGTTCAGGAATTTGTACATAAATCCTTGTGAATTGCATCGTCAGTGAGTGTGAGATTTTCACCCATATTGAAATGAATAGTAGCGAGGATGAACGTACCTTGAGCCGATACTACAGCCTTAAAAAGCGGGAAAGCGGCGAGTCTCGACTGTTGAAGTTTCGACGAATGCCCCAACAAGGAACAGGCCACTGCTGATCATTGAAAGGGCAACTCAGCGAAAGAGAAGATAGAAAAGTCTTCATATCATCGAGTCGAAGGTCGTAATAGACAAGCCAAGGGTGGTTCAACGTGGCGAAGATCGAACGAGGGATACTCAGCGTGGGAAGGTCCCGACGGCCACCGCCGAAGGCTTGCAATGAACGGTTTGCGGGCTGCAGTTCTCAGTGAGTCCCATTGCAACATGAAAGTTCTGTGTTAAGGGCATCAGTAACCAGTCTTTGTGTTTACATTGCAAGATCGTGATAAGAACAGTTTGTTTGTGAAGTTTTTGAACCAAGAAAGAAGTGTGTCCCTGACAAGAACTAGCAAGAAACTACCTAGTCTTTAAGATTACATTCCTGCTATCGTGTTGGCATTCCTAGCGTGATCATAGAAGAACGTATTTCTGCAAGACAAGCAAGACAGCCAAAGGCCAATAAACCCCTGTGGAAAGCTCGAGCCTCATCGCCGCGCTTGAGACAGCGCCCCCGCTGGGCGAGGCCACAGGAGACGACTGGGTTGATGCCACGGATGAGGGCGTGCTCAGGCTCGTGGGCGGTGTGCTCACCGAGGAGGAGGGAGTCTCACTGGGTAGCGAAGAGGCGGTCACGGTTGATGTGATAGATCCCAGGGAACCTGATGGCGTGGGGAATACTGTCGATCCTGGCGGCAGTGAGGGCGAGACGATGGATCCCGGAGATGAGACTGTGATTGGCGGCGCCGAACCCGAGGCCGATGGCGGCGAAGACGGGGGTGGGGCTGCAGACGACGGAGATGAGATAACGGATGACGGAGGGGGCATCGGCAACGCGGAGGACGAACCACCAGATGCTGAGGTTGGACTCGGGGCTCCACTGCTGGGAGGCGGCGCTGCGGAAGGGCTGGCTGGCGGTGCGAATTCTATAAAGCAATCAGCACGACATGGAAGTAGAACATTTTACATTACTCACCAACTGGGCAAACATTCTCAACGAAAGTAGTTGCAGCTGCAACGTCCCCTACTGCGCACTGTTCCCCGATACACTCCCCTACGTGCGACACGAAGTCTATGGTCGCGCATACGCAGTTCGTATCCTGACTATCTCGAGATGGCGACATGAACACATAGAAAAAGCATCCGTGATAAGATGAATACGCACAACCCGGAACACCCAACTTGAGACGCTGCCTGGTTAGCGCACGAGACTGCACATTGGGGTCCAGACTGTGCGATACACGTCGGAAGCGTCGTCCCAGCCCAAAGAAAGGTCAGGAGAGAAACAAGGTTGCGACCACGGGTGTCCAGGAGCATGGTCGAAGAGGCAAGGGGCGCGAGCCGAAAGGCCATGAACTCCGCCTCATTTATAGACACGAAGCCTGAGCCTCGGCGCCAACACGGGCTCTGTAGAAGACATCGAAGATAAAGCTGCGACAGGGCAGGGAAGGCCGAAGACCATAGCTAGTAGTAAAAGGTCACGGGCGTAGAGGGCCATGCGTTTGAACGGAGTTCGTGCGGGAGAATCTGCGCAGAATAACAGGATATCAGCTTCGCACAATAGACTGATTCCCGATGTCTGATCCAGATTGCTGATTTTCTCGTCAATGAGACAGCGGGCAACAATAAGAACCTGGAAGGATCGGATTGGGTTCCGCGTGGTTCCGCCACCCACGCCCGCCGACAAGCATGATCAGAACATCCATTGGCTCGGCCCGGCCCGTATTGCCCGAAGGCTCGATAGAATCGTTGCGAAGCTGAGATATGCTGCAGTCAAGTGCTAGATGAGACTGGCAACAGTCATCTCTTGGATACAAGGGCAAAAATTGCCTATATGCATGGCTGATATGTGAAGAGAAGAAGCTTGGAGCCGGGGACGCCAGGGACTCCGAAGCAGAAGCACTTGTTGGCATCATAAGCGCATCAAAAAAAGGCTGTATGTCAGAGCTTTTTCTAGCGAAGACAGAATGCTAGGACTTATCACCATGTATGCTAGACAAGTAGAGATCGCCGCGGAATTAGCCTGTCGAAATAGCAAAGACTCCCGGAAAGCATACGGAATTGTAGGACCCGGATGTTCAAATTTCGGAATTTCTTGGTCGATCACTCCCAGATTTAGAGTGATAGGCAGTGGGCAGTGGGCAGTATTGATGCAGCGCTCGTGACCACTGGATATTGAGTTGCGGTACACTGTGATGGCAGACATACGATGGGACAACGTGGACCTAGGTGGATGCCGCAAGCGCTTCTGTGCGCACCATTTCACGCCGCAAACTTCAGCGTTGAAAAAAGACAGAATGGAGGGATTCTGGTAGGCGTAGAGTAGAGGATGGTCGTGGTAGGCGTCGTGGTCCAAGCAGAGATTCGTACAGCTGGCCTCCGTCTGCCTCCGGAACACAAAATTGGCTCCTCGGCAAATGCCATCCTCGAACTCTGGCTCGTACATTAAAGGCAACCGACGTTGAAAGAACAACAGTCGATGTTCCGAAGCAATTCCGGAGCGTAACACTATTAATAGGCTCTCGGAAATCAACGTCATGCAGCAGACAAAGTTTCAAAAAGAAGTAACGTAAGAAAGAGCCTATCTATGACTAGAACAAACTCAAGAGGAACGTGAAGGATGAAATGCCGTGACAAGTAACTATGCTCAGTGCTGAAAAACCAAACTAAAAGCCCTTTCTTCGCAGCTAAGATGCTCTCCACCCCTTCGCTCGCACACGACCATTTCCGAGAGCGAAGAGAAAAGATAAATGCTCGAAATTAGAGAACAGCAGCAAACCCGAAACCCATCGTCACCGCCAAGACCACCGCCGCCCAGCCAAGCGCGCCGCGCGAATACATCTCCGCCGCACTGCTGGACGAGGTCGGGCAGGCAGCTGCCGACGCATCTGACGCCGCCGCCGCGGATGCTGCGGACGCCGACGCGAGGGAAGCGGACGCCGACGCGATGGAAGCGGACACTGCGCCGCTCAAGGAGGCACCGGCCGAGGACAGCGATGGCGCCAGGGACGTCGCTGCGGAGGAAATCGCAGACACGGCGCTGGACGCGCGGCCGGACGCAGATGCAGCGGCAGAGGACCCCCCAGACGCAGCGGCAGATGAGGCCGCGCTAGCTGGAACCGAGGACAGGGTGAACGCCGTCGCGGATTCGATGACGGACACTGCGAGCCGGCTCATCAGCATCTCTAGGAGGTAAGTAGGGGGGGCAGATGGGACTTACCGCCCGCGCAGAAGGCCCGCAGGTAGGTGGAGGCGGCGGCGAAGTCGGTCGTGGCGCACTGCTGGTCGACGCAGTCCGCGGCCCGCTGGAAGATGCCCGCGACCACGCAGATGCACGTCAGGTCGTCACTGCAAGGAGAGCATTTCAATTTTGGAGCCTATGAGGGAAATGGTCACATACACGCCCTGGCAGCCGGAGGCCGTGGCTGCGTCGCCGAGACACGTGACGGCACACGCAGGCCCCGGTGTCGTTTGCGCAAGGACTTGAGTGGCGGCGATAAGCCAGATGAAGACGGAGAAGAAGGACACAACCATGATCTTAAATCCCTGAAAAATGAGAGAAAGGCGAGACTGAATGAGAAGGGTCGAATGAAGTATTTCGACTGAGGGGCAGGCTAAAAGACTGTTAGATATTATATACGTGCAGGGGATGGATCGGAATGCTAGCGGAATCCTCGAAGCTGTAGAATCATTCACGATCACTGAAGATACATAGAAGCGACGAATTTTTTTTCGGAATTGAGGAGGAATCACTAATTGCGGTGATAAAGTTCGAGGTCTTGAGTCATGGAGGCCACGCTGCAACGATACAACCACCGGGCACATCTAGAAGGCGTGGTCAAACTGACACTTGTGAGATGGAACTATAAGATACTTTCCCAGATCAATCGTGTAGAGTCTTGTATCATGGCTAATCAAATGCGCCGCTGTAGAGGATTGGTGAAGACAAGGCGACAACGTGGCGGATGAAAGGTTCTACTCGGCGCCGGCATTTACCGAACACATTTCGCACTGAGCTTCTCCTGCACGATGGTGTTATGTACTCAACTCAGTAAAACGGTTTTACTCGACTCCCCCATTCATCATTATGATTGGTGTTCGAGAGACATAGTCATGATCTACTGAGCTTTCCAGGTTCTGACATTCGCGAAGAGGCCACATGAAGCAAGAGATTCGAGCTGCACGACACCGTGACCATACTCAATTACAGGCCCTCGCTACAGTATAGTATAACTTTTACCAAACTTTTACATTTTATGATTTGCAGGTCTCAGTCTAGGCTCTCTGGATCCCATTCAAGCCATGCTTCCTATTGCGATGTCCCTTCTGCGCTCAGACGGCTGAACTAGCACACGCGGAGCGGGCGATCTTATGCCGGCACACAGAACTATTCGGCAGAGTCCAATCAGCGTTCATCGACTAGCTGCAGTACCAGGTCAGAGCCCACATAATACACTTCCTTCCTTCCTTCCTCCAGCACGGTTCAAGCCCACATTGCATCTCAGACCTCCGCAGCACTGGTCGAAGCCGACATCCGAGCACAGGTTGCCGTTGGGGGCGCAAGGCAGCGATGGCTGTGTGATGGTGATCGTCGTGGAGAAGGGGTCGCAGACTATCGAGGTGGCGGCAGGCGCGACAGTGATATGTGCGTCTGGCCTGACATCAGCGGCCTGAACAAGGAGAGGGTAGGGAGGATGGCGAGAACGAAGGCGTGCATTGTTGGAATCGACTGATGGTGTGTGTGATATCTGATGGAGCAATTGAATGCTGATAAAATGTGGACAGCTCGTCCCCTGCTTTATACTTTGCGAAGCGCTTCAAGGAGGTTGTAGACTACCGTACCTACATCGTCCGCGACCACGTCCTCGTAGATGCTCAAGGCTGGACATCTGCTCGATCTCGACCCGTCCACTGCATCCATTGACATTTCTCAAGCGTACCTCTTGAGCATCGCACAGGTTCTCGACATAGTGCGACACAAAGAGCGCGCAGGCCAAAGCTTTCGCCCGACCATCGGTCGTAAATCTGACCTAGGAAGGTGCGTCGAGTGCCGTGTTTAGCATAGCAAATGCCTTTTTTGAATAGGACGACTTTGTACTTTGACCTACTACTCATAGAGCGGCCGATGCGTCTCGCGTGCAGTCCCTCTAACTCTACGATGCGACGTGCGATACTCGGCCAGCTACAGAGCGATTCGCAAGATAACTTGATCATGCTTGGATCGTCGTTCTGTGACCGCACCAGGACTACTTATATTTCCCTATATCCAGATCAAAAAGAAATCGATCATTCCAAGACCGTAGCGCCGCTGTAGATCCTTACCATTCCGTGTTTACCGGGCGATGTCTCGCACGAGCCATTCTGGGTCTCGCCCGCCCCCGGCGCACACCTCATTGTGATGCCGTTGATAAACCTCTCGCAACTTTTCGTGCATCTGACCCATTGGTCGCGTGCGCTCGATCGGCATCCAGAAGACAAGTCCCGTGCCAGTTCCCAAGACCCCCGTCTTATTCATCTTGTCCATCCTCGTCAGCTGCTCCCAGCGGACCTTCGTCTTGTCGGTCCCCTCCTGATACTACGTAGGATGGACGTGCACACACGTGTCCGACGATGACTGGTCGACGGCGATATCGAGCCACGGCTTGTAGTTGTGCACGCCGAGTGCGACCGTGAAGTACGCATCGCCGGCGGCGCCCGCGAAGCGCAGCGTGCCAGACGTGCCGCTGCTGTAGAATGATCCTGAGGCACGATGGTTGAGTAATCGTCTACTCTGCCTTGAAGAGACTACGCTGCTGCCCACCTTGAGCAGGTGCTGCTCTTCGCAGACGGCCCAGGTGCCACCGTTGGCGTAGTTCCAGACGCCCTTCTCAACGAAGTTATAGTATGCAGTGTCCACGAGCGTATCATATAAGAAGGTCACGTTTTCCCCCTACATCTACAGAGCCAACTTCCACTCAACCAGGTATACTCCTTCACCCGCATCGTCGGCGATACCCTTCTCATTTTATTGCGTTTCATAGACATTATCTCCAGAAAGAAGCGACTCCTTCGATGTACTCCTCGAGTAGGTACCCTCCCGCTGCCGATCGTCTTCGAATGTCAAAGCCATGAATTGTCTTGCGATATCACCCTCAGTAATTTTATGGAACAAATGGGACAGGTGCCAACGGATAGTCCCATGCTAGCGCCCACCAAGGTATTAAGGGGAAGGATTGATATCTAACGGCAGGCAAGCATGTAGATTTCACCTGCTGCATCACGTTTCTAACCCGTTGTTAGGCCCATCTTGTCATCATCGAGTGTATGATCGACGCGGATGGTAAACAAACATTTATCGCGACCAACGGTTTGTGACCTTCCTCACTGAGGAAGGTCGCTGAATGCGGCTTATGCAGTCGGGTTTTCAGGCAACCAAGCTTTCCAGAAACGGCATACGATATGATTCAAACAACGAAGACTAACAATCAAGCACTATATCGTATGACCCTCACGACCTATCTCGACGATGACATTGTCGATGAAGAATGGCTTTAGGCAATGATGATATCGACCCAGTACTCGTGGTCGCCGCTCTTCACCACCTCCGCCGTAACAGAAGTGCCCTGCTGGTCCGTCTTCTGCACCTTCGTCAGCTGCTGCTCGCGGGCACTTGCCTCTGGAGTGCCCTCTTGATAGTAGAGAGGGTGGTGGTGCACGCAGGTGTCCGACGATGACTGATCAACGAGGACGTCGAGCCACGGCTTGTAGTTGTGCACGCCGAGCGCGACAGTGGAGTATGTGCCGCTGGCAGCGCTCGAGAAGCGCAATGTGCCGGACGTGCCGCTTCCGCCCATCTTGAGCTCGTGCTGCTCCTCGCAGAAGGTCCATGTTCCGCCGTTGGCGAAGTTCCAGACGCCCTTCTCGACGAGGACGAGGTAGTTGGAGGGTTTCGTCTGGAAGACGCGGGCGTTGATCTGGTAGGACATTCTGACAGCCAAGTAGTCAGGCTGGAGTCTGCATATCTAGGAGGTGTGTATACTAACATGGTAGATTCAAGGATTCGATTTCCTCGGTAAGGAGTATCTGAAGACGATCGATGAGAGGCTGAAACGTCGTGAGCAAGTGAGTAAAGGATCTGACCTGGTTGTGTAGAGGCTGACTCTGGGGACGAGCAGTGCTGAAGGGCGACTTTTATACGCTCCGCACATCGACACAGATACGCAAGATGACAATAACATGAATTGTCTCGCAGCGTCGACCTCCATAAAACGCAGAATTTTATGGAACGATTCAAACAGTTGACGCGGTGCTCGACGCTAGAACCTCTTTCAGCTTCAAGCTTGTGCCGGAAGATGTGTTCTGAGATCCATAATGCGGTTACTGTGGGAGGTGACTGTCTCTGAAAATGAGGGAAGAACAACACGTAGCTGCAGAGAAGATGTAGATTGGGCTGCTATCTTTCTTGTTGTCAAGTTTTTGAACGGGATCATATTCTAGGCATACACCCTCCCTGCATGTGAGGCTCGTAGATGGAAGAGATGCGTCAACCTACTCGAAGAACTGCCAAGCAAGTCAGCCGAGAATTGACATAGGCCAGGCCGGGCGTAACCGCAGGCTTTCGGTGGTTTTCTTCACAACCTTGCAGTCCTACATAAAGAGTGAGAGTCATTCTCGCCCGAGTCACGATATGCATGGAATTATATTATTATACTTCGAAGACCAGCCTGTATGCACAGATGATAATGAGCGATACTCCGCAACGAAAGAAAAGACACTTCTGAGAACTGGCGTAGCCACGCCTGGTGACTTCACGTCGCGGCACCGCTGAGAATAAGGCTCCTGATATCTTCCAGGACCCTCTGCACGTCTTCCTTCTGCCTGCGCGCCTCCCGTTGCTCAGTCAGCGCCGTCTTCAGCATCTTCTTCACCTCCACGTCGTCTTCTTCGACCTTCTGATCTTTGTTCATAGCCCACTTCCGTTCCTCGGCTTCCCGGGCCTTGTCTTGCTCTTCATACGTCTTCATCAAGTCAAGCAGGGGCTCCGGCTCCGACTCCTCGGATACATACCCGCTCTCCCACTGCACCGCGTCGCTCTGCTGCGACAGACCGCGGGAAAGCCGGCCGAGCTGGCCGAGCGCGTCCTGGCGCTCGTCTTCCTTTGCAGACAGGAGCCGCTCTAGCGCGTTGATGCGCCGCTGGGCGAGCTGCAGCTGCGTGCTAACGCTGGGCTCCGACCGCATGGACGTAGCTTGCTGAACACGGGGGGCAGGTTTCGACGTCGGAGATACGGACGGTGGCGGCGGCGGGTCTGCAGGCGAGGGGATAGCATCGCCGGGGCTGGCTTTTCGGGTGGCGGCTTCAGGATGCGAAGTGAAGCTGCCAGGCGGCGTGAAATACATTGATGCCGAGGCGACGGACGACTCTTTATCTGTGTGAACTGGGAGACGATGAGGACTAGAGGACTGAGTGATGTGAGAAAGACAACGCACTGCTATGCCGACTAGCAGAGTCGCGGGTGTCCAACGAGGAAAGCTCTCCTTCCTCCGGGGAAGTGTGGGCCGATCGAAGTTGTGCACGGTAATCGTCTTCACCGCCATCCCTCGCCCTGCCTTTTCCCTTCCTGTCGACAACCTCCTGACGCTCATCGATAGACGAAGGCAGCGTTTCCACACTACCAGCCTCTGACTGGTATCTCGTATTCACGGTCGAATTTGATCCATCCGAGTCGGCGGACCGAGGGCGAGCCTTCGAGCTTGACGCCATCGGCATGGCGCAGCCATGCTCCAGCGCTCGGTGGTCCGGCTCCCGGAGCCCTTGTGAGCCCGCCTCGTACCGCGCAAGGTTGAAGAGCACAGCCGGACTCTTAGGCTCAGCGCCGAGGGACTTCCGCCGCCTCGCGAGCCCGTCCGCCTTTGCGTCCGCGTCGATGTCATCCTCCTCTTCGATCTTCTTCTTGATCTCCGCGTCCTCCACGTTCTCGCGCTGGTGCCGCGACTCTTCGAACTCCTCCGCGTCGAGCAGACCCTCCGAAACCTTCGCCCACCGCTTCAGGATCCACATCATCATGAGCCGGCTCGCGATGCGGCTTCCACCGAACACTTCGTACCCGAACATCTTCCCGATGTCTTCCTCCGTCATCCCGTTCTCGGGGCACAGCGGCACCTGCGTGAAGAACGAGCAGAGATACACGAGCACGGAGAAGTGGTGCGTCGGCAGCAGCTTGAGTATTAGCTGCGCGGCTGCGATCTGTGGGCCCTCGAGCGCCTCGTCCTCCGCCGCATACGCGCTCTGCCGCTCCATGATCTTGCGGCGCGAGATCTTCGGCGGGCGCCGGCCCTCGATGTAGGCGGCGGTGCGGTTCTCCTCTTCTTCGTCCTCTTCCTGGCGCGCGCGCGCCTCGTCGCGCTGCACGCTCGGCTTGACGCACCACTGCCAGAACGGCGTGAACAGGACCGAGTCCAAGATGGGCTCCGACAGGTTCTTGAGCCAAGTGCCCAGAAGCGCGCAGATTGTCGGCGTCGCTTCTGTGCGCAGGGAGATGTGAGAGCCGAAGAGAGGAGGTTTGTTGAAGGCCTCAAGAAGAGCGATATGCCGTGCACGGTTGGGCAGGTCGCGGAACAGGTTTGGCTGGTAGATACCTGTTGGCATATTCAGATCAAGATACATCCGAGACTGAGATGTTCTGCATACCAGTGCGATAGAGCTCTTCGACGCAAGCAAACAGCACGATGGGGAGATCGTGGCGGTAGCCGTTGAGCATTGCAGTCGACGACGCATACGCAACTGTCTCACGCATCGGCGCGTGAAAGACGTCTGCATGAATTATCTGTCAGCTGCTTGATGCTCTGAAGACATGAATGAGGGCTGCTCACGTATCGGCTCTCCCGCTGCGCTCAGTCCACGCTGGTCCTTCCACTTCTCCAGCCCCATGCGCACATTCGCCGCCTTCGCCCTGTCGCGCTCACGCTGCTCGCGGTCCGCCACGTCCTGCTTGTAGAGCGCCTCATAGTCCTCCGGGTCGACGTAGTCGCGGATGTTCAGCCCCTGCGCGCGCAGGACACGCTTCAGCCGCAGCAGGATGATGCGATAGTGGACCTTAGGCGCCAGGGGCGGCATCTTCGAGACGTCGACGTGGGCGGCGGGTGGCGCGGCTAAGTCACGGCTAGAGAGCTCCTGGACGTGCGTGTCGCGGGATCCCTTGCGCGATGGACCGTCTGTATGAGCGGCGCGCTGCGGGTGGGACCCGGCGTATGTGTCGGGGTCGTTTCCTACGGGGCGTAGACGACTAGGAACGGCCGTGCTTGGCTGATCGTGACCACGGAGGCGGTCATGCTGGATCTCCGCCTCGGGGAGGGACCTGAAGCGATCTCGCGGGGAGCCTTCCTCTGCGACTGGGGCGCAACTAGGTCGGCGCTTGGAGGAGTGTGCAGAAGATGACGGAAGCGGGGTGCCCGGGTGCAGATTCGCGGGGAGGGAAGGACGCTTGTGTGAGGAGGGAGATCCAGGATCATGAGACAGCGTCGAAGGCGGGGCATGATGAGCCGGCTGGAGGACATTGGGGTGGCTGGATCTGGAGGACTTGGTAGGAGACGTAGGAGAAGGATCGCCACTGGATTGCCGGAGAATGCTCCGAGGGGCCGCATTGGGAGCGATTCGTGAGGTAGATGGACGAGACTGGCGTCGAGGTGGGAAGGCAGTAAAACGACGAGCTGCGTCCGGGTTTAGGGGAGGCGCAGAAGTGTCGTTGGGAGGAGAGTTGTGAGCGCTGTTAAAGAAACGCATGGTGATGGCCCTGGGTCCTGCTCAGGATGCCGTAGAAGTAGAGTTCGCAGGTTGGGAAAGGATGGATGACGAAACTATCGGTGGTTGAGGGGAAAGGAGACACTTGGAGCTGCGAAGACCTCTCGTTATATAGAGGACCAATGGTCATGTATCAGGAGTTGTACTGTCTTGCCCGACGTCGGGTATTCCGGTGAGCAAAGGAGCTGCCCGTTCTTCGCGGGGAGCGGGCTGGTCTGAACTGTAACAGAAGCGTCAACCACAAGGCTCCTACAAATGGCTTGCGTACCGAGACTTATCGATTTCGAGAGATAGAATTCATAACGATAAAGTCGGATCCAAAACCGGGTAACTGAGGGTACGTTCTAGTCCCGAGTCAAATAGTAAAACTCGGTTGGAACTCGGCCCAGTGCCTTGTCGACTATTCGACAGGAAAGCTAGAATAGCTGTCCTTACGGAACTGACAGATATTCACCGTGACCATCGCGAGTGACGTTTTCAACTGAACCTTCGGAAATAGCCCGCCCGACATCGGTGATGGGTGTCGCTACCCCCGCCTGGTCACTTACAGTAACGAAAGCGTGTGAGCTGTCGGTCCCTCACGCATTCCTGTCACAATATCCACAGAAAACTTCCCTGATTCTTTGGCCCGTAGAACGGCTGGACTCAACAATAAGGCCTATAAGGTTTCGCAGGCGCACTACTTGTTATGTACCTGCGTAAGGTGAGCGAGTGTAGTTCCTGTGCAGTTAGAAGATATGTAAACGTGCCATCCCTTTCATATATCTTCGACGGTACCGGCGGTTGATGCAACTACAGATATTAACATACAGATGCCAAGATCGAGTCTCGAGCTTGTAGAATGACGGGTCGAAGCAAGACCTGAGAGTTCCGAATGAAGTTGAAATGCGGCGGCGGTAGAAAAGACAAGCGCCCACAACTTTAGCGCCCGCTGTCTTGCGCTCGGCATTCGCCGGCACGTCATGTCGTCCTGATGCCGACACTTAGTCTCCGTTGCTGACCTCACACAGAAGACTGTCGTTCTGCCGATACTGACAGTTTGCCGTCCGTTGCCATTGCTTATCAGTGTCACCATGCAGCGTGCATTGAACGTTGACCATGCATGGCAGGTGTTGGACAGGTGTGTACGAATCCAAAGCCCCCGTGCTCTGCTTTTATTTCCTTCAAATCACTTAGGAATACTTTGTTTAAATCATGTCGGACATCGCATATGTATGGTATCCCCATGATGCATGATCGCTGGCATAGAGGATTTGTCTTTATCGTGTATACCCACAGAGCCTCAGAGCTCTGTTATCGCCTCTCGACTGACTGACCTAAACGTCCTTCCTCCCTCATCACCACAGAAACTGCCGCATTTGAAGGAGCTACACCCTGTGCGGCCCTCTTCGCGCCTGTCACCATCGAAGCAGTCAGAAGAATGAGACGCCGTCATACGAATATCTGGGGCCTCCCCTGCGGCGCTGGTCGCGCTGGCCGACACGGCTCGACATAATCTCGGGTCATCGCCATGTTCTCGCCGGTCTGGACCACCTTCGCAGACACACAATCCGATAGAAGCGGATGTGGGGAGGGCGGTGGCGCCTGTGGTTCTGAGCCCCCGCAGCTACACCTGACGCAGCCCGACTCCCCTGCGGAGCAGATGGCGTCCGCGAGATGCAGCTTTTGGGAAACACTCCACGGCTCGCTGTCCATCGCGCAGCTCCTCAACCTGCGGGTGCACGCGAGGAATGATGCGGATCGCAGCCTGCGGTGGTGGAGGCAGCTCTTCGACGGAGCAACAGTGGTGCTGCGCATCTGGGTCGATGGAGACAACGTTGTGCTGCGCTGTGCCATCGACGCTGCTCGTCACTCGCACTGTCCACTATATGTTGTGTTCATTGACTTCAAGAATGCCTTCCCATCGACAGACAACTCTGCTCTCTGGCTCAAGCTAATCAAACTCGGGGCTGGCGGTCCTCTCTTTGACTTCATGCGCGCTCTGTACGTTCGCATGCAGTACGTCATTCGGTCTGATAGTGCTTTCTCGGCCCCGTTCATGTCTCGCCATGGCATCCTGGCTGGCGATTCTGCCTCCCTGATGTTCTGGCTCTTGTTCATGGTCGATCTCCTATTCCCTAACGATGCCAACGACATTATTCTTGATGGTGTTCCTGTCAGCCATCTGGAGCATGCCGATGACATTGTCTTGTTCTCCGCCTCGCCTGCTGCATTGCAGCGCAAGCTCGATGCGCTCGCTTCCTGGTGCAGTGCGAACTTTCTGCTGGTCAACCTGCAGAAATCTGTCGGCATGGTTTTCGGACCTATCCCATCCCTGTTCCCATCTCTGCGGGTTTACGACACGTTATTGTAGTGGACCTCTGGGTACACCTATGTCGGCATCACTCTCTGTTCTACAAAGCGTAACATATTCACCCTGTACTACTCCTCCAAGGCACAGAAGGCGCGAAATCGGGCCGGCTTGGGCTTTCAAACCTGGCCTGGCAAAACAATAACTGCCGCACTCAAGTGGAGAATTCACCCCGTGCAACACTCCTGCAGGGCCGCACGGAGATTGTTCGCCGCCATGAAAGTCCGTCGCAGCCTGTCTACTTTTTCTGGCTGTACCTCCGTGTCTCAACACCTGCTCACCGGGTCGCTCTCATGCGGCTTGTGCTATCCGACCATCGTCTTGCTTGCGAGGCACTGCGTCACTGCTCCCGACAGCAGCCGCGTATCGTGCGCTCGTTAGTCTCAAATCAAGACCCCACGCGCTTACAGGAGGGGCTGACCGAGCCTAATGCGCTCGTGGTGTTTATGCCGATTTTGCTGACATGCGATTGAAACATCAGAGCACGCATTACTAGAATGCGAACATCACCCCTCTGTATCACTCCTCCGCACTGAGTTTCTACACGAACTGCGTGACTTCCTTGGCGCAGCCCAGTGCAGCTTGATCTTCGCAGTACACGCTGCCACTTTTCGGCGATTTCTGCGCGACAGATGGCTCCTTGACGTCTTCGCGAAGTTCGTGTTCGAGGGTGATGATGGTATTCGAAAGTTGGCCGTTAACGGTCCATCCGTCAGTACAGCTGGTTCTTTCGGTGGGTGCTTGCCCTTGTCTCGTGATGGGCATCCTGCTCACAAGCATATGTCTATGGATATTGCTTAGGATTGATGCGTTTCCTCAGCCGGGCTTTCCCATCATGGTGGTTTTTTTCCCTCACAGCAGATTTTCCCCTCCTGGGTTTTTCATCCGGCCATTTTTTCTCGTCTTACATAGCTTACTGACATTGCAGCTCGTTGTCATCCTGGGCAGTCATTGGAGTAGTACATGGTACGCGTGTATATACCATAGCATGCGGGCCGCTTTGTTCCTTCATGGGACCGCTGCGGAATATACTTTCTTCCGCGGTAGAACTCTGCCTGTAGCGCGTTTTCGCCTGACGGGCAGCGCAGGCCTGGGGGCCGATGCGAAGGTGGCCCGCCGCTTTTTCCTGCATTGAGCAGCCTCATTGTGTGCTGCCAGTGGTCCGATTCCAGCCCCTGCGCGCTAATGGAAGATGATTCTCTGCGTCCCTGGCGCGCAAACACGCTGCATTGGGCTCTGCGATCATCGATGGACATCCGGTTCGTTACCGTATGCTTAGAAAGCTAGTGGTTCCTTCTAACTTCGAAGCATCTCACGCGGCGTTGGAGAGCCGGCTTGGGGGCTGGTGTACATTACGTATAGAAATGTAGCAGCGAACTTCACACACATGATTTTTATCCTACTTATCACTGCAAGTGAAACGTGCAGAGTACACGGGCGGTTGTCCCAGGACTTCAAGCTCCACTGGCAAGAAGGAAGGCGACTCGACGTCACAGCAAAGGAACTTAGGAAGAGATGGTGGATACACTATAGTATGTTACATCATGCACATTGCCCGCTCGCCGGCCCGGCACTAGTATACGCATCAAATGCGATTAGCTGCGGTTTCATGGCAATCTGAATCACCGCATGGCGACTTGTTACATGTTACAGTATAGTACAGTCATGCATTGCTCAAGCGCTCATGCACGTCTCTGCCATCACCCTACGATGCAGAGCCACCATCCGAGCAGCTGGACAATGTTTCAGAAGATTGGTAAAGTGCTGATATCCCCACCCTGACACGAATCCCGATAAAAGGCAGCACCTACGAAGTGGAGGGACGATATACCCACTCTTCACCTTCATTATCGATCACCTTCCAACGCAGTTGACGTCCATTTAACATGAGCCAGAGCTATCTTGAAGAGGTTTTCGGAGCGAAGGATCGCGTTGCGGTCATCACAGGCGGCGCGACGGGCCTCGGGTTCTGGATGGCGGAGGCCTGGGTCAAAGCCGGCGGACGAGGTGCGTATTGCGTGCGGAGCCTTGCGTCGTGCAGGTCCTGACAGCCCGTTGTCCAGTCTGGATCTCTGGTCGTCGCGAGGACAAGCTCCAGGAAGCCGTTGCCAAGCTGAACGGCCTCTCGCCGAACAGCGCGAACTAGTACGCACCCCACCTTCGGATCACCACCCCGCTCGCTCGCTGACGCACCGCACACCACAGCGTCGTCGCAGACCTCTCCACGCGCGAAGGCATCACCGCGCTCCGCACCGCGGTCGCCGCGCGCGAGACCGCCGTCGACGCGCTCGTCAACAACGCCGGCATGAGCAAGCTCGACGCCTTCACGCTGCCGCAGCAGAGCGCAGCTGAGATGGGCGCCGCCCTCGCGAGCTACGACCGCGACACCTGGGCGGAGCTGTTCGCGATCAACGTCTGGGCTGCAGGCGTGCTCACGGGCGAGCTCCTCCCGCTGCTCGCGGAGGCCGCGAAGAAGGGCGACGGGCGCGGGAGCGTGCTCAACGTCAGCAGCCAGGCGTCGACGGTGTGGAACCCATTCTGGCCGAACCAGGGTGCGCCGCGGCTGCGTGTGTGCGTGTGCAGATGCTGACGGCTGCTGCAGGATATCAGACGAGCAAGGCGGGGATCATCACGCTCACGCGCATCCATGCCTCGAAGCTCGCGGTGCACGGCGTGCGCGTCAACTCGATCCAGCCGGGCTCATTCCCGACCGATATGAACCCCATCCAGTATGAGCAATCGCCTGGGCACCCCAACAACGTCGGCCGCATCCCGCTCGGGCGCAACGGCAACGCGAGCGACATCGGCGGCACGTTCTTGTACCTTGCGGGCAAGGCGGGCGCGTACACGACCGGGTCGAACTTTGCGGTCGACGGCGGGTCGCTGATGGTGCTGAACAACTCGTATTCGCCGTACTGATGTGGGGAGCGTAGGCTGAAGCGGCGGTTCCAGACGAACCGTAGGTCCGATACCTGATATATGTACTGAAGTGTTCCACAATCAACTTTGATGTGTTCCAATCGCCTAGCTTCCTTTTTACATAATCGCACACAGAGGTAGGAAACTTCCTAATGCGCCCGACTGCAAGTATATTTATCCGCCCATGAAACTTGCGATATATAGCCTCGACGCAAGGTGATACTTGGTCGGGCACAGAAGTCCGGTCGATAGACGGCTATCTGATGTCCATCGATAAACGACTTCCATGCCGTACAGGCGCTGTAGTGATTATCTCTTGACTCATATGCGTAGTAACTTACTGCCCCGCAGGTTCCTCGACCGGACGCGAGAACCTGGACTACCTCAAGGGATGACGCCAGGTCTTGTGGCGCCTGCGCATCCCGCCTTCTCAGACCGGCCAACCAGTTAGAGGCTTGTCGAAGCCATCAAGCTCGACTTCGCGCAGTACAGAAGCCGCGGTTGACGCATTGCAGAAGCTTACAAGGCGCAGCCGACGCAACGCAGGCTCACTCGATACACTGCAGAGGGGCACAAGGCCCGGTCGACGCAGTGCAGAAGCGTCACTACAGACTGTGGTCGATGCAGCACGAAAATGAGGATGCATATTCTGCGACGATATAAATGTGCCTGCAGACGCCTGGTCCAGCACTCGTCTCTGCAGCATTGACCAGGCAAGTCCGCAGCTAACATGTTTGACCTCTCATCTGAACAGCAGTTGTCCTCCCAGCGATGACCATAAGCACCTCCCAACCCACGACAGGACCTAAGTCCGGAAAACCGAATGATCCTTGGTATGTCGTCACGATCACAGCCCGCAATATCTATCCTCACTCAGCCTTAGGGACTTCTGGGGCTCCCTCTTAGCCTCCCGAGTGTCCAACGTCAAGCTCTTGTCCGCGCCATCGACCACGGACACCGAGAACGACCACCGCGAATTTCTCGACGACGAGATTGCCGCTGTCTCGGCCATCCTCGCGCACCTTAAAGAGCGGCGCAACGCCCTCTACCGCAAGCCACGTTTCCCAGTCGAAATCATGGAGCTCATCTTCGCGCATGCCGCTTTGAACGAAGTCCCGGGACAGGGCCAGATCCGGGAAGAGGCAGGTGCCACGCAGCCGTCTCGTGCCCGCCAACCCGGCTGCTACGATCCAGTCCCTTCTCTCGGATGGGTCAAGCTCACGCACGTCTGCCGGGCATGGCGCGCCATCGCACTTGCCAATGCGAACAAACGGCTTTGGGCGGCCATGGACGTGGGAGGCCTATCCGCGACGGGCGTGAGGGAAATCATAAAGCGCTCGCACCCCCATCCAGTCGCTGCCACCATCACAATGTCCATGCGCCGCAACCACCGCTCACCCTCCGCCGTTCTGTTTGAGCCAGAATGTCTGCCCCGTCTCACATCGCTGCGGATTGCCGCTGACACGGAGCGCATTCCTCACAAACAGCTCATAGATCCGGGTATTATCATGGCGCACCACAGAATCGCTGTCCTTGACATGCTGGCCGACAAAGCGTTGGGTCATTTCGGCCTCATGATCGAATCCCTTATAGTTGAAGATGGCGACGCCGGTAACGAGAACCATGTTCTAAGACTCCCAAGCAAACTTTGGCTTCCTCGCCTGCGTCACTTGGTGCTCAGAAACGCGAGGCCCTCGTATAGTTGGGGTTTCATAACCTACCCTCAGCTCACCCATCTCGAGATAACGGCCGGTGTTCGCCACAAAGGCACGATGGACCTAACCATCAGGGGCTTTGTCTCCTTCCTGCGAGGGGCTCTAGATTTACAGGTTTTGCGCCTCGCCGGGTCGTTCCCGCAACTGGCAGACGTCGACTCCGTTGATGAGCAGGACATGGAGGTGCAGCGTGTCCATCTCCCGCACTTGAAGGAACTTTACCTACAAGGCACCCTTCGCGACTGCGCTCAATTTGGGAGGTATTTGGACCTCCCTACGTCGTGCTCCATAACCATTGATGCATCGGGGGACTCAAACCCATCGCATGGATTCCTGGGTCGTATGCTTTGGCGATGGGCACGGTCATCCATATGGCAGTCCATATCCTCCGACGCAGGCCGTGGCGATTCGTCGAGGGGAGTCCAGGTATGGTATACCATCGCCGACACACGCGCGAACACAGGCACGTCTGATGGGAGCATCCTCCCAACCTATACTCCGCGGCTCCACTTGGCTGGCCTACCGCGGCGGGAGACAAGACGCGCGCAGCTGACGCGAGATCAGGTCAGATTCTGGGAAACGGTCGATGGCTCTGTCGCGCCCGAACACGTCGTCTATCCAATGCGGGTGTATGCCAGGATGGGAAGCATTGAGGCCCATTGCGGTGATGGATCCGAAGGTAATGCCAATTATGACTGTGTACATGCAGTGAGGCCTTACTGACCCGTCTTACAACAGAATGAACGAGCCACGTTGAATGAAACGGCTAGGATTGGTGCGGAAGTCTGGTCGACTGTTCTTAGGGCAGTTACGGCGTATCTGAATGTAAGGAGAACGAGTACTGGTTTTCGCTGCAAATGCAACTTTAATCGATCGCCTAGAAACGTCTGGAAGCAAAATTGTGTCCATTTCTTGAAAGAATCCCTTGAGAATGGTCAAAGCTTATGAATTGCCTGGCCCATTCATCGTCAGCCCCCACCCGCCGTCCACGACAATCTTCTGTCCTGTCACATACGCACCCGTGCGCGTCGCCAGCCACAAGAACACCCCCGCGATGTCTTCTTCCTCGCCATTCCGGCGCATCGGCACGGTCCTAGTGACGCGCTCGGGATGGCCGACCGAACCCGGGCGCGAGAAGACGTTCAGCCCGGACGGAAACGTCCCCGGCGCAATCGTGTTAACGCGGATGCCGCGCGGGATGAGGTGCGCGGCAAGCCGCTTCGAGAACGCGTGCAGCGCGGCTTTGGATACGCAGTAGGCTGGTCGCGCGCAAAAATCAGAATGGGGCTACGGCAGTGCGTGTGAGCAGAGGGATGGGATGGGCGTACCACTGGCCCTGTCCGGGTTCTGCCACATGTCGGCACCGAGGCTGCCGATGAGGACGACGCAGCCGCGGCCCTCGGCTGCGCCGCCGTCCGCAGCCGCCGCCTCCAGAAGGGGAAGAAAGGCGGCGGTGACGGCGCCTGGCGCCCACGTATTGGTGAGAAAGACGCCGGTCCAGCCGGCCGGATCGTAGTCGGCGAGCGGCGATGGAGGAGCGTTGGCCGTAGTGGGAGGGAGCGGATCGCGGTGTACGATGCCGGCGTTGTTCACGAGCACGTCAAGCTTGCTTTCGCGAGCTGATATGTGCGAGACGAGGTTCGTGATGTCGGGCTTCGAGGCCACGTCCGCGGGGACGCTGACGCGAATGTGCTCAATGTAAGTCGAGTTAGTGAGGGCTGTAATCGGGGAGACGCACCAGAACGCTCGCTCTGCGATCGTGTTGAGCTTCGCCATTGCTTCCTTCAGCTTCTCCTCGCGTCTGCCGACAATGTAGACTGCAGGAATATCAATCTTTTGGCGCCGCGCTGTTATCGATCGTGAAGCGGAACGTACCCTTTCCGCCGTTCCGGACACTTTCCGGACCCAAGCCGACGCCATCCAAAACCCGAGACCAGTCGCGCCGCCTGTGATGACTGCGACCCGGTCTACAGCGCTGAATAAATTTGCGGCAGATGCCATGGCGTTTATACAAGACACTTGGTCCTTAGCCAAATGTTCAATGGTAGGAAGGGGTCTGTAAGCCAAGACAACCCAACGGAGGCCATTCAACGCTGCTTATAAGAAACATGGTTCGAGAAGACGTCAGCTAGGCTTTAGTCGGCAGTAGAAAGGATGGAAAGCAACTCCACGAAGTGGCGTGGGCGGGATGGAAAAGACCTTGAGAAAAGCAGTCCGTAAGCAGTACAAGGCTTCGAGTATGAGTTGAAGATGGTAAATGTACGAACCAAGAAGAGAGTTGGCCATGTAATGCTGACCAGAGTCGCCAGTCCCGGGCGCCGAGGCCTCCCCTTCGAAAGCTCACAAAATCAACCCCTGGCACCTGGAAACGCCATGATGTTCATGGTGGTGCAGCCTCGAGTTATAAGCCAACAAGATAGGTCCGCTTGATACTGTACCTGATTTTCCATCTGCAAGGATCTCAGGGCTTCGGGATGAAGTAACTGATGGGCTAAAAAAAGACACCGATCTATTCCATGCTTGCAGCAACAGTCCGTGGCATCCTAGCATGGACTCGAAATGAAGGCGTGAATGAACGCTGGCAGATATGTTGACATGTCCTGCGGGCGAAGTGCTTCCGAGGTTCCATAGATTCGCTTCTGACAGAATCACCTCAGCTTATTTTCAAGTTTAGAAAAAGGCCCTATTACAGTGGAACTTTAGCTAACCGTCTAGAAATACCTGAAAAGATATGCTTATTCCCTAGAAGAATGGAATCATCTATGAATGGTTGAAACTCATGAGCCACCTGGTCCATTCATAGTCAACCCCCACCCGCCGTCCACAGCGACCTTCTGTCCCGTCACATACGCACCCGCGCGCGTCGCCAGCCACAAAAACACCCCTGCGATGTCCTCCTCCCCGCCATTCCTGGCCATCGGCACGTACTTGGCAATTTGGTCCGAATGTCCTGGCATCTGCGGCTTGGATATGTCGTTCATTTCGGACGGGAACGTCCCCGGCGCGATTGTATTGACGCGAATGCCGCGCGGGATGAGGTGGGCGGCAAGCCGCTTGGAGAATGCGTTCAGCGCGGCCTTAGACACGGCGTAGGCTGTCCAAAGTCATGCGGGATGACCAAGAGGGAAGTATGGGCGGACTGGCGGACGTACCACTGGCTATGTCCGTGTTGTTGTACATCTCACCTGCAATGCTGCTGATGAGGATGACTGCCCCGCGGCCCTCTTTCGCGCCACCGTCCTTTGCAGCTGCTTCGAGAAGGGGCAGGAAGGCGGCGGTGACGGCGCCCGGCGCCCACGTATTTGTGAGGAAGGCCTTTGTCCAGCCGGCGGGATTGTATTCGGCGAGTGCCGGCGGAGATGTTTCCGTCGTAGGGGGGAATGAATCGACGTAGGCAATTCCGGCGTTGTTTACGAGCACATCGAGCTTGCTTTCGCGCGCTGAGATATGTGAGACGAGGTCTGCGATGTCGGATTTGAGGGTCACGTCTGCGCGGACGCTGGCGCAGCGTCATGGTGTGAGTCGAGCTTAGCGAAAGCTACGAGACACGCACTAGAACGCCCGCTCCGCGATCATGTTGAGTTTCGCCACCGCTTCCTTCAGCTTCTCCTCGCGTCTTCCAACGATGTAGACTGCGGGAACGTCGTTCTCTTGTCAGCTCTGTTGGTGCGTCGCGAGAATGTACCTTTTCCGCCATTCCGGACCCATGCCGACGCCATCCAGAAGCCGAGACCAGTCGCGCCGCCGGTAATGACCGCCACGCGGTCTACAGTGCTGAAGAGATCTGCAGCGGATGTCATGGTGTTAGAAAAATATACTCAGTACTTGTTTGTTCACCGGATGTTCGATTATAGGGAAAGATCTGTAATCTGACGACCGAAGGTAGGTGATTCCATCCTGCTTATAAGAAGCATGGTTCCAATATATGTCAGCTGTCGGTGGTAGAATGGACACGATGTCGCTCCATGGAGTGACGTGGGTGGAATGATGGCAATCTCGAAAAGCTTGAGAAAAGCAGGACATAGTCCGTACAAATGCCGCCAGGATGAGTTCAGGATGGTAATTGGGCAGGAAAGGATGCGAGTTGGCCCAGTAGTGATAACCACCATCGCTGGTCCCGGGCCCCGAGGCCTCTATCTGGAAGGTCAAACCTCGTTTGGAATTGTTGTACTTTTGACGGCAGTGGATCCTTCAAATTGAAGGTGCCAAGATAGCTTCTCTGAAACCTTCTTCGCCTTTTGCAGGGATGGGAAAGCGTCTAATGATTGGTCACCGGCTCTGCTCAGTACACTGATTACCACGAATGTAGCACGTACGCACATGTGGTCTATGAGAACATGCGGCATGAGTCCTGAAACGATGGTCCGAAACCAATTGAATGCAAACCTAAGATGATGTTTGCGATAATGATTCATGCTAGGATAGCATGGGCTTGGGATGAAGTCGCGAACTACTTAGTAGCGGCCAGCATGCCAAGTGACGCGGACAAGGTAGAGATATTATTCGATGGCTTTGAACTCGTTGAACGTGTTGACGGAATCTTCCCAGATCATGTAGAAGAATAGGACTGTGGTATAGAGAAAGTTGCTATGCAGGAGCGAGTGCCATAGTTAAACCGACACAGGCTGTTCGATTTTTTGCACTTGGAGCAAAGAGCAAGGGTTCTTGACGAGTTGTTGCGTTGTCGAGGACTGCGCTCCGACGGTCGACCAGCCGGTCCGGCCGTCGGCAACCTCTGGTACACACCTCAAGTTCCTGTTTCTTACTGTAACATCACCATGCCGTTCGTGAACAGTCTCTCACATCTAGTTGAAATGAGAGTACCTGCGGCGATGCGAGGAACAGAATGCGATCCTCCTGAGGTCAATATTCAAATCTTCAAGTACTCAGCTAGTATGTATCACCTCGAAATTAGCCGTCTCTTCCCCGTTACCGCTCTCGTTCAAAGACGACCTGCGCCTCTCTCGATCTCATCCCAAACATGTCTCTGCCCATACCCTTGCAGACGCGATACGCGTCTCCCTGCCGACGATGGCATGGCGTGGCGTCTTGTGGCAAGTCGGCGTTGTTGGGCGTCTCTGCCGCGATTGCTCCATATCGTGGTGGTTGGATTGCGTCGGTGACTGGAGGGGAAGTGACTGAGTAATATGAGATACTCGATGTCATTGTCGGTGTGGGGAACGGGGTAGTGAGTGCTCCCTGGACGGAGCCCGACTCCGAATTTAGACCCGCTCGTCTTCTGAAAGGCGTGTCAGCGCGTTGCTATCTCTTCACCGATTCGCCCGACGCCTTCCCACATGCATCGGGATCTCCCAAGCCTACCTGGAAGCCATGCTCGATATGCCCTTGGGTGGCGCCGCGATATCATCGTGCGCGTCGCATGCTTGAAGAAATGGCAGGATGAGCGCTAAGGTCAGCCCGCGCATGGGTATGCTGGGTGGTGCAGCGGGCGTTGGGGCGGCGCGAGAGCTGTGGGTCGTACAGATACATGGTGCGAAGGCATGTCTTATCTACCACGCAGTGCTAAATATATGGGGATTCCAGCGGTGACAGCTATCCTGGGAACGCAGAAGCTAGGCATGAGCACCTCCTTCGAGCGTATCCGACGGAATTGCTTCCGCACCAACGGTCGTGTGCGAGGTAGATGGGCTCGAACAGGCCCTTGATGCATGTGTACGCCAATATTGCAATCGCTGCACCGCCTAGCCCGAGGTAACTGCGCCTTACGATACCTATGTTAGTACTGGCTTCCCGGACGGCTTCTATCAAGCCCCGAGCAGGAGGATCGGAGGTGGGACACAAGGCGCATCCTCGACACTACGGAGCAAAAAGGCAATATGCGCCACATAATTCTGGTCGAACTGCAGCCTCGTCCACGGCCATGCCCTGAGTGCGAGAACCAAGAACCGTGATTGAGCCTCATGATTCGGGGAGGCGTCGATCGGCCGGAGGGAGTATCCAAGTCTATTCTCATTCTTTCCCTGCCTTTTATTGACGGTCCTCACAATTCTCATGCTAATGTTGTGCGTCTTCCAGTTCTTGATTTCTCGGCACTGAAGATCATCGTAGATGGAAAAGAAAGACAATTTCCTTTTCATCGACTTCTCAGGCATGATATGAACGGGCAGAACAGTGTGATGTTTCAACGTAATTCATGTTATCCACTATTTCATGCATCCATGCCGTTAGGAAACCCTGTCACGCTGCACAATCACAAGATTTCAGAACCACACGATGCCTCTGATCTTGTCATTGACAGCCGTCGCGTAAATTCCTGTTGCTGCCATTTAGGAATCCTACCGCCTCCGTCTCGAGTATTCTTGCATCGCCTGAATATGCTCTATACCGCTGCACATCTGGTTCTCCCCCGGTTTGCACATGTGCCTCATCCTTCTGTCACCTCGTCGAGAAAGGCGTCTGATATTTTGCGAGCAGGACACTGGACCGCATGCGACGGCCAGCACTTCCTCAACATCGCAAGTGGATTTGACTTATTAAAACCGACGGCGCGTTTTTCGTAGTTGTACTCTACGTACATGGTTATGAGCCACGGATGAATGTTGCGGCTGATTTGAAGACGAGAGGACGCCGGTGAGCGAGCGTGGGGAGTGCTACAAGGGATTGCAAGGCGCAAGGAACCAAAATCGAGGTGAGAGATGAAGAGGGAAATGGTGCGAGTGATTATGACCACAAGCAAGGATGAGGGACACTGAATCCATTTTTTGGGGAAAGAATGGGTAACTTACTATCACCGTCGTTTTATTGCGGAGGGACGTCACTCTGCTACGGGATGATAGCCTCTGATGCGCCAGCTAAGATCTGTCTGGTTATCCTTGCACGAATTGCACGTGTGCTACATCCCCGGGCAACCAGTAACTAAAAGAAATCCATGTTCTTTCATACATTTTCAGCTTTTGAAAAGACCAAAGAACGATAAGTCCTGATACATGAGACATGTACGAAGATAAAAATGCAGCATTGTAAATCACGGCCCCGTGGTGAACGGGACAATTTATTAGAAACACCCACTCTAGAGCGGTTTACGAACCTATCAGATGCGTGCATTGATGCCAACGTGGATGATCCTGTGGGTGTCACTGACTTCAGCGACTCCTTCCCAACAAGACGCGCACGGCTTACTCGTCCGCAGAGGCCAGCCAATTCACAGTCTCCGGGAACATGACGCCTGCACGACGTCAGCGGCGCGTCACCCATCTATAAAAGTACGCACTAAGGCGCCCATAGACGTCTTCGATGAGGATGCGTCTTAGCCAATTCACGATCGGCGAGAACCTGCCGGCGTCCACGCGTCTGCTGATGACTTGGTAGTGCGGCACTCTGGATCCGGGAACTGTTAAGGCGGCGCTTTGTGAAGAGATGGGATACGCACATATGAGTGGAGGAACTCGCGATGCGTTGGAGCTGTTTGATTGTCTCAGAGGCCGATGCGGGGTTCGCGCGGAGCTCGAGGTCGCATATTCGCTTTATCACCTCGGGAATCTGTAGTAGTGTTCCTTTGATTCCATAAACTACTGAGGGTATCGAGTATCTATCTCACTTGCACATCGAACTCATCCCGGAATCCCAGGTAGTAATTTGTGCCATAGAATCCTGGTGACCGCCATAAGTAATGTTGACTGGGCTGCGCGAATCATCGGACATACCATGGACGCCTGAGACTCTGTCGACAACGTAGCGATCCTCTAGCGTGACGTGGGCAACAGGCAGCACATGGACGGATAGGAAGATCTTCCGGAAAATGAACATCGTGAGCCATGGCCATGCTCGAAACACATACCACAAATTCAGGCAAGGCAGGCCATTGTCGGATAAAACCTAGATGTCAAAAGATTAAACATGGCATTGTCGGATGGAGCCACCCGACTTACTGGTAAATGAGTACGGCACGCCGTGTTCATGCTCCATCCTATGGAAGATCGCCAGGACCGACAACCGTCCAAGCCTTGTCCTCTCCTCGATGCCCGAGTCCGCGGTGCCTGCCAGCGCGGGGACGACGCAGTACACCGACGCATCGTTCTCCGTCATCTTCTCGCTCAGCTCTCCATCGTGTGAGCGGCCCTCGCCGTCAGCGTGTTGCTCCGTCGCCGGCAGCGCCCTCTCCGGCGCGACGATAAAGTGGTTGAGGAACTGCTTGTTCTTGCTATCGAATTGGTCCTCAAGGCCCTTGTGTGCACATAAGACTTTCGGCCGCAGCAAAGTCCAGCCGACGCACCTTCGCCCAATTCCAGAACGTCATCAGAATCCACCTTGGTTAGTCGCGTGTTGGTCATTTTGGAGCGGACAATATCGCAAGATGCATACAAGATCCCACCGATCATGAGCGGCACCCATGCGCCTTCCGGTATCTTCTTGAGGGATGCCCCCCAGAAAAGACCTATACGCGGAAAGGTCTCAAATTGCGTGCTGAGTCGAAGACAGCATCCACAGCGAACTAACCATCAATGAAGCCGAAGAACCCGAAGAATGCCAAGCCAACGATGATGGGGAGGTGCTTAACGTATCGCGTTTGAAAGGCCACCAAGCAGGTCGTCGAGAACATCACGGTGGCGACGGCGAACCTAGTACGGCGGTCAGCTGCAGAACGAGGGGGCAGCGAAGCGAATTACCCGTAGGCGTTCGTCAACTGCGTTAAGTTTGTAAAAGCGGCTACTACGACGATGACAGCGATCATGACTGCCGGATGATCGTCAACAACTGCATGTGCACCGTGATGTAGAGCGCAGATGCATACGTAGCCAATTTACAGCCGGTATATATACCTGTCCTTGATACTTGTCGGATGTGTGTACCATCCGCAGGCTGAGGGATTCGCAGTGTTAGTACAATACAGCGATTTGCTCGTTGTACACTTACGGGGGAAGGCTCTTCATGTTCACCAGCTGCTGCACCAGACTGAACACAGCGGTGATCATGGCCTGCGAGGCGATGAGCTGTTATGCGAAGTCGACCGATGAGTGAAATTCAGATCCGATTTACTTCAACTCACGGTGGCCAGGATTGCAAATACGAATAGGATCCTACGTAAATAGTGAGTCTGTTTAGAACCCGAGGAGCGAAGGACTCACCAGAAGAGCGGACCATTGTGCGGACCGGGAATACTTCTGTAAAAGATATTGCTGATGACTGTGTCCCCGTCTACGATCAGCCGTGACCCTTGCCCGAGGTAGGCCAGCAGCAGGGAAGGATAGACAACGCAGGAGAAGGACAGCTAGATAGGGACAAATAAGCAGATCGCCCTAGGCGAAGCGAGATATCCTATGAGCCTACCTGTATAGAAAGCATGTTGAATTGGCCCAGGCTATACCGAATCATGGAAGGGGAGTGAATCGGTCAACATTCGCAGCACAGCATGCACGCGAGGCGACACGTACTTGGCGAATAGCGCCTCGACGCCCGTGACGGCAAGCAGCACGCCCGCAAGCGTGTCATACTTTCCAGTACGGACAAAGTCTGCGTGACCGACCATTGAGTCGAACCGTGCATCACTCGAGTAGGAAAAGGACGGTACACATGACAGCCCTCGATGGATCGAAGGCGCGGAAGATACCAGGGTACTTGGTGATGTTGACGATACCGGTGATCGCGATGAGCGCGAACCAGACGGACGTGACTGCCCGCGCCGTTAGCGATGGTGATAGGGCCAAGAAGGGGAACCTTACTTGGTGCGAAGATAAATGCAAGACGAGCGGTCCCGAACGTTTGGGAAAGGAACAGCACGACAAGAAAAGCCTGAGATGTAGATATTTGTGAGGCAGGCTCTAGAAAGTGTGGCAGGCACGGAAGACTGACGATTGAGATTGGAACTATATGGTGCTCAATGTCGGGTTTGGCCACCGCTAAGTTCGGGGACGGTGAATACTGGGACTGCATAGTATTCGAAAAGACTACATACCTAAGCCGCCAGCAGCACTCGTCACAGATACGGCAGCCGTGAAGATACCGTCAGCCATTGTCAGACTGGTACCAAAGAGGGCCTACAAACGCTGAGGATTGGAAAAATGACAGGCGCGGTAATGAAGCATACCCATATCAGCAATGGCCATCGCAATCTTCGGGGCGCTTTCAGATCCTTTTTGGGCCGCGCTAATGAATCGTGCGTCGGCGCCGTCTCGAAGGAAGCCGGAGGATAGAGGCCTTGGTACAAGGCAAAGGTTCCGCCTTCGCCTGAATAGAGCGTATGATTACCAGACCGCTGCAGATCTACCGTGATGACTCGCCTTCATATGTTCCAAAGCGCAAACAAGTAAACACCTGTACCGCACGTTAGTGGCGGACGGGCCACACTTTCGCGCAGGGGACTCACGTATTTAATTAGAGGTATGATACTCAGAGACCAGATGATGGCGCTTATGACACCGACGACGTCGTCTTTGGGCGGCGGTGGGCCATCGGCGCTGAATACACCGTTCAGCACGTATAACGGCGACGTCCCGATGTCAGAGTAGATAATCCCTAAATTAGGGTTAGTTCCAGGTTGCAGACGAATGAAGGACGGCCGCACCTAATGTCTGGAAGCTCAAGATCAGTAGAGAAAACCCTCCAACCCGTAGCGGAGTACGTCTGAGACCCTTCTCGATGGCGGACGACATAGCAGCCTAAGATCCCGAGTTCCTGGCCGCGCACCCGGAAGCTCAGAAGTAGGGAGATGAAGGAAGAAGGAAGTCAAGAAGGAAGGTGCGCTGCTCATCGGAGCGGACCTGACATATATTTAGGGCCACTCACGCACGGGCCTGCGTTATCAAATGCCGGCGAAGAGGGTGAAAATTATCCCATGGGCGTGGCGAGTCCCTCAAGTAGAGGAATGGCGTATTTCCCTCTGATCAGGGCGTAGCGAATATCCCTCTGCGCGGGGTGAGGGAATTTGGCCACAGGAGCTGCGCTGCTCTAGCGCTGCCGCTAGATCAAGCGACGTCACCGCGAAATTTGCATCGTTAGGGAGGTTCGCGAGAGCGATTGAGCAACTTGATGGACTGCCAGCGGAACGTAAGTTGAATTAGATTGAGTGAACTCGCGAGCGGAACCCGCCGCGATCATCAAGAAAAACAGCGAACAGGAAGGGCACGACATTGTTGTTTATAACCTACCAATGTATACAACCTTCGAGTCCCCTTGAATGACTGTTCATCTTCGTGTAGCAACGCCGAGCCATCTGAACAGGTCTCATTGGATTGTAGTCACTGCCACCCTCAGAAGAACGACTGCTCTTCCTCGAAATCGAGCGGCCAGTCCTGCGAGATGTGTCAATGATACGCCCTAGTTAGTTTCAAAGCTTGCTCGCGTTGGATCTAAGGATTTATCGAGTTCGTTTGGGCGAGCCTCAGCCTGAGATCGTTGTTATCTGGAGGACAACTGGAGGATGTCACGGAGAAGCCCGATCGCTATTAACAACTTAAGCGGGCCGGGCCGGGCCGGCCTGTGTGCGGACCAGCGTCCCTGCCATTTCTTGACTTGTACCACTACAACACATACACAGAACGACCTTTCATTGTCTGTGTAAGCTGTCATGCTCAGGACGATGAAAACACACTAATCACCATTCGAATTGAATGCCACTATCTCACCGCCAGGGTTCTGTCGTCTCGCTGACGGCGCTCAATTGCTCCTAATCACTTGATTCAGCGGCTACTACAGGTACTTAGCCTTGCATCACTGCTCAAACGCAGGCTATACAAAAGCTTCACTGTCAGGTAATATCGAGACGGGCTATATCTGAGTTGAACAGCTATGACTATCCTCATCGCCCCGGGCACGTCCCGCACCGCGACCTACATCATCCGCGCGCTCCTCGCGGCGCCCTCTCCGGCGCCCCTCCGCCTCCTTGCCCACACCGAATCCTCCAAGTCCCGTCTCGAATCGACCTATGCCGACGCACCCGCCAAAATTAGCGTCGCCACCGCCGACTTCCTCGACCCCGCGTCCCTGCGGGCCGCCATGCAAGGCGCCAGTGCCGTGTTCTACAACGGCCCCGTGTCCGCGGACGACGTGCGCATGGGGAAGAATGCGGTCGACGCGGCAAAGGCGGCGGGCGTTGAGGCGTTCGTGTTCTGCAGCGTGCTGCATCCATACATCTCGCGCATGACGCACCACCGGAGCAAACTCGAGTGCGTGACGTTCTGCCCACCCTTAGCGCCCGGCCCCATTCCGCGCACCGTGGTCATTTCCGTGCTGACTGATTATGCTCCAGGATCGAGGAGTATCTCTTCGAGTCTGGGCTGAAGTACACAATTCTACAGGTCTTCCTGTCGTTTCACCCCTAATGCCTATATCTAACTCCGCCCGCTCCAGCCAACGCACATGATGCAGAACGTCCCAGTTAAAGACGTCCTTGAATCCGGGCAAGTCTCCATCCCGTGGAAGCCCGAAGTTCTGCAGGGGTTCCTCGACCTGTACGACCTCGGCGACGCCGCCGCTTCCATCCTGCGGTCCCCGGCCGACCATGCCTACGCGCGCTATGAGCTCCTCAGCGTGAACGGGACGTACCACGATGTCGCACGGGCCTTTACGGCATGCGCGGGGAAGGAGATCAAGTGCGTGCAGATCGAGCCGGAGGCCGCGCTGAAGCAGCTCGAGGCGCGCGGGACGGCGCGCGATGCGTGGAGCCGCGATGCCCTTGGCCGGATGATGGCGTATTACAATGAACAGTGAGTCGCCTACGCCTCATGCATTTGGGGTTTTCTGAGGTTCCTGTTACTGACACTGCTTGCTTGCAGCGGTCTTCCCGGGAGCCCTAATGTCTTACGATGGCTCCTCGGTCGCGAGCCGAGCACCTGGCAGGACATGATCAGGCGCGAAAGTGCTCAGTGATGCATTTTGTTCCTGTCCGCCTAGTAGGTGCCTCGGGGAGCTTGAGTATCTGACTGGAGTGCTTATGTATGAATGTAAGATTTCCGCGACGAAGTAAAAGATGGAGAAAGTGTATTTTATGCCTAACGACGTTGTGACACAGTATCAGCATTATTCGAGCCCACAAGAGATGACCCGGACGCGTAACTTAAATTTCCAGGTAAGACCATTCACTCAAAGCCAGAAACAGACCTAAGAAAACATGATCTCCTATCCTCACAACACGAGCGCACCTCCGACCACAGCACCTATGACCGCTACACCAGCAGCGAAAATCCCTCCCGATCCGAAGGGAGTCGAGACGCTAGCCGCGTTGGCAGCACCGGCAGCAGAGGTCGACGCTGCAGATGCGGAACTCGACACGTGCGACGATATAGACGCCGCGACGGAGGAGAGGTGCGACGAGGCCGAGGCGGCCGCGGATCCGGCTCGCGACGACGCAGAGGATGCCTCCGAGGACAACGCAGACGATATAGATGCCGCCGCGGAGCTAAGGGCGGACGTGGCAGATGCATCTGCAGTTGTGGATGCGGATCCTGATGCCGCAGAGGCTACGCAAGCGCACGCGTTAGCGGGGGTGCTGACGTCCGTAACGGACGGACGAATGTAAGACGCACTGGAGCCGCATTCGTTCTGCTGCAGCTGGAGCGCGGCCTGGATGTCGGTCGTGGTGCACTGCGCTACCAAGCACGACTGTGCCGCGTTCTGGAAAGCGGAGGACGAGCAAACGCAGCTGAGATCGGTTCTGCGTTGTAGAATTCAGATGTGGAAAATGATAATCATACTACGACTGAATACTAACATGGATGAGCAGCCTCCCTGGCTGGCTGCCTGTTGGAAGCACTGCACAATGCAAGGCGTCGCACCTGGAATATTGGTAGGCACCGCACTGCTGCTCTGCGCGCGCGCACCCATGAGAGCGGCGGACGCGGCGAGGACAGCGAAGAGGGTGTAGGTGTTCACGAACATCTTTCAAAAGTGAAATAGATGCTGGATGGACGATGAATGGTGCAGGGAGGTTGGGTGTAAAGCGCGCTGAATTGGTGTTTTTATAATCATAGCGGCGACAGCGGCCTCGAGGGTTCCAGGCGGCCTCAAGTGGAAGAACCCCTGCTAGGAATAGTTCTAGAGGCAGGTTTACCTGCGTCATCGGTCCATAAGTAAGTCACAATTCGCATCACCTCGTGCGTGAGGGTAGCTTTCCCGACGTCATACAGTGGTGCGCACCTCCATACCTCAAGCGGAGTTCGGGCTAGGCACTGAATAGCACCCATGTTTTCAGCATACCTCACAGCGTCAAAAAGCGAACTTTCTATGCCGAAAATGGAACGCATATATGTCTCTACATACAAATTGCGCAGCCCATGTGGAGATCACCGCAGTTGAATGTCCAGTAGATCTCGCATCAAAAAAGGCGAATCCCAGAATCCCACCTGTTCAGTGGCGGCGTGTCCTCACGCGCGCGACGTACGTGAACAGGAAATAGAAGAACGTCTGCGCGCGGTGAGATCAGATGAGAATGGCAAGAAAACGAGCAAAGATCCAAAACGCACATTGAAGAGTATGAATCCGATCGTAACGCCGACATCCCTCCACCGGTGCGTGTACTTCACGCTGAAAGACGTGTCCAGGTACTGATCCGTCGTGCTGAACGGACAGAACTGGCAGTCACTGGTCGCGTCTGGGTTACTGAGGAATCCGCCGACATCCTGGATGAAGCGCTGCATGTACTGCATGCACGTGTTCCCAGAAGGCGGCTCGATGGTCACAAATTCGTTACCCGCACACCCAATCGGCTTGTGGCCAAGGGCTGGGTGGGCCGATCAGAAGGAAACAATGGTGAAGACTACTATGGGTACGCACTTTCAGCCACCAAACCTGCTTCGATGTAATTCAGGGGTGAAATGCGATACAGCCATTTCCACCATCCCAGGCGCCGATAAGGCTGCAACGTTCCATTGCTGGGGATCACCAGTGAGTAGAGCCCTCGCCTGATGACTAAGACATGCGGCTCACAAGAGGATAGCGATGTCCCACAGGACGGTGAAGAACAATCCGCCCGTCAGCGCATTTGGTGCCACCGCCACCGCCCCCAGTGACAGCGACGTATAGTACAACGTGAATAAGACCGAGTATAGGAACCAAGCGTAGGCAGCACGGCTGCTGGGGAAGCCGACCGTCCAGTAGAGGCAGAGGAAGAAAAGCGTCGATCCCACGATGTTCCAAGGGATTTCAGTGAGGATATGCGCGACAAGAAACGCAGACCAGTGGTACGTCCGGCTGTGGCCCTCGCGGACTTCCCAGATCGAGCGGAACTTGACGAATGAATTCTGCATCTGCCCGGACAAAGGCAGGGCGATGACTAATGAAACATAAAGCGCCTACAGGCATGTTAAGCCAAAATGTGCTAGAATCGTATGAAAGAACGCACGAAAAGCATGTTCTGCGTGCCAATCTGCGTGTTGTCGGGCAAGAAATAGGTGAAGCCGATGAGCAAACTCGACGCAATGTTGAGTATGATCTTTGCAAGCATGTACGATGGGTTGCGCCAATAGCAGACGTTCGTACGCCGCAGCAAGGTAACCACCTGATAAGGCCACGGTGCGGAGAACGTCGAATGAAGAGTCGCCTCCACGGGCGGGCGGTCCCGCCCACATGTGTGAATTCTCTCGATCTCGTCCTGGAGATCCTGGGATTCGTCAGCGTTCTGCCAGACTGCGTACCAGTCGGTCTCGGACGTTGCAGTCGCGCCAGCACCGATCACGTCTAACATCCACTCGGCGCTATGATATCGGTGAGCGGAATGACTAGGCGCAAACGTGCGATCACTTACGGGTTGGCGTTAGGCGGACAAGAAGGCGCCCCATTGCGCTCAAAGTAGGCGATCATTGTAGATGCGTCTTGACCCAGGTCTCCAAAGTATACTGTTTGTCCACCCTTGCGAAGCAACAGAAGCTTGTCGAAGATCTCGAAGATCTCGCTCGACGGTTGGTGGATACTGCGACGACGGTGAACACAAGCAAATAGTCCAGACGGCTGTATCACTCACGTGCAGAGAATTGCCTGGCCTTTGTCTGCCAACATGCGAAGGAAATTGACAATAGCCCACGCTGACTGCGAGTCCAATCCAGAAGTCGGCTCGTCAAGGAACAGCAATAGTTTAGGCTATTTCAACGTCAAAAATATGTTTATTTGAACTGACGATCGGGCGTACTCTGGCTGCAAGCTCTACGCCGATCGTCGTGCGCTTGCGAAGCTCCACCCCGAGCGAGCCAACTATAGCATCGGCATATGCCTCCAATCCGCACATATGCAGACACTCTTGAACACTGAGACAAGCGCACATCAGCATTGGAAGGGAAAGGCCTAGTTTGGACTTACTATGCCTCCTTCTCTGCCAATGGGACCGACTGCGGTTGACGGAGCTTCGCGGAGAAAAGCAGCGCTTCGCGCACGGTCGTCTCTGGGAGGTGCGTGTCCATCTGCTGGCAGTACCCGCTGCCCGCGAGAATTAGCGACAAGCTATCGGAATTCAATACACGACCTACGTCTGCGCCTGGAAGTCGGATGGCAGCGTCTGCCCATTGAAGAAGCGGTCGCCATGTACGACGCCCGTGGTCTCGCGCTCGGACAGGACGTTCAGCAGCGTTGTCTGATCCGCCGCACGTCAGCGGCGCGCGGATATCGATAGAAAACACCAGCGTACCTTACCCGCGCCGGACTCGCCCATGAGCGCCGTGAGCCTGCCTGGCGCCACGAACCCAGAGACGTCGTCCAGCAGGCGCCGGTTCTCCCCACCGTTTCCGCCGACGCGTACTTCGTAGGAGATGTGCTGCCAGGTGAACACGTCCCGTGGCTCAGACTGCGCCTCGCTCTCACTCTCGCTAAGCGCCTTCTTGTCCGGCGTGCTGGATGCCTTCGTCGTCGAGTCTGATTGCTGAGACTCACCCTGCGTGGGGTACACGCCCTTCTCCTCGTCCGCCGACCAGTCCACCTCCTGCACAGCGGGCGTCGTGCTCGCGCCGCGCTTGAACAGCGTGACGGTCACGTCGTACGCCGACTTGGTGTTGAACTCGGTGAAGAGGAAGAAGAGGAAGATGAAGAAAAAGGTGAAGCCCAGCACGATGCCGAAGTTGCGCCACGTGTGGCTGAATGAGTAGCGGAACGAGACCGCGATGAAGCGCGCGCCGTTGACGATGAACTGGCCGGACTCTGCGCCGACGGAGCGGCACACTTGATTTTGGATGGACACGTTCTCGTACCCGGGGCCGGACGGAAGGAGGTCCGAGCACCGCGCGTTGAGAGTGTGAAACTCGTTCGACATGAGCGCTTCGAATCCGTAGTAGTATGGCTGGAACGACGCATTAGAATGGGAAATTACGCGTCCGAAAATGCAACGTACGTTGAGCCAAGTGATCCATCTTAGGGCCTTGATGATTGTCGGCCGAGGGATCGTGTATCCACTGTATAAGGTGAGCACGAAGAGAATTATGCCAGCCAGAGTAATTGCTTCGGATTCTCGAGTAAACGCTGCCGCCGTACTTCTATACATCGCCTTCACGCACAACACAAGTGTGAAGATGAAGAGAAAGAAGATACTACCGGGGAGTTAGTACACGTCTAAGAGATACGGAAGGGAACAGCGTACAAGAACTGTCCTGCAGTGCGCTGCATCCCGCTGAGGAAATAAACCGCAATGCTGAAGATGATCTGTGTAATAAAAGTGAAAGGAATGTCTACAATGGTCAGAGCGATGGCCTCAGTGAAGGGGTGGTACAGCGCGGACTTGTGATGGCGCGCAACAATCGGCCGCTGGACGAAAAGCTGGGGGATCTCCGTGAGGCACATGAACGGCCCAGCAAGAACGGCGCTGAAGGTGACGTCGTCAGCTGAGATTCGAGCATCTGCGATGCGGAAACTACTTGCAAGAACATAAGACCACCCCGAGAGAAAAAGCCGTCGGTCGCTTTAGGAGAATTGATGAACAGTGTGCCGACGATAATCGCCAAAAAGATGTTGAAACTGCAGAAGGTGGACAAGGTCAGTCACAAGCTCTGCCAGCGCGACATGAGCCCAACCGCACCCGAAGTCGACGACCTGCTGCTGCCAATTGCCGATCGTAATCTGCCACCGCCGGCGCAGGACCGCGCGCGTCTGCTTCAGCAGCGACAGCGTGTACGGGCTGCCCGCCGGTGCGTGCGCGGACTGCTCGACGCGCACGCTGTGCTTGTACTCGCTGATGAACTGCGCGTTGTCCGCCTTCTGCCATTTGGCCTTGAACGCCTCCACGGCGGCGCGGTTCGCCTGCCCCGTGGGCGACGCGTCGTAGTAGCGCACGAACTCGTCGACCGTGCGCGGGACGCGGGTCTCCCAGCCCGGGCGCGCCGTGCGCTCGTTCGGGTCCGTCACTGCGATTGCGACGGCCGTGAGCGGTGAGGAGGCAAGGCAGCCGAGGATGTCACTCACCGGCAACCAAGAAGTCGGCGGTGGTCTGCCGGTGTGGCGGGTCGAATCCCATCCCGATGAAGTACTCGCGCGCAGTGGCGGCTGGTCCGAAGTAGATCATCCGGCCCTCCGCGATCACGCACACCTTGTCAAATTCACGGTAGAGCGGCTCGCCAGCCTGGTAGATGCACGCTGCCGTCGCGACCTTGAAGATGTCCGTTTTGGCCCGGATTGTCTTGACGAACTCGAGCGCGGTGGACGAGTCCAGCCCACGCGTCGCGCTAGATAAATCCCGAACATCTCAGAGGGCGCGCAAAGCGAGGAAGATGCGGGGACGCACTTGTCCCAGAGATGGACGACGGCACGGGAGGCGTATGCTTCCGCGATGCTCACGCGCTTCTTCTCGCCGCCAGAGACGCCGCGGATCATCGCGTCGCCTACGCGCGTGTTCAGCACATGCGTCAGGCCGACGCACGCCGCGATGCTGCGGACGAGCTTGCGGATCTGTGCGGGCTCGTTCATGCGGTCCGGCCAACGTTGCGGCATCCGCGTTCGCACGGCAAAATCGATGGTCTGCTCGACAGTCAACGTCGAAAAATGTATGTCGTCCTCTGGGCAATAGTTCAGATCACTAGGAAGCAGCGGGGTTAACTGGTGCCTGGTATTCTCTGCAAGAAAGACTCACGCCCGGTAATGGTTCTCCATGTCCTTCCATGAGAACGGGGAATATTGAACTGTGCCGTCTACAGCATGATAGTCGGAGCGCTGATTCGCGAGGGTCTTCAAGAAGGTAGTGCAACCCGCCCCGGGCTGCCCAAGGACGACTGCAGATCCGGTAAGCGAACAGAAGACAATATGAATAGAAAAGCTCACGTAGCATCTCTCCTGGATTAATGACCCCATAGAATCCCGAGATGATGTTTCGTAAGGGCGGGTGCCGTAGGAGGTTAAGATACTGCAGAAGCGTCACCGGATTCAAGATGGAGCCGACGGTGGACTGGTACGAAGCAACGGCGCCCTTGCCGACGACGCGCAGTGATTCGAACCCCACGGCTAGTTCACGACCCTTGACTCCTTGTCCCTCGCATCTGATGAAGCAGGAAAAAAATTAATAACATGGAGATAAATAAGAGAAGCGGGCGCACTGCTGAGCCCAAGCCGTCAACGCCTTCTCCACTTGAAACGGACCATTGTCCGCACCCCATAATGTCACCTCTGAAGACGGCGGGAGAGATTTTTCCTGAGACATCGTCGTGAGGGAGGGGCTGGTATAACAACATCGCGCACGGTTCGCGAAAGGATATAAAGGGTTTGGTGAACCCGCAGCATTATGTATTGGTTCGGGCAAAAGGGGCCTAGGCCATATTGATAACACTGCGCGGTGGACGATCTTGCAGGGTTGCACGGCCTTGTAGGCTTACAAAATCCTTTGCAAACCAAGACCGAGGCCGCCGCAAGAATCCACGTACGCACCCGTAGAGAATGACTCCATGGGTAATACTACCCTTTCGACGAAGGGGAAGAGTGCCAGCTTTAACATGCCTGCGTTTGCAATGAAAACTTATAAAAGATATTTGTCATAAGTCAAAAAGATGACGAGGAGGTTATATGGCTCACGCTCTCTAGATCTACTGCAGCTACTGAACGGCATCAAAGCGTGTAATACGAAACTGCGCGTCGGGAACTGCGGGTGGCGTCTCCGGGCCATCTGAAGCGGCAACAGCTACTATCGGCGGCAGGACGATGTACCGCCGCCCGTCGATCCATAAGACGTGCTGCGAAGATCGACTATCATCTTCTTCAGTCTGCTTAAGAAGACTACTGCGAGATGGGGCTTCCTAGGCGTCCGACAGTGGCGGCGCTCTCACCTCACCCATTAAATGCTGCAAAAACTGAGTCGAGCGCAGCGAGACAAAAGTTTTTGCGAGGGCTAACTAAGGCAAAATAGAGTGAGGCAACAGCGCGG
The DNA here is from genome assembly GCA_003675405.1 of Hericium coralloides. NCBI lineage: Eukaryota > Fungi > Basidiomycota > Agaricomycetes > Russulales > Hericiaceae > Hericium > Hericium coralloides. The sequence continues at coordinate 238,356 of QUOP01000170.1, read as the reverse complement.
CCCGGCTTTGGCCGCTGCGGCCTGGCAGAGGAAAGGACGGGGCGCGCTGGGAGAGAGTTCCCACGCCCCTTCACTCCTCCTCCTGCCTCGTGCCCTCGGTGCTCCGCACGACTTTTTCACCCACCCACCATCCCTTTTGCCTTTGGCAAAACATTAGCGCTTGCGCGCTGGGGGGGCCTCGGTGCCAAAAACCTGGAGAAAGGTTGAGCGGCATTTGCCGGACCCTTCCTTGCTTCGCAAGCAGCTCGAGTTCTTGGGAACGCAGCAGGTCGCGCCTTCGGCGCGCGATCGTTGACGCGCGACGCGCTGGTCACGGGGATCACGTGTTCTCATCACGTGCCCCCTTCTGCGCCCCCAAAAACTCCACCCCCCCACCTCACAAAGTAGCAATCAGCATTGAGTCCTTTCTAGGATCAAACTGATTTATCCTCCAACCGGGAATCTATCTCCGCCTTGCGAACGAAGTACTTTTGCTAATTAGTTAGCTAAGGCCGGAGTGTGGGAAGGTGAGGTGGACGCTCTTACCGACAATGGGCCAATAATGGGCCCTTCCGAGGTCGCATGGCTTTAAGGCTGATATCAAATCCCATAAATCCCTCACGCACGATCCCAGCAGTCTTGCTCCCTGTTCACATTGTCACAGCGATGCACTGCGAACCTGCTGCCTGGAGCTACCAGGATCTCGGGATCTGGAAAAGCCGGAAACAGTGGCGACAAGTCCCTATCCGCGTCAGCAGTCGATCGCCGCCGCCTGCCACCGACATCGTCTCGAACTAGCAGAACCACTTGCTCTTGTGCTACATGACTGAACTTTGACAGGCTTCTTCAAGGGTTCTTGCTCTCAAAATGGCATAGCAAGCGTACCTCTATGTCGTAGTCGGCATCACCGAGCTCCTGCTCGCGGATTGTATCGAGTATGGCGTCCAGAAACCGCGTCGGACGAGGACACGAGGTGTATTCGCGGTCAGGTGATGGATAGAAGCGGGCGCTTGTGGCCGGGCGCCTTCCTCGTGCTCCAAGCAGAAAAGGCGGCGGTGCGCCCTCCGGTCCATCTTACCCTCTTCTCCTCCTACTCTCAACACCCACTACCACCATGATGCGCATCCTCGTCCTGACCGCCCTCTTCTTCACCGGCGCTACAGCGCAAAGCACCCCCGCATGCGCGAACACTTGTCTGAGCGAGGTCGCCACACAGGCAGGCTGCTCCGGCCCGTACGTCATTCGCCACTCGCCACCCCACTCGTGGCCCACACTGACGATATTCGCGCAGAACCGACGCAGCCTGTCTATGCACACAGAACGTGCTCGAGGGTGCCGGCGAATGTCTCGCGCAGACGTGCGCCTCCGGCGACCTGAACGCAGCCGAGCAAGCCGTCGTTTCCTTCTGCCAGAGCGGCGCTGGTACGTGCTTGCATTTTTTTTCAACATGCCTAGCTGCTCTCCTGACACCCCACACAGGTAGCTCGGGCTCCGCCGCGCCGTCAGGCTCGCAGAGCGCCTCAGGTGCGTACGCCACACCATTTTTCGTGCCATATCTGACACGCGCATCGCATGCCCAGGTGGGAGCAGTGCCTCGGCCTCCACGCCGCTCACGACCGGCCCCGGGCCCATCACCTCGCCGTCGCAGTCGGCGAGCGCGACGTCCCCCGCGCCGAGCACTACGTCGGCCTCGAACAGCGCGACGACTGCGTCATCCGCTTCAACCTCGCCTTCGCCCTCGGAGACCCCGAACGCCGCGATGCGCGCTGCGGTGTACTCCGGCACGCTCGGCGCCATCATTGCCGCACTGGGTGCATCGCTCATGCTCTGAGCGTGGCCAGTTGTGATCCGAAATGGACCTTATGAAGATTGGGTTTGAGGATGTTACGACGATTGGCACGACTGAACATTTGTGATTAGATTTGGTTATTCCCGGGACATTACTGATATCTCATTGGATACTTAGCTGACGAATGTTGTTTTTCGTATATGGAGTCATTACTTGGTTACGATGTCTTCCGTATCTCATGGAAGCAGACGTAACAATCCCTATCCGTGTAAGTAGTCGCTCGCCACCGGTCACCGCCGACATCATCCCGAACCAGGAGAACCACTTGTTCTTGTGATACATGACTGAAATTTGACAGGCTTCTTGAAAGCTTCTTGTACCTTGATCAGAGAGATCGACTGTCATCTCTCCCTCAAGGTCTGCCTGTGCGAGACTATCTTGTTCTCGAAATGGCATGCGGGCGCACCTGCATGGCGTAGTCGGCATCCCCGGGCTCCTCACGGATCATAGTGAGTAGGACGTCCAGATTCTTTATGGCACGGTTCACGTCCGAGCAATGCACGGATGGCTTTCGCGTCTAGTCTTCTGAGGACGAGTGCGAAGACGAGGAGGCCGACATGAAGTATCTTCGCGGTCAGGTGATGCATACCCAGCAGAAGCATCAGATTCACCGCCCTGGCGCTCCTGGCAGGGTGCCTTGGGCCTGCAGTCCATCTTACCCTCTCTCCTACCCTCTCCACCCACCACCACCATGGTGCGCATCCTCGTCCTGACGGCCCTCCTGTCCGCCGCAGCCGCGGCCCAAAGCACCCCCGCATGCGCGAACACCTGTCTGAGCACGATCGCCACACAGGAAGGCTGCTCCGGCCCGTACGTCACCCGCCGTCCCCACCCGACACGTAGCTCACACTGACGCCACTCGCGCAGCACCGACGCAGCCTGTCTGTGCGCGCTGGACGTGCTCGGGCGCACCGCCGTGTGCCTCACGCAGACATGCGCCGCCGGCGACCTCGACGCCGCCGGGCAGGCCGTCGACGCCTTCTGCCAGGACGGCGCCGGTGCGTGCGTGCGCCGTCTCCCTGCGCCCAGCGCATCTTCTGACGTCCTGCACAGGTAGTTCGGGCTCCGCTCCGTCGTCGGGCTCGCAGAGCGCTTCAGGTGCGTGCGCCGCGCCGTTATTCGTGCCGTGTCTGACGCGCGCATCGTATGTCCAGGTGGGAGCGGTGCCTCGGCTTCCACGACGGGCTCCGGGCCCGTTGCCTCGACCTCGCAGTCGGCGAGCGCGATGTCCTCCGCGCCGAGCACCACGTCGGCCTCTAACAGCGCCACGACTGCGTCATCCGCACCCAGCTCGCCCTCGCCCTCTCAGACCCCGAGCGCCGCGACGCGTGCGTCGGTGTGCTCCGGTGCACTTGGCGTCATTGTCGTCGCACTGGGTGCATCGCTGCTGCTCTGAGTGCGGTTGATTGGGATCTGAAGCGGACATTACGAGGATCGGCTTCGAGGACGTTACGGTTGGCACGACTGGAACATTTGTGATTGGATTTGGTTATACCCAGGGACATTACTGACATCTCATTGGATACATACCTGGCGGCTGTTGTGTTCTGTATACGGATTTATCACTTGGTCATGATGTTTTGGCCTTGTGGTGAAAGCAGACGTGATCGGAATGAGTACAGCCGTTGCAGGTAGCTGTTCTGCTCTCGACACTGCTGTCCACGGCGGCGGCATGGCGAGGGTATCCAAGTACCAATGAGCTGTCCCCGTCGACTGGCAAGCATTGCTAAAAGATTTTTATGTGAAAAAAATAAGTGAAAGAAGTAATCGATCGATACTTTCTCACTTACAGCGACGCCAGCAGGATTATTGACTTCTTTCACTTACAGCGACGCCCGCAGGATTTGAACCTGCGCTCCCAAAGGGAAACAGATTTCTAATCTGTCGCCGTAACCACTTGGCTATAGCGCCGTTAAAGATTATATTGGTCCGTTCATTCAGGTAATTGACTTGGGGATGTTGTATCTGCACGCCAACTTCGTTGGTTTCCTCCCGCTTCCCCTCAGCGTTAGCGCGGCCCTCCATATGCTTTGAACACCGTCGATAAAATATCTTTCCCGTATCACAGCTCTCATACTTCTGTAGGATGCAGTACAGGCCGACAAAAACCGGATGACTAGGCACTGATCACGTCCTTCCCCATCGTCGGCTCGCGGCTGGGAAACCAGCGCGCTTGGAATTGTTGGTGTCAGATCTACGCGTCGACACTGAGGGACAAAAAAGAGTGAGTATCTACTGTGCCCACTGTGCTCATGGGAGGCGCTATCGCCCGGAAGACTGCTGCAACTCAAGATCTAGACAGACTGTCCAAGCGATGCGCGGCTCGTTGTATCCGGGTGAAGCAACCTACATACCTGGGACGCCTAGCTTGCAAGCCAACTTTGCACCTTATCTGAGGATTCAATATTGGCGGGATATCTTAGAGCGAGGGGCCGCATACACCGTCGTCCGCACTGTACTGTATTTCTTTTTTGAATCTGCATATCATATGACTGACCTACCATAGTTTATTCGAAAAGGTCTTCGTGGGTGGTCGTACACAGGTATATCATCCTGATGCGTCTCTCCCACGCCGCGCCACTGCCGCGCCTGACTCGTCCACCGTTGTGCTCGACAGTCGGCCGTCGATTGACACCAATGCAGCAATCAGTCGTCCGGAAAATCAAAGATATTCTCCCTAGACCTTTTTGAGGATTTGCTTGCGAAGGGCGCGCACGACGCAGCACATTCCCCGATCAGTCTTTAGCTTTAGCCAAAGTCCATGGCCAGGATACTTATTCTGCAAGGTCGACATCGCCTTCTGATGCATATCTACGGGGCTCGGAACTCATTCGGACTTCAGACCAATGTCAGACGATATCCGATTGCTGCTCGGCACGTTTCTCAGGTCTAGCACACGACTACTCTGCGTATGTATCCTTCTGGGGCTACGGAATTTGTCTCCGCATATTCAACAAGGTTACGGCGTCCTTGAACAGCTTGAGGTCCTACACGAGGTGGCCGTGCGGTATGTTCGAGGCCAGCCCGTGAAGAGAACTTAACATAATATAAAAGCCTCGTCCCCATTGTCGCCCCTCATCCTATGCTGGAGATTGGTTATCAGTCTATTTCCAGAGCGTTTCCGATGGGTGTCCATGCTTGCTCTCCGGGTTATAAAAGCGACGGCGCACCAGTCGAACTGTTTTGCCCTTGACCCCTCTCTCAACCCACCACCATGATGCGCGTCCTTGTCCTGACAGCCCTGTTGTTCTCGAGCGCTGTAGCCCAAAGTGCTCCGGCATGCTTGAACACATGTCTGGGCCAGGCTGCTGCCCAGGCCAGTTGCTCTGGCGCGTACGTCGCCTTCCTTACCTCCGGCCTCTTTTGTGACCCATATTGTTGTCTCAGGACCGACGCACCCTGTCTGTGCACTCAAAACGTGCTCACCGACGTCGGGGCGTGCCTCTCACAGAGATGCCTCCCAACCGATTTGAGCGCAGCCGAGCAAGCGGCCATCACCTTCTGCACTAACGGCGCTGGTCTGTCACTGTGTTTTATAGATACCCGCATCTTCACCTAATTCCTGAGAGCAGGTAACTCGAGCGCGGTCTCAACCTTGGACTCGCAGAGCGGGATACGTAAGTGTCTTACGTTTCCTGCATCGAGCTACATCTTACTTACCTCCGAATCGCAGCCCCGCTCGCCACTTCGCGCAGTGCCACGACTTCGGCGTCTGCATCTGCGTTGGCCTCGCCCTCGCCGTCCTCGAACGCTGCGATACGTTTTCCGGCGCGCTCCGGTGTTGATGTTATCATCGCTGCGTTGGGGACTTTTCTGGTGCTGTGAGTGCGGATTGGGTTGAGGAGTACGATCGTGACGGTCCTGATTTCTGGCCTTCCTGTTACGCGGGAGATCGCTGCTATCTCAACGCTGGATACGTACTCTCATGTTTGACACGTCGGATGCTGATACGTCAATTGCAAATCATGTCTTGTCCTAGCAATTGTCATGAAAACACCGCACTCTGGATACATACTGTATCAATACATGGCCTCTCATATCGTTGAGCGCCTCAATTCGGGACAATTAACCCCGTGGACGGCGTCACAAGTAACCCCAGTCCCTTTACTGACCTAGACGACGCAGAGAGGATCCCGTCCGCTGCGTGCGCAAGCAATCCTTCACGACAGGTCCGTCTCGAATAATGGGCTTCCCATCAGGCTTGCGATCGATGGCAAACTGGCTGACGTCGTACCCGGACGTCTGTCCGTCCAATAGCAGCTCTCTGAGCACACGCCCGAGAAGCGGGACGAACTTCATCGCCCATCCGGCCGTGAACACGACGATGCTCTTCGCCGCGTCGCTGCCTTGCGCACGGAGGTAGCGCTCGGGGACGAAGTCGAGCACGAACATATTGTCCGACACGTTCGTCTGCAAGCATGTTCCCGCGAATACGGGAACCGGATGAGGGCCCACACCGAGGACATGTTCGTGGATCCACTCGCGCGTGTTCTCGAGGTCGTCCGCAGATATGACAGGGTATTCTCGGTGATCTGGGTCCGTGATCACGTTCGTTGCGGCGTCTACTGAGATGCGACACAGATTCTGTGGACCCCATGGCACTGAGGGGAAGCCATAGAATAATTTGGACACGGGCTTCCCGTCCTCTGTCGAGTCCTCCTCAAATTGGAACCACATCTTGTCGAACTGGATATCTGGATCGATAGAATAGTATCCGGAAACCTGGGTCCGGGTGCGTCAGTAGTGACCTACATACAACTGGATAGTCATAGCTCACCATCTCCCAGATGTTCACGTCCAGCGTGAATCCGAACGAAGGGAACAGCACATGATTTACGTATGCCCCCGGCGTGATCGCAACTTTGTCCGTGCGGAAAGCAAACTCTCTCGCGCGCGCACTAACACCTTTGGGGTCGCGCATTACGCCTTCCACGACCCAATTCGCGGCAGGGAACATCTTCCTGTGATCCGCGCGGACCATCTTGACGGTCGCATAGTCGAAGAGATCGACTCCCCGGGCATGGCACAAGCGATGCAGGGTCCGGAGCAGGAGCGGGACGTTGATAACCCCGTTGTCAGGCATATCGAGGCCCACCCAACTGTCAGGGAGATTCTGGAAGGGGAAACTGTCCTGGATCTCGTCGCGATTAAGCTTCGTGTACTTCATGCCGTGTTTTTCCAAGTTCGGGATCGGGCCCATCAGAGTACCTCGGGGCCTCCTTCCTAGAGACAAAGTTAGCAATGCGCAGACATGTCGACGTAGACATACCCCGTATTGCGGGTCACCGAAGTTCAGAAGTCCAGTCATCATCCGCAGGGGCTCCCCCGCTTCCGCCTCGAGCTCATCCCATATAGGCATCGACTGCACAGCAAGTGTCGCCATGAAGTCCTCAGTATACGCCGTCCTATACATGCGAACCATGTCCTGGGAAGCACCTTAGTGTTAGACCGGAATCTGGCAGAACTTGTTCAAGGGGCAGCATACTCCAGAACTACCAGATTGGTTGTAGAACACAGACTGTTCGAGGACAAGGACCGCTTTCCCTGCTTTCGCACATTCTAACGCGGTAGCGAGCCTACAACGAACGCAAACGATCAGTGCACTTGAATAGTATGTGTGAAACCGCCTGCCTACCCCACGGGCCCCCCGCCGATGACAGTCACATCGTATTTGGCGAAGAGATTGCGGCCGCTAGTGGCCATGGCTGGTATGGAATGATTGAGAGGACAAGGGAGTTCTAGTACAGGAGCTTATGAACAAAATGGGACAGCGCGCGTTGAGCGGACGCATGTATGGGTTCCATGCATCGATGGAGAAGATGAGTTTGGGATAGCGGACGTATGCCCGTATTCCATGCGTCAGTAGACAGGGCGTCCTCAAGATGAAACAAGGTCGGTCTAGTCAGGCGGACACAAAGAATTTGCGCCCCACCTTAATGAAGATCAAAGGACCGGACATGAGGGCGCGTGTACGGATTCCATTCACCAATGGACAGGACATCCTGGGAGAAGAAGAAACATATATTAGCTTCCAAACACACCCCAGGTCCAATCGCGCTCATCAGAGACTCGCCCAGCTCTACACGCAACGATCGCACCGTTCACCATCCCAACATACCAGTAAACCACAAACATGGCATGCAACTTCGCAGTCCGCTCACCACACTTCAACTCCGTGCGCGCACACGCGGCGAAGCACGTCGTCCAGACCACGATCGACCTGCATCGCACCTTCGACGAACCAGGCCCGCAGCTGCCGACGCCCCCTCCACGCCGGCACGGCGACCAGCGGTCCACCCGCCCGATCTGCATCGTCGGCGCGGGGTGCGCGGGTCTCTACGCGGCGATGATCCTCGACACGCTCGGGCTCCCGTACGAAATCATCGAGGCAAGCGACCGCATCGGCGGGCGCATCTACACGCACCGCTTCAACGGTGAGAAGGGGCGCAACGCACCGATCAACAACCCCGCGCGCTACGACTATACCGACATGGGCGCGATGCGCTTCCCGAACATACCCTTCATGGACCGCGTGTTCAAGCTCTTCAAGCTGCTCGACATGGAGAAGGACGGGCTCCTCATCGAGTACAAGTACTCCGCCGCGAACACGTTCGAGCTCTTCAACGGCACGCTCCACAACAGCTCCGTCCCGACTCCCAAGGGCGAGGACGTCTTCGGCGTCTCCGAGAAGAAAGGCGGCGCGGTTCCCGACGAATTCGTGGCCAAAGGTGTGGACAACGTCGCGACCGAGATCTTCGAGCCGTACGCGAAGGCCTTTAGGGAGCTGCCGTTCAACGAGGCGTGGAAGTTCCTGACTTTGGAGGACCCATACTCCACGCGCGGATACTTGTTGGGGAGGAAGGGGTATCCCGAGACCGTCGTTGAATGGCTCGAGACCTTCGAGTCTGCCACTGGGCTCTATAATGACGCCTTCGTGGAGAGCACGATGGACGCGATGGACTTCGGCTCGGCAGCAGCGATGACGGATGCTGGGATACGAGGACGGCAGCTGGATTACGAGTGGTACTGCATCGATGGAGGCTCCGACCACCTCACCAGTAGGATGACGGAGAGGGTCAAGAGCAAGCCTATCACTGGGATGCGCGTGACGAAGATCGAGCAGACGCCGTCAGGGGAGATGAATGTAGCATATCAGAGTCATGGTACGCACTCGACGACACCTTGCCTATAGTTAAGGCTCTCGACTGACTCCGCTGGCTCTATAGATGGCAGGTTCGTGGTGGAGAAGACATACTCACAGGTCATCTGCACTGCGCCCCTGGGCTGCCTCGCCGCAATCGAGATCCCCAAGGACGACCTCTCGTACATGCAGCGCATGGCCATCCGATCCTTGAACTACGACACCTCTACCAAGGTCGCGCTCAAGTTCGAGACGCGCTGGTGGGAGGATCCCAAGATCATGGGCAACCAGACGATCCGGGGCGGCAGCTCCTCCACCGACGTCCCCATCCGCACCTGCGTCTACCCGTCATACGGCTTCCATGCGACTGGCCCGCTGCCAGGCGTGCTGCTCGCGAGCTACACCTGGGCGCAGGACGCACAGCGCTTGGGCGGGCTCGCGCAGGGCAAGGACACGGATGCAGAGAAGCAACTCGTCGAGCTCACGCTGGAGAACCTGTCGCAGCTGCACGGCATTCCGAGGGCCAAGTTCGGCCCGCTCGTCGACTACTACGCGTACAACTGGCACAACGACAGGTATGCGCGCGGCGCGTTCGCGCTGTTCGGACCCGGCCAGTTCGGGCAGCCCCGGCGCGGGAACAGCATGTTCGCGAGCATGAAGGCCCCGGCGGCGGACGGCAAGCTCCACATCGCGGGCGAGGCGACGTCGGTGCATCATGCTTGGGTGCTGGGCGCGCTCAACTCTGCCTGGAGGGCCGTGTACAATGCGCTTGGTGAGCTTGAGCCGAACGAGATGAAGGCGAAGAGGGCCCTCCTAGAGGAAATATGGGGCATTCCGGATGAGGAGGAAACTAAGCAATTGCTGGAATTGGCTGTGCTTGCTCAGTGCAAGGTACTGTAATGTCTCGAGGCTGCCGTGTTGAATTAGTATCTTGAATTAGTATCAGGTCTGGATTGTACGTGTAACAATACTTAGCTCACGTCTATGCTGAACATCACTGCTCATTGCTCAAAACGCGATCAAGTCTCGAGCTGTTGCCGAAAAATGCAATGGCTTTGCGACCGTCAGTCGAAAGCGGTGTTGGCCGTATTTGGGAGTCCGAATAGAGTACCAGGTCGCCTCACGAAATCTGGAGCACCTCGATCCTACGTCATATAATGAAATTCAATCTGCATTATACAACAAAATTTTATCTGATACCTGGTGGGTAATCCGTACCCACAAAGACGTATAACGTCTCCTCTGTAACCTATACCTTACCCAAGTTGTACATTCTCGCTGGCGGAAGCCGGGACGATGGGGAAACGGAGCCATGGCACAGCGGTGCACTCCGGATATATCTCCATTAGCTCCCGTGCGCGCCGTGCAGAGCCGTTCGTATTTCCTAGCGTACGCTCCTTGCAATGCAGGGTACGGCGGATATGCCGGCGCCACGCGCGGTCGGACAGGCATACATTCGTGCCGTCCGCGAGCTCCTTCAAGCGACGCTGGAACCAGAACTCGAGGCTGGGGAACCATTCGCCCGTGTACGCGATGCCGTCCTCCCAGATAGCGAGGCTGGGCCAGAAGCTCCCGCAACCGGTCTTTCCGACGAGCGCGGCGTTCTCTGCGTCCGAGGGCGTGTCGCCGATGCTGTAAACTGGGAGGTCATATTGGTCGCCACGGCCCCCGACGAGGGCCGAGGATGACGGCCCAGATACCGCGTCTTGAAGAAGGTGCGCAGAGCCATAGTGGAGCGCGAGGCGCCATGCGAGACCCCCGCGCAGAATCCACTGACGGGCATGCGGCCGAGCCAGGAGAGCCTGCATTAATAACTGATACTGCCGGACGGAGGGACTCTCCAAGCCTGACCACGCCTGGAGTACGAAGTCGTCAGGATCTGAGGCCGGAGGGACGAACACTGAGACCGGGCGGGCGCTGAACGCGCCAGACGACTGAAATGCCACGTTGGAGCAGCCAGCGGAGGACATGGGCGACGGACTCGTCGGGGTGCGCCTTCCACCGGGCGGCCACGTGGATTACGGTGCGCGGTTCAAAGTACAGGGTGCCGCGCGCAGAAACGGCGGGAACGGGTGGTACGATGAGGGGCCCAGATGCACCGTCGGGGCCCAGGGAGACGGGCGTGATGGGGTGAACGGGGCGGATGACGGTTTCCAGCGAGGGCCCGTTAGGCCCCGGCCCGCGGCACCAACACTTGAGTGCGAGTTCGTAGATGACAGCTGGCGGCAGCGGTGTCGCCGTCGCAGCGGGCGCGGTGGGGCTAGCGCTAGGCGCAGCGGCCTGGGGTAATGAAGGATGAGGCAAGGAAGGCACGTCACGATCCACGCGAAGGTCGACGGTCTCCACCGAACTCGACACACGGACAGAGGGGCGCGTACGCCACGGAAGCTGGACAGAGGGTGCAGAACCTTGTGCCGTGCGCGGCTCTGCGGCTTCCACCAAGCTCGCGCCGACACCTACATTGGAAGAAGGCGCTCTATACTGGGCTTGTCTAGTGTTTGCCGTGAGACGAGAGGACAAGCTGGGATGATCGTCGGCGTGCATTGAGACGCGCGAACGTGACTTTGACTGAGGGTCGCTGTGCGACGTTTTGCTACCGGTACGCATTTTGACGAAGGGATCCGGGTCTGCTTGAATACTTCCTAGATGACCTCTGTTGATGGATGGGAAAGAGGCCATCGCTGTCGACAGCAGGAAAGGATCGATGTTTGATCAATGCTCTGCACAAAAATTGCAAGCTTCGGCCATCACCGCAAACACTTACTCGGCGTCAACGACTCAATATCTCTTCACTTTCTCCAAGCTCCATCTGCGTAAGTACTTACTCTCCCAGCGCACGATGTCGCGCGTTCGCGCCAGCCAGATGTCTTCGTAGACGTCAAGGGTGACCTGAGGATCCAGAGGCGAGAAGCGAGCAGGCAAACATGATGACGAACGCGTCGAAAGGTAGGAGCGTGTATGCAATAACGCTTACAGGTGAGCAACCCACACCACATCGTTACGGACATCTAGGTGGGCGACCCGTTGCCTTCGCTCAACTCTGTCCACAGGCTCTGCCCGTCGATGCTGCCGCACAGTCCGACCCTCACCCTGCATGCTTACCCATGCGCATGCTCGGCGCCGCCCCCGCCCCAGCATGACTTGTACGCGCGCGCCGCGCCCACGTCCGCACACGGCTTGGATGGCATGCGCGCTGCCATGCACGTCCGCTCACGCCACGCACGGCGTACGCGCTGCTACGCATATTCAAAGACAGTGCCGAATCGGACTGCGCGCATGTCCGTGCTAACCATGCATGCTCACAGGTGTATGGCCATGACTTCGAAGCTGCACGCGTCCAAATAATCTATCCACAACGCGTCGATATGGGCATCCAAATGGACCCGTCATCTTCATCTTAACTCTGTCTACCTCTGTTCGTTGATACCACCGCACCGTGTGGCCCTCCGCGTCTTGCTTCTGATGCTCGTTGACATACGTCCGGTCATAGTGTATAAATATCATTCAAGACAATCATGGCTGGTGGACACTATCATCTTCTGCCTAATTCATATCTACTTCCACAACATATTCAGTTGCTCTGATCTTTGACTTCATGCTATCTCCACTAGACAGTCTGTTGGAGACTGTCTCATGTTGGCCTTCTAAGATGTTCACTTTAGTGACATAATTGTTAGAAGCAAGAAATATTTTTACCTTGAATACTGGAATATGCTCCCTTTTCCAGCAACAGCTTGGCTATGTCTGCATGCTTCAATTGTGAAGCAGCTTCAAGGGCTGTTCTATATTGTCCACCTGGAATTGTGGCTTTAATGATATCTTCTTTGAAAGTAAGACATAATTTTACCATGAATATTGGGATTTGCTCCTTTTTTAAGCAAAAGTTTGACAATGTCCACATCTCCATGAGCTGAAGCTGCTTGAAGAGCAGTCCCAAATTGACCACCTAGAATAATTACTTGAGCAAGACCTTTTATAATAGTAAAAACAAATGAATTTACCTTGTATGTTGAGATTTGCTCCCTTGGCAAGCAACAGCTTAACAACATTCATATTCTCCCCATGTGAAGCAGCCTGAAGGGCTGTTTCATAGTGACCACCTAGAATTATCAATTTAATAACATAATTTTCAAAAGTAAAAGATATTTTTACCTTGCAGATTGGGATTAGCTCCTTTTTCAAGCAAAAGTTTGACAATATTTATATCTCCTCTAGCTGAGGCTGCTTGAAGGGCAGTTCCATATTCACCAGCTAGAACTATTACTTTAATGACATATTTTTAAGAAAATAAAACAAAAGAACCTTGGATATTGAGATCTGCCTCATTTTCAAGCAAGAGTTTAACAACATCCATATTCCTCTTATATGAGGCTGCTTGAAGAGCAGTCCCATATCTTCCACCTACAATTGATACTTAGTAATTTTTTTTTGTCAAGTAACAACAACTTACCTTGAATATTTGGGTCTGCTCCTCTTTCAAGCAAGAGTTTAGCAATATTCACATCTCCTGTAGCTGAGGCTGCTTGAAGGGCTGTCCCATATTCACCACCTGAACTGTTTTTAGTAACATATATTTGAAAACAAATAATAATCAAACCTTCGAAATTAGGATCTACCCCTTTTTCAAGTAAAATTGAAACAATTTCTACATTTCCATATGCTGAGGCTATATGAATGATTGTGCTATATTTATTATCTAAAAGTGCCTCATTAGTTATGTCTATATCATAATAAAAATAAAGCTACCTTGGATATTAAAATCTGCACCCTTCCCAAGTAAAAGCTTAACAATATCTATATTCCTCTGATTCAAGGCTGCATGAAGGGCTGTCCCATATTTACCACCTGAAACTGTTACTTTAGTAATTCTGTTTTTGTTAAAATTTTATTTTACCTTGGATGTTAAGATCTGCCCCTTTTGCAAGTAAAAACTCCACAATAATCACATCTCCATTAGCTGAAGCTGCTTGAAGAGGTGTTCCATATTTGCCACCTAAAATTGATATATTAGTAATATGGTTTTCAAAGTATATAAACAGATTTACCTTGAATATTGGGGTTTGCCCCTTTTTCAAGCAGAAGCTTAATAATACTCATATTTTCCCAATATGAGGCTGCTTGAAGAGCTGTTCCATACTGACCACCTGGAAAAAATTAGTAATCTTTATTAAAAACAATGACAATTCTACCTTTGATGTTGACATTTGCTCCTTTATTAAGCAACAGCTTGATGATATCCATATGCTCCCAATATGAGGCAGCTTGAAGAGCTGTTCCATATTGTCCACCTAATAAAAGTATTATATTAGTGATTTTTTTTGTTTAAAATGAAACATATCATTACCTTGAAGATTGGGATCTGCTCCTTTCATAAGCAAGAGCTTCACAATGCTTACATCTCCTTTGGCTGAGGCTGCTTGAAGAGCAGTATTATAATCACCCCCTAAAATATCATTTTAGAGGCCTCTTCTTTCAAAGTAATGAAAAAAAAACCTTGAATGTTGACATTTGCATTTTTATCAAGCAATAGTTTGACAATGCTCTCATTTCCATAAGCTGAAGCTATATGAATGGCTGTTTGATATTTATTATCTAGGAACCTCATTTTAATAACATCTTTTTACAGAGCAAAATATAATTTTACCTTGAATATTGGGACTTGCTCCATTTTCAAGCAAAAGTTTGGCAATCTTCACATTTCTATTGACCAAGGCTGCATGAAGAGCTGTTCCATGTTTGCCACCTAAGAGTATCATTTAAATGCTATGTATATTGGAAATAATATATTCTCTCACCTTGAACATTAGGATCTGCTCCTTTTTCTAGCAAAAACTCAACAATATTCTTGTCTCTTTGTGCTGAGGCAGCTTGAAGGGCTGTTCCATATTCACCATCTGAAAATGCCATTTAAGTGATATGATTCCCACATAGAACACAATTTACCTTTAAGATTGAGATCTGCCCCTTTTTCAAGCAAAAGCTTGACAATACACATATTGTGCCAAGCTGAAGCAGCCTGGAGAGCTGTTCCATATCTATCAACTTAAACTGTTATTTTAGCAGCATATTTCTAAGCTTTAAAAATGAATCATATTCTTACCCTGAATATTTGGATTTGCTCCCCTTTCAAGCAAAAATCTGACAAGATCTGGATTTGTCTGATTGAAGGCTACTTGAAGTGCTGTTCTAGCCATATGCCCTTGAAGCATAATTTTATTAGTGAGATTTCCAAAAGTGACCAATCTTCTCACCATGCAAACCAATCTCATCATCTAGCACAAGATGGTCAGAATATATATTCCCTGCCAAAAAGAAAAAAAAGACATACCATCAAGCTCCACATCAATATTAGCACCCTTTTGAATCAAAGATGGAATAATGCCCATGTTTTTTTCTTTTATAGCTTCTTTCAGAAATGCTGTATGCTCATCTCTACGTTTCTTCTCCTGTCGCTTTTCTCGACGTGCAAGAATTGTCTCGACCAGATCGCGCAAGGGCATTACTAGCAAGAGCATTGCAAGGATTTGGCCAAAAGTCCAATGAGATACATCAGAATCAAAGTTTTGACGATGCTCATTCAAGCGAAGAGTAAGCTCAGTGTCAGCCAGGAATATGAGATTGATGGCCAAGAGAATAATCATGCCAATGACAATAGGAACAATGCTCGGATAGGATGGAAGGCGATGATACCATTTTTTATATTTCTGGAAAAGACTGTGAAGAGCACTGCTATTTGAGCGTGAATCAGGTTTGTGACCGAATTGCAGCTCTGAGAGAGTACCGGCGGCAGCGGGCCCGAAAAGATCCAGATTATTGGACAAGTCTGATGTGGCACTCGGCGAGATCATGGACCGAGACTTATCAACGCCAGGACGATAGCTCCGGTACAGGGATTGGTAGCCTATGTATAAGCCAAGGAAGACCGCCATCGGAACAATCAAATTGAGCCCAGGGATGAGGAACAGCGAGTATATCACGAGAGACCATGTACGCAGGTGCTTTGATCTCAACGGAACAAACTGTCCCAGAACGGCGATAGACGCAGAATTGGCCGTGCAGGAACTCGAGGCCTCAAACGAGTCCGGGTCACTCCAGAGCCAGATCCCGAGCGCGGCCATCATCGACAGGTGGAGCGAACCGAGAAAAAGGACAATCCTGCGGAACGTCCATTTCATGAAAGACTGCTGCCAGGACTCTGCCCGCGTGTCGCCGCGGTCATGGTCCCGTCCTGTATCACCGTGCTAAGTCGAGATCCTCACACCCAAGCATGGAAATATACTTACTATTCTCTTGAAGTTGCGACGCCTTCTCTGAACCATCGGTGCTGTCGAATTCTCGGTCTGTAAGTGCGGGATTAGTTAAGATGGATCGCAGTGTCGCGTTGAACGCCCTCACCTTGTCCCCGGACTCCGAACGTGCATGGAACTCGAGCGCGACGAGAGATTTCCTGTGACGTGCCTTATCCAATGGGACCATTCCGCCTTGATCTGCCCGGCCTCGGTCTTGTATTGGATATAGAGAAGAAAATAGATAAACGTGTTCGTGTTGTTCATCCAGCTCAGACTGAGGACAACGCTCGCCTGGAAGCTCGATAACCCGAAAGTTCGAGCCTGGACCATAGCCGAAATCAAGATAGCAAAGGCAGTGAGCAGGATCGTGGTGGCTTGGGTCTCGACGGAATCGAGTTCATAATCGGTGACTTTCCCGTCCGAGAGAGCCCATACGGCGGGGATGAAGCTGAGCAGGTTCTGGATGTAGATCGCTAGCCGGACGCCGATTCCTGAGATGTCCGGGTCCGAAGGACTGCAGGCGTCGAAGGCAGCAATCGTTGGGCCCGTCGTCGGGCTCGACATGGTAGGGTGATGTAAGGAGAACACGAGGCAAGCGTGAGGAATTGAGAGTCGAAACTGTGAAAGCGTGTCAATAGGATGCGGAAAATGCATAGTATCGATACTAGGCAAAGTTACTTACGGGCCACACAGCGAGAGGGTGTCCAGGTCGAACAGACGAAGATGCGACTCGACATACACGCCACCCAACGACGGCCTGGGAGTCCAGGCGTCCAAGGATGGACAAGCCCTCCATGCGGCAGACACCAGCGCTCCGGTAATTGAATCAGATTCTTTTCCGTCATTGGATATGACGACCGCACAGCGTGCACGCTTGCTCCTTCCGACTGTAGCAGTTGCATACCTAGCCGGTCTGCAATTGTTTACACTAACAGCAACATATCTTGAGCACCACGCAACTAGACATACGTTCAAGCATTGATCTGAGGACACGTTATCCATCTCTACCATTGTCCGCTTTATCGCAGGCCCTCAGACCCAGTCGGAAGCTCCGTACGCTGGATGCCGCGATGGGCAACGGGTGCTATGCATCCGAAGCAGTGAACAACAGCTTCGCTGTATCCTCCAGTGCGAAGTCCAGTCTCCCCAATTAACGTCGGATCCAGTTCCTTTACGTCGCCGCGATTTTTGAAGGATTACAGCTCACTCTCACTCTGCGCTTGTCAGTCGTACCAAATAATGCAGCGACAGAGTATCGCCTGCGTCAACAGGTCCATCTGCAGACGATGCTTGAGCCGAGGCCGCCCGAATTCCGAGCGAACACTCACTCTGATGAAGAATCGGAAGCTCCACAAGCGTCGCGGAATCGACGCGGAATACGTCACACCCAATAACAATCGCTGGGGGCACGACCAATCAGCGTTGCACGATCACACGGCGGTGAACATGGCGCCCACCAATAAGGCGCGCGCATTGCATCGCCTTCGCTCTCAATTCGAGATCCTCAGTAATATCTACCTCACGCAGAAAATGCAGCAGCAGCATGATAGACTATAATGCTGGTAGTAGATATCCAATCATCAACCCTCGAAGCATGTCCATAATCGTTCTCACCTTGGTAGATGTGATCTCGCTGGAGCCAGTAACCATCGCCAGATTGATGACAGCTCGCTTTTGCTCGTAACATCTGACTTGCCTTTCGTCACTACGCATTGGGTCGAGGAGGTTCAGTGGTACGAGCACGGAAACGGTCGCTGGCAGCAATGTACTTGCATCACTTCCTCTCTGACGAAAGCACGATCGCTAGATCAGTTATCCTGAGAATGTCGAAGCAGCGCTGACCTACGACGTGCGCCACTTCCACCCCGCCCTCAAGGCGGCGCGGCGCGGCGCTCTACTCCGCGTTCAAGCGTCGTGCGACGCGTACTTCTTCCTCCCGCACCGCGCGGAGCACCGCGGCGTCGGCGGCATCCGGTTCGACGACCTCAGCCCCGCGCCGCACGCCCTCGACGCCGCGGCGCCGCGCCCGCGATCTTCGCGCTTGTCAAGGACCTCGGCGACGCGTTCCTCCCGTCCTATGCGCTGCTCTTCGCTTTGCGCGCACAGACGCCGTACGACGCGCGCATGCGCCGGTGGAAGCTCCTGCGCCGCGGGCACTCTGTCGAGTTCGCGCTCCTGTACGAGCGCGGGACGCGCTTCGGGCTCGCGGTGCCGGGCGTTGACCTCGAGAACGTGCTCGCGTGGATGCCGGAGGCAGCGCGCTGGGAGTATGCGTGCGAGTTTGGCGCGGAGGAGGGGACCGCGGAGGCGCAGGTGGTGTGCGTGCTGAGGGCGCCGAGGGCGTGGGCGTCATCCCTGTCGTTAGTCGACAGGATGCCGTGAGTAGTTCCTGAAAAGTTTCTGATAGATGTGACCTACTCACGGACCTGTGGGACGTTTCTAACAGGCGCTGTTGATAAATGAGAAGAACGCCATACTGCGTGGGGCTTAGCCCCAGCACCTCTGGCCAGACGAGAGGTCGACGGCGACGGCGACGGCCACCCCGCGGAGGTGACGAGACTACTTATTCAAGCCATAAAGCTGAACAAATCCGCCTCGGGGCGGGACAACTGTCCAACTTCATAATCCCCTCTTGGCTGCCCATATACTGCATCGCCATACGGACAACACTGAACCACTCTGTTATTCAATGCGACCATTTCGCACTCAGTGCAATATCTCGGCAACAACGCTGACAATGTAAAACACCCCACACAATATGCCACAGAAACAAGGGAACGCCTGCGCGGACACTATGAAGCACTCCACGGCAGGTCTTCAATCTCTCCCGTTCCACTCACTATTCCCTCGAGCGCGACGCCCATCCACTCCTCTCCCTCACGCCACGCACCTGCACGTCCCCACGCGCGCACGACGTCCGCGGCCTCCTCGACTCGGCGGTCGACCCCGAGCCGCGCGCACTCTTCCTCGTCGTCCACGTCCACGTAGCCCCCCTGTAGGCCATAAAGATTGTATCCCACGAGCTCGGACAGCTGCGACTCGAGCGCGTCGCGCGTGGGTGCCCAGCGGGAGTAGCGCTGCATCATGCGCAGGATGGATGCATACACTGCGCTTGGATGCGGCACGAGCACGGGTGTTTCTCCCGATGGCGCGGGCGACAGCTCGGTCTGCGCGAAGCCGGCGAAGGAGCGCGGGTAGAGGATGAGGTGCTGTGCACGTCCGACGGACCGATGGGGCGTGAGGCGGTGCAGGCGGCCTTTGGCATAAAAATCGCCGTCCGTGTTGAGTAGAAGAGGAGGCGGGAGGGAGAGCGGGAGTCCTAGTTCGAGAAGGGCATCTGACGCAACGTCGAGGTCCTCATCTGGGACCAGGTAATGGTAGTTCTGAATTGGCGAAGAGAATTACGCGGTTTCGTTCCGAGGCGAAGCACGGCAATACTCACCTTGAGGATAACGGGGACGCCCATCCGCCGGTATAGCAGAGTTTTCCACTCGATGAGCTAGATGCCTTTGCTGTGAAGCGTGCATAGGGCGAGATCGACAAGCTCAGGCGGTGATGACGTGTCGAAAGGGGCAGGCATTACGCCTGCCGCCTTTAGTGTCGCATCTCTGAAGTCGAAAGTATTAGGTTCTTCAGGCAATTTGTTATTCGAAGAACTTGACGGAGAGGTCGACATGGTGGCAAGACTGGAGCCGGCGAATGAGGTTATGATATCGAATTCGCACGTAAACTGGCCTATAAATGGCAATACGGTCATTACAATGACGTCGCTTGGGACAGATTCTGTCAAGAGTCGGAGTCATTCGGCGAAGACGTAGACGGCCCACTGTCAGTGTCAACAGCTTTATCCCGTCGTCAACCCGTACAGCAATTACAGTATAGCGACTACACGGCATGCAGGCTTGCTCCATTTATTTAACTATGACACGTAGATATCTAGCATTCTACAATTGTATGTACCAGTAAAAGTACGTTGTAAGCATCACACAACTACACAAACGCGGAGACGATTCGAACACTGGTTTTGTTAGTTTATATAGATGTCACCCGTCACCACCTTCTTCCTCGCTATCCCAGGCCCCAAGACCTAGCCCAAGGTCCCGCACGCTCGACACCGCGATAAGCAACGGGTGCTGCGCATCGAGAGCGGACAACAGCTTCGCCATGTCCTCCAGCGCAAAGTCCTCCATCTCCTCAATCAACGCCAGATCCCCTTTCTCGTCCTCGATCTCAGACGGATTCCGGCCTGCGCGCACTTTGCGCTTGTCGGCCAAAGTCTGCAGCTGCCGCTTGGTCGCCTCGATCAGGCCGCTTTGGAATTCGGATGGCAGTGCAGATGCGCCTCCGAGGACGCGCAGGCAGTCGGCGAAGCACTTGTAGAGGGAGGAGAGGAATGATGAGTCCGTCTCGGTTGAAATGCAATTGATAAGCTGCGAGAAGGTAGCCGAAACCATTTGATTCGTCAAGGTGTTGCTGTTCTTTCCGCATGACACAAGCATCGGAATAATCCTATGCAGAGATATCAGAGAAAGAGATCAAGAAAGATAAATTCACGTACATGGCTGAAGCCTCCCGTACACCGTCGTGCAGATAGAAGCGAAGTGAAGGGAGAGCGAGCTCCAGACTTTGCGAAAGATATGGCGAGAACTGAGGGCCAAGCGTTGAGGCGTAGATGACCAACGTCTCGAACGCCTGACATTTTTCGTCGATGGCCGAAGTTCTGATGCCAACCTGCCGACCATCCAATGAAACAGTTTCCCAGCCTTCCTTCTCTTCGATCACTTCATCCTCTTCTGTATACAGATGTGCAGTCAGACAACTGCTGCATACTTAAATTTCTAAATCTTACCATATATTGAAACATCAGCCTTGACGCTTGCGGCTTGAATAAGTGGCGGCATCACGACATGAAGGTAGGGCTCAAACTCTGGACCCATGGCTTGGCAGACCTTGGCCCAGGTAGCGATGAGATAATGCGGCAACATGCTGTCGCCTGGGTCAACAGGCCCATCTGCAAGCAACTTCTAAGCCGACGCCGACTGGATTCAGCAAGGACACCCACTCTGAAGGTGAATCAGAAGTTCCACGAGCGTCGCGGAATCGGCACGGAATACGTCACGTCCCACGGCGATCGCTAGAGGCACAACAGCTCAGCGTTACAGAGTTAGATGCTTGTGGACGTCGCGCTCACCAATAAGACCCGCGCACTCCATCGCTTTCGCTCTTAGTTTGCGATACTCGGTGCCATTTGCATTGCGGAGAACATTCAGCAGCAGCGGCATAATGGACGAGTAATGCTGGATGGACGGTCAGTCGTCGACCCTCAGCGAAGCATGCCTGTACTATTCTTACCTTAGCGAATGTGGTTTCGCTTGCATCAGCAACCATCGCCAGAGTGGTGACTGCCTGCTCCTGCACGTAACGCTTCACTTGCCTTCCATCGCTGCCCACCGGGTTGAGAAGTTTTAGCAGACGTTCGACGATCGGGTCCAGGTACGGAACGAGAGTGTCCCTCTCAACTCCTTCGCAAAAGTTGATCAAAGCAGCAGCGGCGTGCGCGTGGACACTGCATGTCAAAGTAAGAAACATTATTGAACCGAATGTGAGGAACCGACCGTGGTTCGGGAGCTTCGAGCGTTGGTATGAGCACAGAGAACAGTTGCTGGTGGTATTGTGCTTGGATCACTTCCTGCGTTACGGAACCAGGATATCCAGATCAGCCATCCTCGAGGTGTCAGTTGATGCCCACTCACGTCTAAATCAGTACACAGCTGGCCCCTGCAAGTTATCTATCAACGAAAGGGAAGTGACGGGAAGCGGTGTGGAATACCGACACGCATTGACACGCAGCGTAGCGAACTCGCGGATGCGGGTCGCTAAAGAGAGGGCAGATAAGGCTGCGCGACATCAGTAATAGCTCGTCATAACTACAAATGATGCTCACTTGACAACTTTACCGAGCTCATTTTGCATAAGCTAGTCCAGCCCAAAAACGTTAGATTACGATCCCATGGTTCATGCTGGAATACATGCCTTGCTAGTCCCCTCCGCAACTGCAGCAATAGCCATGAGCCCTGCATGCCTCAACTTCCAGTCGTGAGATGCCAACATCCCTGGAATATGTTGGAATGCCGGAGGTAGAACAGCCTTGCCACCGATGGCGCAGGCGATTCTGTCGAGGGACTGTTCATACACGCGAGGATAGGTATCGTCGGTGGGATCCTCAGCGGGCTGTTGAGTTGAGACAGATCAGCACCACATATTCGAGCAGTAGGAACGCCATGCTCGTGTCAAGCGCCGGACACACGTACATCTGCATCCAGCCAAGTCTCGAGCTCGTCGTCCCGCAATTCGCCCATGCCACCCAGACAGCCGCGGACGATCATGTTGACCCAGCCGTCGACGCGCCGGACCATGGCGGGCTTGGCCTCGCTCAGGCTGATCATGAACTCGAGCGCCGCCTTGCGCGCCTCTTCGGCCTCCTCGTCGAGCTCCTCCAGGTCGCTGGTGTCTCTCTCCTTGCCATTGTGCGCAGGCGGCGGGAAGACGAAGCTGGACTGCGGACTGGGAAACGGCCGCGCGACGGTGGGCGTCGGGCCTGGATCGGCAGACGGGAGGATCAGCGCCGGCAGGAAGCGGAGGAGCGCAGCGAGATGGGGCGCGAAGAGCTGGGCGCTGGATGTCGTGAGTGGCGTGAGCGTGTTCAGAAACCGTGGTAGCTGCGAGTGGGGGAGGGACGGCAGCGTCTCCAGCATGGGGTACATCAGAGACAGAGATTGGGCGAGTTGGTGTGGGTCGCACGACGTCAGGTAGGACACGGCGGCGCGGAGGGCGGCATGTCGGACCTGTGCTTCTTGAGCTGCGAAACGACCAACAGATCCTGCTCACGCACCTCGACGCTTTCTGGATCCTGCAGCCCTTTCTGCAACACACCTAAGACCGCATCGGTCTGCAGATCCATGACGAGATTCGGACATCCGGCGAACACCCTGTAGGCACTCTCGCGCGCGTTTGGGTCGGTGTTCTGGGCCATGCCGAACGTCTGCGCTTGGAGCGCGTGCCACGGTCGTCCACGGGTCATGGAATTGTTGGCCAAGTCGCATATTGTGTCGACGGCCTTTCGGCGGACGACCTGCGAGGGCTCGTGTGACAATGAGTGCAGCAGGAGACGTTCGAGTGTCGTGAGGGTCTGGGACGAGAGGTGGTCGTAGAGGGTTACGCGAGCGGTTTTGCTAGTTTGACTAGAGGATGTTCGGAACAACAAGCGACGCAGGAGAACGAGGGAAAATGAGCGCATCTGTCAATTGAATCAGATTCTGTTGATGATGCCGTGTCACTCAGAAACATAAAAGGATTACATACCACTTCGGTGTCGGCAGATGTGGCGAACTGAGTGAGAGCCAAAAGGTACACCTCAGGCGTCTGTGCCAATCTCTCATTGACCGCATTCTCCGCGCTATAATGCCAAATTTGCAATGAGAACAGAAAGGATCGACACTTGGGGCATTAGCCAGGTTTGGTCTGGTTGTTATGTCACCGAAATGGGTTTCAAATCAGCAAAACATTTGGGGTGCTTGGTGCATCTTGAGGCCTCAAACACCCAGGGTGTTTTGCTGATCAGTGACTTGTCCCAACTTATTCTAGCCATCTCTTTTTCCGGAGACAAAGAGATGGCTAGAATAAGTTCATCAATAAAACAGTTGGGGTGCTCGACGCATCTTGAGGCCTTGAGGGCTCTTGGCGCATCTTGCAAGATGCGCCAGGAGGCCCCAACGCCTCAAGCACCCCAACTGCTTTGCTGATGTTGGGTAACTCTTGTAAGCAACATAACAGCCAGGCTAAAATCTGACAATGCCCGTAGTGCAAGCTGAACTACGCACTTGGTTCGTATTTCATTGTCCCCGAGTACGAGGTTAGAGAGGATCTGAGTGAGCTCGGTAGAAACTTCGGCGGGTACGACGGGCTCCATGGCTGTAAACGATCATGATCATGCGTAATGCGTTCGAGATACGGAGAACAGACCAGGAGGTACGGAGAACAGACCAGGCCTACTTTTGACCACGAGATTGGGCCACTCAGCTCAGCGCCTGGAGTGTGCGCTAAACAATTCCCTGAGTAGAACGTGGACGGTGTTCCGAACAAGCTGGATCAGCCTGTAAAATGAGGATGAAAAGGGTAAATGTGAGAAGACGGAAGAAAGACGGAAGGTGGACTGGCAGGTTGCCAAAATCTCTGACTGGTATCAGTCGAATCTGGTAGTCTTGTGGCTGTGCAGCTTGTTCTCGGTTACGACCGCATGACTTGACCGTTCTTCGACCTCTCCCTCCATGTCAATTCCGATGTACAACATCCTGACTTGCATGGACGTCGCAAAGCTGATTTCCCTCTGCAGACCCAGACGTCATGAAACCAAGATAAAATAGGTTCGAACACCATCCACGGGGCCTGCCCTTTTGGGCGCTCTCATTCCGCGGCTTCGACGTCAACTCCTTGACTGGGCTAAATGAAGCAGCTACAATGGTGTCGTATTCTCAAACAGAAGATCTGATATGATTCTTTGAGAAACAGACTGATGCTACCCAGGGCTGGCGCCCACTAATCCCGCAGCGCCGGTCATTGTCATAGGGGCAGCATCGAAGCATCAGCCAGAGTCCACACTGGACCCTGCTCCCTGTCGACTTATTCCATCAGCAGAGGTCCGTATTCCTCTGATATTCCCTTCATTCTAACTCATGGAGAGCTTATCAGTATCTTCAGCGCGATGCCGGACCCTGATCCTGCCATCGATTCCAGCCCTGAAGGCCTAGTCGTATACGCTCCATCCAAGCTGAACCTTTTCTTGCACATTATCGGACGTCGTCACGACGGATACCACATCCTTCAGACGGCCTTCCAGCTCCTCGAGTACCACGATGAGCTTCACTTCTTACCGCGCCCGGACGATCGCATCACTCTGCGCTGCGTCCGCGCCTGCCCGCCGGCACTCATCGACGACGCAGCCCTAGAGGCCCTGAACAGCCCGGACAACCTCATCTGCAAAGCAGCGCGCAGCATTCAGGCGCGGTTCGCCATCCCGCGCGGAGCCGACATCGTCCTGCACAAGCGCATCCCGATCGGCGGCGGCCTGGGCGGCGGAAGCTCCGACGCCGCCGCGGCGCTGCTCGCGCTCCGGCGCCTCTGGGGCATCGACGTCCCCGTCGACGCGCTTGTCCCACTCGCACAGCAGCTGGGTGCGGACGTGCCGGTCCTGCTGCACGGGCGCGCGGCGTGGGGCGAGGGCATCGGCAATGAGCTGACCTTCGTCGATCTGCCGCGGCTTTGGTACCTCGTCGTCTTCCCGGCGGTCATGGTGCCCACGGGGCCGATCTTCCAGGATAGTCGGCTCAGGCGCAACACGCGCCTTATCACTCTGGACGGGTTTCTCAAAGGCGGGGCAGCGACGCGCAACGATCTCGAGCCAGTGGTCGCTGCGCGGCATCCGTCGGTCGCGGAGGCTATCGCGTGGCTGAGTCACTTCTCGGCTGCCCGAATGAGTGGCGCGGGCAGCTGTGTCTTTGCGTCCTTTGCCAGTGAAGAGGAAGCGCGTGTGGTTCTGGAGCAGGTGCGCCCGGAGTGGGGAGCGTTCGTGAGTCGGGCTACTTCTGACTGGCAGCATTTCGTTACTTGATTGCCATTGTGGCTCGTGGCTAGTCTGCTGTGCTATATTTTGTGTCCCCCGACCAACGCGTTCTTCAGCCAATTCAGGTACCGAGTAGAGATTTTATTTCGAGCAGTCTTGCTACGGTCTACTCGTCAATCGGGCAACGGTTACTCTCGGTTCTTACGGAGCACCGTTTCCATCAGCTTTCTATCGGTCAAATGCTCACCAGCCGCGGCAGACAGCCGCGGCTCCTCCTCGCGAGCGTGGCGATCATCAGCCATCCCAGGACCCCTGCAATTTCGGTTATATGTCTGGGACGGCGCCGGACATGATTGGGTACCAGATTGGCCGAGGACCGGTCCAATACGGACATATTTGGGCCTCTTCAGGCAAGGTTCTGTGGGCCATATCACGGACATCAACGGGGGTCCGAGAAGAGGTCTGGTCCCCGACGGACACGATGGCTTTGGCGGCGGCCAGGAGCGGCCGGAGCCACGCTATCTAGGCGAAGCGACCGGTCACAACCAACCAGCTTGCCGCCGCCCGCCGCCTTGAATTATGTACAATCCACACCCGATGCCCCACAGCGCCCCACCACCGCGCCTTGACCGCGCCGGACGGAAGCCAACAACAGTGCTCGGTCCGAAAGTAAGAAAAAAGGCGCCGTGCCTCAGAGCCGACGTCGACAGCGACCTCAACCTCCGGTTACACCACAAACTAGCAACCTGTTCTAGGCTAGATACGCTGTAGCAGCTACTTGGAAGAACGGCGGTAAAGCACCTTCCATTGTGCCCTGCAGGTGCGGGGAGGAAAAAAAAAACATATTCTTCGTATGTCTGGGCCAGATCACGGACGAAAAGTGGCCCACGACCGAGGTCTGGGCCAGCACGGACACAATCGGACCCAAAACATGTCCGGACATTTTTCGACAAATTCCAGGATCCGCGGACCAGACATCTGAGGGAAATTGCAGGGGTCCTGCCATCCCCCTGCCACGCACCGATCGCGAGCTGGCGTTCTCTCCGAGGAGGCGCGGGCTGATCTCGATGCAGCATCACGGCAGATTTGCTTCTGTCACGCCGAATAAGGACTTTTTCGGCGCATTACAGCAGTGCGGGCGCATGCGGCAAGATTGTCCACAGATAAATGCGTGCGCGGCGAAAACGTTGCGGGGATCGCGAGTGGCCCTGATTCATCTTGAGCCGGATAGGGTCGGACGCCGCATGTGTGGGTATGTGTTCATCGTGGGGCCCTGTTCTGGTCAGAGTTCATGGCCCGACTGCAGGCTAACGCGTCTGAGATGCGTGCTGGGCTGTAGCGCTGAGGGACCGATCGCACGCGGACATATTCCTTCATCTTCGCTGTGAGCGTTCTGTCAACCGTCACTATGACGAAGGGCACTGAGCAGGCGTCAGTGGGCATCACAGGTATGAGCTTGACATCTTTGCATCGCATGAACGGGGCGCCCTGCCCGCCAAATAGACAATATAGTCGGGCTCTGGAAAGCACGATCCACACCCTGCCGAGATGTCAGTACGTACGGTGCTATTCTCCGTAGCTGGCCCCAGACAGAAGACAATTGTTCCGTCTATTGAGGTACAGAGTAAAGCTGAGAGCCGAGAACTGTGAACGGCTACAACGAGATGACAGCTGCTTGCTTACGATTTCCTCCCAAGCGTTTCGACACAAATGATCAGCATTTTAGCACTGGGAGGCGCTGATCGACACGTTTAGTGAGACAGGGTCGCGAACGAGGGGATTCAATTGAATATTGGACGCAGGCGACAAGATATCATATAAGGGCAGGACAGAGTGGGATACGGACCAATGAGACATCGAGTATGCAGGTGGGTAGGGACGTCGGCGCTGCGGGTGGTTAAGGTTGACAGATGCAATATCGATCATGATAGATTAAATACTTATGGCAGGGGCCGAGCTGCATTCTTCAATTCAGGCAGGAGGTAAGGGCGACCTCCGCCGCGATGCCTCTAGTGACGGAATGCGGCCTCTACGGCGTGTCCTCTGCAATTCCAGTCATTATTGCCAGGCGCAACACCGTTGAAGCGCGAAGAGAGCGGAAGCGTAGCGCGCGGATGGCGCTCCGGCACGACGGCCGTGACATCGGAGGGTGTCCAATATTGTGTTGGGCCGGTGGGAAGATGGTGACCGGGACGTCGCCCGTTTGTGGTCTGTGTTACACGTTTTTCGCCACGGTGTCACCACCGAGGGCCTCCGGGAGAGCACAGGAGAGCAGGCAAGTGGGCTGTGAGGCTCATGATGGATCAAATGGCTTGACTTACGTACGATACCAAAAGGCGTCCTGCGGGATGCTGCAGAGGGTATCTAGAAGCCACATGAAGGCGGACTACGCATGGAGAGAAGAGCTGATTTCGGACGAGGCTTGAGGAGAAAGCATCCACGTGTAAGCGGACGAATCTTTGCAGGTTATATTGCGCCGGCGAACCACCGGCAACTAGTCAAACTACTCGGGACCTGTTCGTTGATGAATAAAACTTGAAGCCCTCCTCAGACCTGTATCACTCAGAAGTCTATCGAGCAAGCAAGATTGTCTTCAACGCGCAAATGCAGGAGACTCACGCCGTTGCACGGCGCGCAGATGTCAGCGCTTGCCGGGATGTATGATGTCGCTTATGATTTAGCGAGGGGCCTCGAGCAAGATCTTGCAGATCGCCCTGTATCTCGATTTATGAGTTCGATAATTAGTCTATGTTTGCCGCGCCGATTCGGGTGATGGTGCAGTTTGCAATGGCCCGGTCCTTTGAATCTGCGGATGCACGGACCCAGGCTGA
Organism: Hericium coralloides; assembly: GCA_003675405.1. Lineage (NCBI taxonomy): Eukaryota > Fungi > Basidiomycota > Agaricomycetes > Russulales > Hericiaceae > Hericium > Hericium coralloides. The sequence goes on along the minus strand of QUOP01000170.1, from coordinate 209,648 downwards.
AATTTGCAGCGTGCAGGTGCTTCATACGGCGCGTCACACGTTTATGCGCTGAAGCAAACGAAACCAGGAGGGGTGAAGGGGACGCGTTGAGTACAAGGGCAGGGCGGTGCGCGTCGCGGAGGGCGGGAACCCGGCGGCATGTGGTCGGCTGTGACGACAAGGAACCGCAGAATACAAAGGCACCGTGACTAGTGTCACTGACTACAGGGAGAAGTGACGGTGACAGGGTCGGGGAGAGTGGCCGAGGCGTTGGTCCTTCTGTCCAGCCTTCCCAGCCCCTTCATCCCGCACCACCACGTCCCGCCACCCCTCCTCGACGCCAGCAACGACGACCACGCTCTCGGCGGGCAACGAGCTTGCCTTCATTTATTCGCACATAATACCCGCCGCTCGTTCTCTGCGATCAACCGCCCTCACAGTCTCAGCGTTCTATCTACCCTCCTACTCCTGCTCGCCTTGCGTCTCTCGCCATGGGCAACTGCGTTTCGAACTCTGAGCGCGAAGGCAAGGCGCGATCAGATGCCATTGACAAGCAAATCGAGGAGGATTCGAAGAAGTTCAAGCGGGAATGCAAGATTCTTCTCCTTGGTAAGTCCTCGTTTCTTGTCGGCACGTCCGTGGCGGCGGACATGCGTTGCGTCTAGCTTCGACGCGCCATATACTTGCTGGTCTATTCTATAATTCTCCTCGCCACACCGCCGCCATGGAAGTCGAAGTTCATACATCACTCCCGCCCCGTTTGCCTTCTGTCCGCTATTCACACCGCTTCTCAGGCTCCGGCGAATCCGGGAAATCCACCATCGTCAAGCAGATGAAGATTATCCACCAGAACGGGTACACGACGGAGGAGCTTCTCACGTTCCGCCCGCTCATCTGGAAGAACCTCCTCGAGAGCGCGCACGCCGTCGTCGGGGCGCTTGCAAAGATCGGTCTGGAGCCTCGACGGCCTGCGAACAAAGTGCGTGTGTATTCTTGCACCCTCTCTATTTCCGTATCTGAGCTATTTCCAGGCGAGCCTGGAGAAGATTGCGAGTTACGAGCTGGGCACGGACCCATCGTTTTTCTTCAGTCCCGACATCGCACGTGCCATTCAGGAACTCTGGCAGGACGCAGTCATCCCCGACATGATGGACCACTCGTCCGAGTTCTATCTCATGGACAGCGCAAGCTAGTGCGTAGCGGGATCAGCCCGTTTCGGCCGTTGCTGATCTGGCTTCTATTCCTTCAGCTTCTTTGCGGAAGCAGATCGCATCGCCTCAAGTAGTTATACTCCTACCAAGGAAGATGTCTTGCGTGCGCGGGCGAAGAGCACTGGTATCACCGAAACGCGTTTCAACATGGGTACATTATCGTACGTTGCCTCGTTCGATCCAGCCATTTTACCATTCACGCAGTTGCCTCACAGAATACACATGTTTGACGTCGGCGGTCAGCGATCCGAACGAAAGAAATGGATTCATTCGTTCGAAAGCGTGACCAGTATCATCTTCTGCACTGCATTGTCTGAGTACGACCAGGTACTGCTAGAAGAGAAGAATCAGGTACGTTCATTGAGGACCGCCCGTACTATTCATTTTCGTCTGACATTCGCCTGACATGCTGTTAGAATCGCATGGCCGAATCGCTAGTGCTTTTCGACTCCGTCATCAATTCGCGGTGGTTTCTCCGCACGTCCATCATTCTATTCTTGAACAAGATCGACGTATTCAAGAACAAACTACCAAAGGTTCCATTAGAGCGGTACTTCACCGAATACACGGGGGGATCGGACGTCAACAAAGGCGCGAAGTATATCCTATGGCGATTCATGCAAGCAAATCGTGCACGATTAAGCGTCTATCCCCAGTACGTGCTTTGTTCGTCTCTCCGCCGTCACATTACTGATCCAGTTGTCTGTTCAGCATAACCCAGGCGACTGATACATCAAACATCCGTCTGGTGTTCGTGACCGTCAAGGAGACGATACTGCAAAATGCTCTGAAAGAATCCGGGATCTTGTAGTGCCTCTCATTCTGCCGCATTTCTATTCTACCTGCTCGTATCTCGCTTTGTTTCCATGGATTGCATTTATCGTCGTTTTGGGTACGTTCCGCGCCGCAGCCGCCGCCGAGACGCGCACTGACGAGCACGTTTGTCAGATCACATCATGCCCTACCTGTCCATCTATCACTGTCGCATTCTCGTTCGCAACGCCAGCATCACCACACCATACCCCCACCCTGCCATCGCCATTTACCCGCGACCGCCATCTACCCGCGGCCGCCATTTACCCGCCCCACCATACCAGCCTTGCTGCCCGAGTCGCCCAGCATCCATATTTTACAGGACACCTACCGATTCCGATTCCATCCTTCCCGGCATCGTTCTCATGTGGCATTATGGTTGATATCTGTCTCCCTGGCATCACAGACTGGCGCCCGACGACTCCCATGGTGGATTGAGATACTGCTGCCCTGTGGAACCCGTGTCATGCCGACTGGTGAAACGCACCAGAGAGCGGTCATGAACGCAGGACTGATCGCGGCAGTATCTTGAGCTGCAGTGGAATGTTCATCGTGACCATCACGTGCAGCGCCAGCTCCCGCTCGTCCTGCGTCGTCGCGACCAGCGTCACCCTGGACAGCGCGCTGCCCTCGCGACCCCGGCGTGGCGGCACAGACACGTCAGGCCGTGCCCGCCCCGCGTCTCCGCGCCGAGTGTCCAGGGCCGCAGAGGTCGCGGGTGTCCGGCCCTTGTACTCTTACCTCGGAGCGCCGAATGTCTGTAGTGTACCGAAGTCCTTTGCTACGAGCCGCGGTCGATTCGCCTGTACGCCTGTGCATCACTATACGAGTAGGATATAATTGAGAGCTGTGGACGATTGATTTGGGTGGGCGGCGTGAGTTGATCAGTCATGAGTAGAGAGCTTGGTGTTTGTTGCGGCTGTGAAGGCTCGGAAGGTTTGTGGTGCTGAGTACACGGTACGCTCTGGTATGCCATGGGCTGGGCTGGGCAGTTCGCAGAAGGTATCGTGTGAAGATATAGTGTGTACGACATCTCGTCCAAGCTAGCTTCCAAGGACGTCTTCCGCTTCTGCCTCTGCCATGACAAGTCATCGTTTCCTAGCGTCGACCCCGATGTAGGTTGCAGTAAAGCCAGATCGCTCGGTCAAAATGCGTAACGGTAGCAAGACTTCACGGACCGAAGACTCAACGCTGAACTGCCCCAGTACAGACGATCCTGAGGCACGAAAGTTGAGTTCTGTCTGCTCTGCCTCTGGGAGACTGCCCCAGTATGTCGTCTTTCTAGGACGGAGATCGGAACTGGCCCTTTTGACCTCTTTCGACTCGCGTGCACCAAGGTCCAACTAGCCCGGTCGCTGTCTCTGATGTATAGCACTGCCGTCCCTCCCACACTCGTCGAGTCGGATCTAGGTCCTTGATCAGGGAGATCGACTCATCAACGACATCCACTCTCGTATCCACGCGTCACGCTCCATCTTTGCCTAGTCTCCGTGGCTGACCTCAGACAGAAGACAATCGTTCTGTCTATTGAGACCTTTGCCCTAGCTGGCTGTACCTCTCAGATTCCTGCCGGCCCTGATCCTCCCTTCTGCCGACCTATTAGGCCCGACTTCCCCCTCGTGCGGCCGTTTGCCAACCCGCTATCCAGCTTCATCTTCCTGCAGCCCGCGAACGACGGCGTACATCGACGATCTGCAGGAGCCTGTCGACGAGGCGCGCTAGGCGGCGCTGGGTTCATGATCAACCTGAGCGAGGCGAATTGGACCATGGTGCGGCGCGTCGATGGCCGGGTCGACATCATCCATCGCCGGGTGTCTGGGTAGCACGATACTCATCCATGCGTTCTGAAGAGGTTTCTGAACAGTCCCTCGACTGGATTACCTGCGCTCAGCTATCGGTGGTCAGACCGCTTTTCCTCGGCGTGCCAGCGTACAGCTGGGAGTGGGCTTTTCACTGCTGGAAGTTGAGGCATGCGGGCCCGATGGCCATTGTTGTCCATTGCCGCAGCCGCGGTGGGAATACGCAACGTGAATCGTTTAGTGAGTGTCGCTCGTCGTTACATACAGCGAGCTGGGGCTGATGTCGCGCAGCTTTATACATGTGCTGTACCTTCTTTGCGGCGATTCGCATCCGCGCGCACGCCATCGATACTCCACACTCGAAACCCGCAGAGCGAATAATCATGTTGTGCCGCCCATATGATTCGCGAGATTTGTGCGTTCATACGCCGGGCTGGAACGTAGCCATCGCGCGCCATTGGCGCTGCCTGGATACCATCGTTCGTCTAGCCATATGGCATCTGTCCATCACCGACAGCATCGTGGACGATCAAATATATATCCATGCACTGTAGTCTCGCAGGTGCTTCAGGATCGCTCGCTGCCGGCGCAAGTATGCATCGCGTCCTTGTCCATCTCTACCTCACCTGTCGCCGTGCATCTTGAAAACTTGCTGCTGTCTGCTCGCGGCGCGACTCAGCTTTTTGGTGACCGCTTCCCGTGGGTTCCCTCTCGTCGATGGATAGCTCGCACGGCCAGCTGTGTACCGAATCAGGCGTCGTCGTAGAGGTATGCAGGTGTGAGGTCCGCGACGCCGCCGAACCACCAGGCGGGGTCGGCGGGCGATGTGTGGTAGTTCGCGTGCGTGGCGGGGACGGGCGGGTTGCGCGGGTGCACGATGATGCTGATTCCGGCTGCGAAGAAGGGCAGCGGCGTGGTGCTGTCGGGCGGGAGCAAGGCGTGCGCGGTGCTCATCTGGCGGATCGCGGGCGGGGAGAGCGGGATGTTGACGGCTGCTTTCTCGAGCACGGAGTCGGCGCTGTTTCCAAAGGTGCAGGATCTGCCGCCGCCGCCTTCGGTGCGTGTCCAGGCATTTTGGTGGAACTTGGGGGCACTAGGGTCGAGGGCCTCGAGTGCGGCGACGATCGTGTCCTGGAGGTGACGGATATATTCGGATATCTGCTGGCGCATGGGTGTCGCTGTATCAGAGATGGAGATTGTGCCATCGTCTACCTGTCGATCGACAATCAACGCTTGCACATGGAATGGCTTGTATACTGCGCTTCACCCTAGAGGCACCAGAATCGCGCGCTCTGGCGTTTTTCGTCCATTTAGATATCCACGGTCATAGGTTTGAAACCTCACCCTTATATGGTTTTATCTGCGTGACAGATAATTGCTGGTCCAAAGCTGGCCTCAGATACTTTCAGGTACTTAGGGTAGGACGGTCGGTGACGGAAGCAATCTCGCCCCGATCTAGACGACCTCATAATAGGGTTGGGGCTGTATGACGTCGACCCGCTTCCCTATGCCTCTCGGGCATGCACCTCTTCCTCTACATCTTGTACACCTGCATGCTCTGCGCCCTCGCACCTCCCGTCCTCCGCTACACCCACCGCACGCTCTTCACCCGCACACCCCGCACATTCATGACCTCCAGCCTGCAGGACTTCGCCAAGGCGGGCCTCACGGCCATCTACACCGCCGACGCCGCGCACTTCGACGCCGCGTTCGACGCGTTCGTCTCGCCCAACGCGGAGTTCCACGTGAACGACAAGGTGCTGACGCGCGACGACTTCCGCGCGCGCGTGCGCAGGAGCGAGATGGTGCAGAGCGTGCACGTCGAGTTTCCGGGCGCGCTCGACGTGCCGCGGAAGCGCGAGGGCGAGGACGCGGCGGCGGGGCCTGAGGTGAGTATGCGTCCGTTGGCGCGTGGGGCCGTTGCCTGACACTGGGCGCGCAGGAGGGCCTGGTGGGCATCTTCTACAAGGTGACGCACGCGCTCAAGTTCCGCGTGCGCGTCACGCCCATGCAGAACATCGAGGAGGTCACGCTCAACGCGAGGTGCGTAGTGCTAACATTGCACACTCTTCCGCGCGGGCTGATGTCATACAGGATTGAGCAGGACCCGGCCGTCCAGGCCGACGAGTCTGGCGACCGCCGCCGCCTCACTTTTGTGTGGGCCACCGCCGTCACCTTCCGGCCCCCTATCAACCTCAACCCTGCGGCGCACCTCGGGCAGACATAACGACGCGCAATATCAAGATAGATAGACAACGAGCAAAAAGGGCTCTTTGGAGTCACTTTACATTTCTGGATCTTCGTGTAATTGTAGTGTTGTATGTGGTTGATATACTTTGTAGCAAAGTACAGTAGTGCGCATCCGGCTTTGACTCGGAAGGGTTGCAGAGAGTCAGGACGAGGGTCAGTAAGGTCAGCCAGATCGAAGCGACATTGCTTCCGTCCACCATCATCTCTCCTCTATCTAAGTTACATACTACCAATCCTGCTTCACTGATACACAGAGCGACCGTCTTCTGTGCGAGGTCAGCTGTGGCCGCAGAGACTACTAGTTACAACGCTACGTTGACGCCAAGAGCCAACGTCCGAGTAGTCGGACCGATATCACTGTAGCTCCTGAACTTGGATCGATTGACTGCCCAGTTACATCTGGTACTTACCACCCGGACACAAATCCCGATGGGAAGCCAGCAGGACTCCAACGGGGCTCACGCGAAATGAATATTGATCCCTCTTTTGCGCAGATAACACCCTTTCAACATGAGCCAGAGCTATCTCGAGGAGCTTTTCGGAGCAAAGGATCGCGTCGCGGTCATCACGGGCGGTGGCACGGGCCTTGGGTTCTGGATGGCGGAGGCATGGGTCAAAGCCGGCGGACGAGGTGCGCCCGCGGGTCCTGCCCGTCAAGTCTCAGATCGTGAGGCACGATGGATCGCGCGCTGAACACCGACTTTGCAGCCTGGATCTCTGGCCGGCGCGAGGCGAAGCTCCAGGAAGCCTGCGACAAGCTCAATAATCTCTCACCGAATAGCGCCGCCTAGTAAACACCCCTGTCCAGCACCCGCGCTCATTCGCCAACGCACCGCACACCCCCAGCGTCGCCGCCGACCTCTCCACCAGAGCGGGCATCACCGCCCTCCGCACCGCGGTCTCCGCGCGCGAAACCGCCGTCGACGCGCTCGTCAACAACGCAGGCATGAGCAAGACCGAGGCGGCCACCGCGCCCCAGCAGAGCGCCGCGGAGATGGGCGCCGCGCTCGCGAGCTACGACCGCGCGCTGTGGGCGGAGACGTACGTGCTCAACGACTGGGCCGCGGGCGTGCGCACGGGCGAGTTCGTGCCGCTGCTCGCGGCGGCGGCGGCGCGGGGCGACGGGCGCGGGAGCGTGCTCAACATCAGCAGCACGAGCGGCACGGTGTGGAACCCATTCTGGCCGCTCCAGGGTGCGTGCGCGCGACTGCCGTTGGCCGGCTGCTGACGTTCCGGCGCAGCGTATCAAACGAGCAAGGCGGGGCTGATCGCGCTGACGCGCATCCACGCCGCCAAGCTCGCCGTGCACCGAGTGTGCGTGAACTCGATCCAGCCGGGCTCGTTCCCGACCGAAATGAACCCCCTCGAGGCCGAGTACTCGCCCGGGCATCCCAGAAACGTGGATCGCAACCCGCTGGGGCGCAGCGGTAGGGCGGAGGACATCGGCGGCGCGTTCTTGTATCTCGCGGGCAAGGCGGGCGCGTACGTCACTGGGTCGAACTTTGAAGTGGATGGTGGCGCACTGCTGGTGTTGAACAATGCGTATTCGCCTTATTAGTGCGGAAAGGTTTGGCTCCACCCGTGAACGAGGCGAGACATTGGATCGCTACTGTCCCACAATCGACAGCGATTGTTGATATGTACCAATTTTTGGGTTCAGGAAGCTATTGTCACATCAATGGCTATCTGCTTCGTCGTTTCAATTATTTGGCTTCTTCGCCAAAGGAAGTACGATTGGACGAACCTTGGTGCAGGCGTTGCAGGCCCTGTCTTTGTGTCGCTTCTCTGCAATTAGACTTGGCGCAAAGTTATTGCTTAATTTACTAATTCTTGACATCTCGAGCGCAGTTCTCCCTGCATGCGACTGTGAGACAGTTCTCGGCCCCAAAACTGATATGCACGCTCTTCGTCGACGCCGCACTAACCCCGGTTCTCTCAGAAAGCATAGCACCAAATCGGATATCGTGAGGCCAAAATTGGCGCTGTTATCTCGTAGGACTCATTCCATGCAGATACTCGCGACCGAGTCCGGATCGATAGGTCAGGGATGGTGCTTCGATGGGCACTTGACCCTTGCATATTCCGGGGGGGAACACTCGTCGAGTTGTGCCGCAGGTTCTTCGAACACAATCAAGTAACTGGGTCGCTTCATGGGCTTTCGAGGCTGCTGCGCAGTCGAATTGTTCAGGTCCGTTGAGTTCCTCAGAGTCCATCGAAGTCATGCGGCTCGAGGCAGCGCAGTACAGAACGCACGAGCCTCGGTCGACGCAACACGCCCGGTCCACTGCGCAGTTGAGGAGGGCACCAATCTGGCTTAACGCGGCCCAGAATCGTACATGCCTGGGTCGACGCAGTACAGAAACGTGGACGCCTGAGATAACGCAGCACAGAAGCACAGAAGCCTGGGTCAGCAGGACATCAGAATCATGCATGTTCAGTACCGAGATATAAACGCGCATGCAGACGACCGGACGTACATCGTCTTCGCAACATTGACCAGGCAAGTCGGCAACTGTCATGTTGGTCTCTGTTCTCAACGTCTGTTGTTCCTACAGCCAACGCTAATCCCTCTCCACTTTAATAGCCATGTCGGGAAAAAACGATGATCCTTTGTATGTTGTCATATTGTAGCCCACGATATCTCTCCTCACCCAAGTTTAGGGCATTTTGGGGGTCCGTTTTAACCTCTCGACTGTCCGATGTAGCCCTTTTGCATCCGCCGTTCGCCACGGGCACGCAAGATGATCGTTGCCAGGCTCTGTTAGATGAAATCGCCGCAATGTCTTTGGCTCTTGCCCGTCTCAAAGAACGGCACAACTCTGCCTACTGCAGGTTGAAAATTCCAATAGAAGTGCTAGAGCAAATATTTGCCTTCGTAGCAATGAACGAGATTCCGGGACAAACGAACAGAGACGAACATTTCAAACCAGATCGCGGCTTCGACACCAATAACTGTGGTGGCATTCTAGGGGCCGAGAGAAGGACATATGAGATCCTTGGCTGTGTGAAGATTACCCATGTCTGCCGCGCCTGGCGTGCTATAGCACTCGCCGATAGGAACAGGTGGCTTTGGACAACTATGGACACGGGGCGCTTATCCGAGACAGGCATAATGGTGATAACGGAGCGCTCACACCCCCTCCCAATCACACTCATTACGACTCTGCGCCCTCGGAGACGCACTACCAATTGTCATTTTTCGCCGTGCCTGCCCCGCCTCAAATCGGCAAGGATTATATGCGATGAGCATAACGGTCATAGCCGTCTCACGCGGATGCTAAATACGACGGCCATGGCACAGGGCGTATTTTTCATGTTGGTCAGATATTCCAGCCCAATTCTCGAGTCTATTGCGATCGAATACGATGAGGCCGATGATCATGTCCTGGTGCTTCAAATGCATGCCTCCATCCCCTCGCTGCGCCACTTGAAGCTCACAAATGTGCACTTCGGTTCCATCACGACCTGCCCTCAGCTTACCCATCTCGAGATCACGACCAGCAGTCAGGAAGATTTCATGCTAACTTCTATCGACAAGTTCATCCTCTTCCTTCAAGGATGTCTTAATTTACAAGCCCTGCGGCTCACCAGGACCACCCCATGGATGACAAGCACCGCACCAATTACGGAGGAGCAGCATGTTGGCCTTGGTCGTTTGACGGAGCTTTACCTGCAGGGATCTATTGAGGATTGTGCTCGCATGGGCTGCTTCCTGGATATTCCTGAATCCTGCTCCATAGCTATCGAAGCACCCGCATGCAAGGCTTCATTTCCACATGAAATTTTAGGTCCTATGCTGCGGCGATGGATACCATCGCCTGTGCGGTTGGACATATATTCGGGCGACGATGAATTTTTAAACGGCATCAAAGCGTGGCAAGCCGATGCAGGCGGGATCCATGACTCCCCTCCAAGACTCCACTTGGTTCGTTTGCCCTGGAGGAGGCAGGAACTGCTCCATCTGATGGCAAAACAATCCAGTCCCTGGGAAACACTATATGACTCTGTTTCCCTAGAGCACCTCGTCGACTTCCGGGTATATGCCAGGAGCGAGAGGCCTAAGACGCTAGTGTCGTTGCCGAGGCTCCTGCGAGGGGCAACAGCGGCGCGGCATGTCAGGGTTGAAGGACGCAACGCCGTAGATGACCTCATATCCCTGTTGAGCAGTGTATCGCCGTCTGCCCAGCAACCGCACGACAAGGACGACAAACCGCTTTACCCGGGATTGCAGAGCCTGTCCATACGGTCGTTCGACCACGTCGCACTGGTGGAGAAGCATGAGCTGCGGGACTCTCTGCAAGCTCGGAAGGATGCTGGGGTGGGTGATACGATGATAGATGTTCAGTTCGAGTTTCCGGACGGGATGGTACCTCCCGGCTTCGAGGCTTCTCTCGCAGAGTTGAATGGTTTGGCTACATTCCGGATTAAAACGTATCACTGAATGTCATCCACATGACGCCGCAGCAGATGGAAGGTGTAGGCTGAGTGGAGAGCTCTGAAGAGGTCCTGCGGAATCTACGGTATGAGCATCCGAAGCAGAGACAAAATGGCATTATCCTCCTCTATGGGCAAATTACGGTTTGAAAATGGAGATACATCATTCGGTCCATGCCTGCAGCTCATGTTGGGCGAACCACAGCTCCAGATACAGATGCGAACCATGCGCGCTGGTCCTTGGGACTGGCCCAATCCGGCGCATGACCTACGACGCATACGAGCGTTAGAAAGACGAATAGCCTGCGCTGGAGGGGACTCACCGCCAAAGAATGTCTGGAAATGCATGCCCTTAATATGAGACGCGGGATGGTCACGATAAATCAAGCCCGTAACCGAGATAACTGATTTTCCGTCAATCCAGAGCTCAAGTTCGCCTGCATTCCCCAGCCTCATGAGTTTCCCATGAGCTTCGAGGAAGCGCGTGCACGGACCATTTGCAGCGCCAACATCATTCAACTTCACGCGTATCGCGACCTTCGTCCACCGACCTGGCCGGAAAGTCCACGCCCCTCTCCCAACCGAGAAGCCGAAATCTGGGTTCTGGTGCGAGAAGGGAGGGACGGCGAGGAGCCGCGCCGTGTTCGTTTCGTTCATCGGCAGGTACGTGTACAGCTCGCCCACGCCGTCGGCTCTAGATAAAAAGTACAACCTAATCAACACGGGAGGATTATAGAAAACACTTACCGCCACATCAGGCGTATATTGAAGCATTTGCAGCGGTCGTCTGAGCGGCCGCCTGTGCACCGATATGCAAAGTCGCCCATCCCGCCGACTGTAAAATTTGTTGAGATGAATCGAGCGAGGGAGCATCTCGCGCTCGACTTACAGACTCCAGGAAGCTTCCCGCCCTTCGCCCACTTCCATCCCTCCTCGAACATGATTTCATAGCCCATAACGGCCTCCACTACCCCGTTTTTGTTCAGTTCTTCGCTGAACTTGGGCGGGCCTGATAAATAGAAACCGAACCCGCCCTTGATCGGCGCGCTCGGGTTGATACTGCCTGTGGGATAGAATGCCTCCCATGCTTCAACCGGGACCTGATCGGTGGGTGAATCCGAGTGACTGGGAGCAGGAGGCTTGACGATATGGTGGGTAAGGACTTGCGGCGAGGACAGCTTGTGCACGCCGAGAGATTTGTCGTTCAACTGTATTAACTCTATACTTGCTTCTCTGGCTAATGTAGCAGATGTTGTGAAAGGATACGCAAGGCTTTGCGAAGGAAGAGGAAGGGTCATGGCGGCGGTTGAAACGTTCTTGAACGTCGATGCTAGCTTACGAAAAAGGAAATCGAGGCCGCGTTTCGATTTCGCGATCACGCGTTTTGTTGCCCTCTTGAACTTCTGCCAATCTACCGACTCATGCAGACCACGACCAGCGGAGGCGACATGTTCATGAAGCTGCAGGCAAGGTGCTGAGCTAGAGAACTAGAGAACTGACTCTCGCTGTTTGGGGCTCAACGTTCAGGACGACGATTTGGACCGATTCTTCTCCGCCTTGAGACTAGCCTATCCGTACGCAGCCGCAGACGGCGGCCTGGTTCACGCTTCGCCTTTCTCCTGCCATCCAACCAGCAGTACGGCCTGGGACTGTATACACTGGCACTTAATGTCCACCCTCTGACTTTGAGGTAACCTGACGGCACGGCGTTTGGCGCTTGCTATGAGCGCCTACACGGCGAATGCACAACTTCAACTTATCTTCAGTCCCGCTGCGTAGAAAGTTTGTCACTTTTGAAGTAGCTACGGGACCTACGACGCGCAGGAGCAATTTGACCTGATGCTGATTGCTCTGAAGACAGTGAGGAGGAGGACACGGAATATGACAATGACAACAATATCAGGGACGTCAAGGATCCAACAAAAGCGCCGCTCTTTCGCAGCCGCGTTACTTTCGTCGAGCTAGAGGTAAGTCATAGTTGCCTTTCTTTAAATGTCAGTGACTAAGGAATAGCATCGTAGTCGAATCTCCGAGCGTAAATGTCCCCTGTCACCAGATCTTATTGATTCTCTCCAAGTATCGGCGTCCGCGGAGTTTCGGACACTCCCTCACCCACTCAAGCGCGTGAAGATGCATGCTAATTTGCCTGCTAATTCGCAGATAGGATGCAATAACGTATGTATATCGCGATTTGGGCTTTCTTTTGTGGTCACACTCACGTGTCATATAGAATTGTACTTACTCTGTGGTGGAGCCCTCTAGCGATAGCAGAGCTGAGGTTGGAAGTTCAACAAATGTTACGCCCGACCAGGTCAGCGCTTATCCACTATCGGCTGTCTAATACTCGCGTCTCAGACGTTTTTCTCTCATATTATAGCGAGCACGCACGCTTCTCACCAATCGCCGATGACGCACGTCAAGGGCTTCAAAGTCTACAGCGTCCCCATGACTGGCGGGACATTCTTGCCGCGGAGTGTCCAGTGTGTTATACCCCGTAGGTGAAGATCAGGCTCATGGACAACATACATGGATGCTGGGAGCATGAAATGAGGAAATTGTCGTGCGAAGAAGACATCCCGGCCTTTGATAGCCTGATCCAAGAGTTCTCTACTCAGGTATGTCGTCTCATATACCACGAGTGGCCACCATATATAGTTCATTTGGCTAGATAATTGACGTGCTAACACTGCAATGTGTCGGGTCCGACGATGATCTGATAGATATCCTGAAAAGGCAGCTACATCTAAACCATCCAGCAGAAAAGGGAGTGAAGCGGTTATGACAATAGGAGATGGCAGACCAGGCTAAGCCACAGCAGCCATACGTCCGTCCCACTGACTGCCTTGTGCGGAGCGCAGACGCTCTAGATTGTTAAATTGCTCTTCTCTCCCCCCCTTTACGTTTTGAACCGCACCTTGATTGCTCTGTCTATGTTGCAGTGATGCTCACCTACCGTGCACAGTAATCCATAATGATGCCATCATCTAGAATATTGACTTCCAAGTCGGCAAATGAGATTCCTACACGGAATGGCTTAGAAATGCGAGGATGGTAAATATTGTCGCCGGCGTCGGCGCGCCGAGGGATCGCGGTCAAGCTAGCCCATGTACAAATCTTGCTGATGAGGTTAACGTCCGAAGTAGGTCCGTCGAAGAGTGAGGCAAGCGAGCGACCGTTTATTTTACCAGCGTGGTCAGAGCAGAAAAGCAATGAATTTTGAAGCAGGTCTTCTCTAGAGAGGATCAACTAATCTCAGTGAGAGCGATGGCCCTGTCGTGCTTTCAATCGAATTTGAATGTCGAGAACGCGAAACCAATTGATGGCTTGACCAGTTGTTAGCCATCATGGGCTCGATGTGGTTGTGGCAGTGACTAGTGACTACACATTCGTTTACCCTGCCAATCAATGCGCAGCACAACGGCAAACTGCCATCACGTTGGCTTCAGCTTCGTATAGCATTCCAGTCATGTTTTAACGCTCACCGTCGTCGGCTACGGCGCCCAAGACGACGTTGTTCCCAACCACCATGGTCAAGGTGCGCGTGCCCCCTCGGTGCTTCTCCACCGCTGGCATTGCTGCCCTGGCCATATCGACCGTACTTGTTCTTTATGCCTCCTTCGGTTCTTACATGTTACCAGAGACCACCCTCAATCCTTTCGCGCAGAAGTCTACTACGCTTGAAACCCTCTCACCACCGCCGAGCGCGTCCAACACATCTGAAAGCCATACACCCCGTATCCTCATCGTCTCCGCCTTCTTTCCCCTATCCCAATCCAAGCACTCCCCGCAAGACTACGCTTCCTGGATGAGGCACTTCCTCGGCCCCATCACGACCGACGTCTATTTCTTCACGACCCCGGCCGTCGAGCCCATGATCCGCGATCTGCGCGGCGACCTGCCGCTCACCGTCAACGCCTCGTTCCCCTCGCCCTTCGCGATCCCGCCGCTCCGCAACTTCGTCGCGCAGTACGAGGAGATGCACGAGTGGGACCGCGAGCGCTTCCGCCACTCGCCGGAGCTGTACGCTACGTGGAACGCCAAGGCGTACTTCCTCGAGGAGGGGCTGCGGAACGCGGTCGCGGCGTCGGGCGTGGAGTACGACTATGCGTTCTGGAGCGACGCGGGCAGCTTCCGCGACGAGCATGTCTTCAGCGCATGGCCCGACGCCGCGCGGGTGGAGGATGTGTTCGCTCGGGCCGCGCGCGAGAGCGGGACGCCAAAGGAGGAGCTCATTTTCTTCCCTATCTGGAACCCGCCAGAGACGCGCATGCGCTCCTGGGTCGAAGAGGACGGCCCCATCGACAACGAATTCAGCGAGGGTGAGTAGATCTGCGTCAGTCGCGCCCCGCTCTTAATCTCCCTCCAGGATCCTTCTTCGGCGGCGCGCCCGCCGCCATCGCATGGTACCGCGAGCTCTTCTACACCTACCACGACGCGTACCGCGCGCGCGGCCTCTTCGTCGGCAAGGACCAGACGCTCATCAACGCGCTCCTCACGCTCTTCCCCGCGCGCTTCGCGACCGTCTGGCTCTTCGGCCGCGACGACCCCGCCGTCCCGCTCAACGCTGAGACGCCGCACGGCAGCTGCGGCTCAACGTGGTATTACTACGAGTGGTGGCTCGCCGCGCCGGCGGAGCGCGCTGCGATGGCAGATAACTGGGTCGCGGCGAGCCGGTGGACGTGGGACCGCTGGTGGCGCTGGCGCGTGCGCTGTCGCGCTGCGCCGGTGCTGTCCATGGAGACTGTGTTGAAGAGACGGTTTGGAGTTGGGTGGAAGCCGCCCAGGGCGACGCTGGGTGGTTGAACCGTTTATTACGGGGCCAGGCGGATGGGCAGTGGTTTGGGTCATAGATGAAGTATTTATTACGACTGCAACGCATAGGCCTACGGCTGGGCTTCCATTATCCATAGTGAAGCTGTCTATTGTTTCACCCTCAATATCGTATTTAATCTAGCATTATGCCTTGGGATGTGGATGAAGTGAACGGCGGGGTGACTGCGTAGTGCTGGACAGGAACGGCCAGGATGGAGGGAAGGTGGGAAACAATGATGAATCCACTAGAAATGGGGCATGGATTCGCTATGAGCCAGGATGCAAACGCCCGCACGGACGCTCCTTAATTTCAGTCCTACCAGAGATGTGAGGCAGCTATAGAGCAGGCTGATAGACGAAATCAAATAAGGGAACTAGTCCAGCTCGGTATAGTCAGACCCATCGTCAGGATCACCTTCACTAAGATCAGTCAAGTCGCCTCCAAAGTTGTTTTCAAAGGACATCGGCTTTCCATCCTGCCCCGGTTGGCGAAGCACACGATCGCTGGTGCTGGTGCTGGCCTGGCGAGCCGATGGGCCAGCTTCGGGAGATGTTGACAGCACAAGTCCGTCAGCAGCATCTATCGTCCGAGTCGGAGCCTTTTCTTTCAGGGCGGGTTTCGTCGAAAGATCGGCCTTCTTTTTACCCCTCAGCCATTTAGCGTAATTCACCTGCATGTCCGTTTGGAAGTCGGTGTCATAACCCACCGGCTTGAGCAGCAGAACGTTCAGCTCCTGTATCGCAATTCTATCAATAACGTTCGCAAAGAGCGGATGCAGACGAACCTCTTCCCGGTTGTCAAGAGCTCTGAGGACGTCCTCTTCGCGGAGGTTCGGCAGGTACGTGCGCTGTTTTTGACAAATTGTCTCTTCAACTGTTTCGTCGTCGAGCGGGAAGCCCATTTTTCGCAGCCATATTCGAGCACGCATGGACATATAACATCTCCATTTCTGGGGCCTGAGAATGTCCTTAGCCCATTGCACTCGGACCTATCAAAGCACGTCAGGCAAATCCTTTCGAAGTCGAGAATCGAACCCACCGTGTCAGGAAGGGCTCGAAACTCCTCCCCGGAGATAGGCGTGTCGCTGAGCGACGCGATGTACTCGCCCCGGTACTGCCACAGGCTCTCCGTCGGCGCGCGCACGAAGATGCTCCACGGCGGCCTCTCCAGGATCTCAAGCCTGTTTGCGATGATCGTGCCAGGCTCGCCGGGTTGTGTCGGCAAGCCTGGGTTGTTGGCCCACTGCGAGAACACGATGCGGCGCTCCCGCCGGGGCACGTTGCGCGCGGGCGTGATCTGCGCCAGCCAGGTTTGCGGGCTCGCGCCGTACTGAGAGGAAAGAAAATGGCGGTGGACATAGCCTGGATACCTTTGTGGGCTCGTGGAGGCTAAGGTAGGCAGTGCAGGGATATCAGCTTTGAAGGAGGCGTGCGAGGCGACGCGCGCGTTAAGTGTATTGGGGATGTCTTTGATGTAGGTAGGCACGTAGAGGATAGGAGTGTCCTTCCTAGCTGTCTTGCGGGCGCTAGTAGAGTTCTGCTCAATGGTCATGTCTAGTCAGTGATCACACACAAAAGCAAGCCCTCCCACATCTGTAGCCGCAGAGCCTTTCCTTAATCGGGGCCCACGTATCAACCCGGAGATCCTGTCCGCTAGCGGATTTTTCTCACAGGTTGAATCTGATGGAGAAGATTTGTCGATCTCCTTCTCCTTGCCTTTCTGCGAACGGGTGGGGATGTTACCCTGGATAAAAAAATATCCACGGTTAGAAAGAAGTGTGTACACTCTCAATAAGCTCGAACCTCAACAGGAGAGTGATTTTCCTGTCCTTCAGGTTTCTTCCGCATCTGAATAATGTCCTCGGGCTGAGGTAGTCGCTGCGTGAAATTGATTATCAGTTTGTCTAGATGATAACCTAAACAAGACTCACCTCTGCGGTAAGTCTGTTGCCGCGGCTATCGGACGCAACCTCGAGTCGCGGACGCTTGTTGTTCACTTTGACAGGAGGAGGATCTATTGATGGGAACCTACGCTTCTTCGACGGCGCGCCGGGTCTCTGGCGGAAACACGAGGAGCTGGTCAGGCTCTGTTCGACCATATTAGGGTAAAGGATTACCTGTGGAATGGGAACAGATGGCGTTGGTAGCGGTGTTGGAAGGGCGAAGTCCGTACGCATCGAAGCTCTTTGCTGGTAGAAAGCGGGTATAGATCAAAACTTCTGACACTATGGGAATGGAAAAGTTCATAGTTACATCAGGGGTGGACAGTACAGTCGACAGGGCAGGTTGGGTGGACTTTTCCGAGGGCAGGGCACTCTGAAATAATAGATGATCGTGAAATTACCGTCCATCGTTTATTAGCGACTCGCAGAAGGCACTAACCACTGAGGATGAGCATCCTGCTATGTCTGTCCTGCCTGGAGGCCTCGATGACGAGGGGCATTGCGTGCGATCTTGAGTAACGCTCTCGTCGTCATCACTACTGAGCTCAATGACTTGCACATTGCGATCGGCGGGCGTATTCTGAAAACAATGGTAAGGTCCAGCTGCGATGAAGGCGGCAATGGAACGTACCTGAGCATCCTGCTTCGCACCTTGGCTTGATTTCGCCCTCTCCCCACAGAGCTTCTTATCCCTCACGGCAGAGAACTCAGCTTTCAGCTCCGCATTAGCAGCTCGAAGACCCTGGATCTCCTTCTCGTGGGTGTTGCACCTCTGCCGAAACAAGTCTACTTCCTTCTGCTTGTCCGCGCACTCCTTCTGCAACTGTTCAAGCTCTGCTTTCTCCTTCCGTAACTGGGTTAACTCCAGCGTTTTCTGCTCCGCAACGCGCCGGAAGGATTCGCGCTCCACCCTTGCCTCCTGGAGGTCCCTCTCGAAGTTCGCTGCCTGTCTATTGAGGTCGGTCGTTTGCCGCTCGAAGTCTTCACGATGACGCGTAACTTGGTGCTCCAAGTCGTCGATTTTACGTCTGGCATCGCGGAGGTCATCCTTTAGACGAGCGGAATGGGCATCTAAGGGATGTATGGCGTCGATGTTCGATGGTTCCATGACGGTGTGGATAAGGGAGGGACGCGTTTATTTGATTTCGTGCCAAGTCGCGTTTGCTGTGGGATCATAAGCGCCCAATGCGTCTTCGACTTCTCGCGTTCATATCTTTGAGCCATCTGTTCAATTCATCATAACATGTCAGCAAAAAACCAATATAACGCCCTACTACTTACTAATACTACGACTGCAGTACATTGAAATAAACAGACCGATAACGAAGCAAAGAAATTCATAATAAAGACATTCATAATATTCGAATAACAGGTGCTTCTATACATCTATGCTATGGTACATGCATCATGGTTCATGATTCACGGAGTGAGCGGACGGGTAGTATCGAGATCAAGCCCATGCTCATGCTCATGCTCAGATGTGTATCACTTATCCTTTCCTTTCGGAATGAAAGTGGCCCAATTTGTCTTCAGATCTACTGAGAAATCATGATCATACCCAACGCACCGGAGTGTGACGATGTGTAATGTCTAAAATATATATATGTATATAATTCAGGGAGTGATGCAACCCAAATGCAAGTGCGTACGTACCTCCTCTCCTGCGCACAGCGCGTCGTGAATCTCTTGATTGCTCAGGTCAATGGGTATTTTCTTTGCATCCTTCGCCTTGAGTATTTCCATGTGACGCTGGACTTCCTTCTCCGTGACCTCTTTCCCGTGTTTCCGGAGCCATATCCGCACGCGAATCTCCGCGTAGACGTCCCATTTCCTATTTTTCAATGTGTTTCCCCACGCTGTTATCGTCTGCAGGAATTCTTTGTCAGTGGAAAAGCACAGACGTGAAGATGTCAGAGACGAACAGAACTGGAGAATTGTCGAGCCTCAGAAGCACTGAGCGGCTGCTCTGCCCTTCGTAGCTCATAATCACCCATATACCGCCATAGGTTCTCTTTCGTTCGAATCTTGACCCACAGCGCGAGCGGGCCATTCTCTAGGACGTCAGACCGATTGCATAGCATGGTTCCAGGTGCACCAGGGTGAGCGGGAAGGCCTGGGTTATTGTCGGAGCGGGGCAGGATCATGTGTCGAGGGGATCCCATGGGCGCATTTTTACCGGGCGTGATCTTAACGAGTATAGACATTCCAGGAATACCGTAGACAGCGGTGAGAAAGGCGCGTGATACATCGACAGGCGACGCTGGTAGGTCACCGGAGAAAGAGCCCATGGACGCAACGCGTGCATTCAGAGAAGGCGGGATTGCAGTGCTGGAGCTGCGTGCAACGCCGTTCCGTCGTTGACGAGTGTGGTAGGCGGAAGACGGTCCTGGGCGAGGGACCTCAGCGTCCGAATTCGAGTCGACTCGATGAATGAGTTGGTTTTTTGGAATTTCATTGCTTTTGTGCGAGGGGGCAGGAGCCTAATGTAAATCGCGTCAGTCACTCCGTCGTTGGGCGTGCAGGAGATAAATTCACGTCGCCACCCGAGTCCTCGATGTCAGATAATTCGCTGGATAGCTTGTCCTCAAACTCGAGTTCCGGGGGTGTAGGTGTCGCGGAGGACTATAGAGAATTAGATACGATACAAATGGAGAGAGATGTCTGCTGAACGTACGATGGAATGTGTCGCATTCTGTGATGCAGGACGACGTTGGCCCCGCGCCTTGTTTAATGGTCCTACATTCTGCTGAGGAAATGAGCATGGATTTTTGACGAAATGGCATAAGGAAAGTACGGACAATGTTAGATATCGCTGGATTTCCGGTGTTCGATGTGTTGATACACGGTGCTGGAGTATCGAACGTCAGCTTCGGAACCGGCGAATCGACCTTCGACACAGGCTGCAGAACCAGATATCAATGCCACAAAGGTGGACAAGGATAGCGAAAATAATACATACAGCCTTTGGTGGGGAAGCGCTCGATGCTTGTTCATCGCGTTCCATCTTTCGACGCTTCATTTTCAGAAGTAAACTTGCGGCACCGGGATCATGCTTCGGCAAGTCCAACATCTCTGTCGCTGATCTTTTGATCGGCGTAGTCGACCCCTCAAGGCATTTTGAGCATCAGTGAGTTCATGCGATCTGCAGAAATGAACCTTACTTCCGGCTTTGTGCGTAGCATGAGTTTGACGTTAGGGCTCAAGGAGCTCAACTTCAACTTCGGCTATGGAGAACGGATTACGGGACCGCACGAAAGATTCAGGATTTGAATACCTTGCATTCCTTTCTGGTATTATTATCCTTCAACGGTTTGGCCTGAGGAGACTGTCAAGGACATAGATATGCAATGGCGTAGTCACCCTGATAAGCGGACCCACGCTGTCGAACTTCATATTCACGGTTGGGGACGCTTTTGGACCGACTTAAAGTCTATTCAGTGACTTTGATATGACAGAAAGCGAGTATGAAACTGTACTGGGTGCATCATCGTCATCGCTCAGCTCAATAACGTCCCATGGCACAGTGGACGTCTGAATCACTTGTTAGATCTCGATGTAAGTAAAATAGAATGAAAGAAAAAACTAACCTTAGATGAGCTGGATGTGGGCCAGCATCTGGAAGATACACAGGCCGAGCTATGAGCCGATCTATTAGACGCTATCGGCGACGCTGGCAAGCGTCGCAACGGCGTCCGACCATTTACACCTGTCGGCGATGTATGCTTTTCTCTGTGCAGGCGACCCACCTCCGCACGGAGCGTCTCCAGCTCAACGCCCCGCGCCTCCGCCAGTCTCCTAGCTTGCTCTGCCTCCTCAGCGTGCGCAGACGCGAGACCGCGGTACTTGTTCCGAGCCTCCCGCGCGTCGTTCAGGTCAGTTTCCAGGCGCAATATCTGCTGCGCGGAGCTCTCCTTCAGCCTGGATAGCTGGCCCTCGAGGTCTTCCTGCACGTCTTTTGTCTGGCTCTGGAGCAAGGCGACCTGACGGAGGGCATCGCGCAGTTCATCCTCGAGCTGGGCGTTCCGGGTCTCCAAGGACTGTATATGCGCCATAGCTTTAATTGGTGCGTGATTCTGGTTGAATGCGGCTGATCACCCCCGTGGAATCGTTGAGGTCGAGTTTGAGTGAGTTGTCGCTGGACGGGATTCACTGTTCGCCACGCAGTTCGGTGACATGCGGGAAGGCGGCAATGTCACGACCAAGGGTCTGCCCTAAATTAGCGATTTCAACATCTCGGCAATGAGCGTCTATTATTACTTCCTACTCTCAGGCTCAGGCGCCGACGAAATCGTACAAGCTAGCCGTGACAATTATGCATCTCGGCTTCAAATTACACATACAGAATAAAATGGCGCGCATTGGCTCTGCAAATCCGGATGTCATATCATATCTCCCAAGCCAACATAATATCCCATCGCACGCGCTGTCTATGCGTTGTCCGTTGCCTACGACCGTTTCCACGCAGGAGGAATATCCTCGACTCCCTGAGTCAAGCATCGCGCCTTCTGCTCAGGTGACAGCACAGAAGACAAGTGGTCTCTCAAGCGAAGACCAAACTGAAGCGTCGCATCATCCTGCACACGGCCTCCCTTCTGGCGCCGCGTCGCATCGCCCTTGACCGGCAAACTGATCTGTCCCTCGAGGACGCCCCAACATTTAGGCAAGTTGACGGAGTCCAGGACTGCCTGCGGGATCGGCAGCCACTGGTCCCGTTGCACGCCCATCTTCGCGAGCTCCGCGCCCTGTTCGGCGACTGCCTTGCTGCCCCGCTCGAGCGCGCCGACCAGCCCTGCGAGCGGCGCGTTCTGACCAGTGACGTGCTCCGGCGCAGCCCAGTATACCGCGCAGAAGACGCAGACAATCTGTATGATAAATACTATGACGACGATGAGCGTCTTATAGCGCAGAGGATGAGACCGACGCACTCCGCTCGACGAGGTGCTTGGAGAGAAAAATACGATTCTGGATCGGGGAGAACACTGCTTCGCGGATGGAGGCGGGCGTATGGACCGTGGAAGACAGAACTATATCGTTGACGCTGCGAATGTAGGTCCAGAGATCGGCGTATCTCTGGTCTCCAAGCTGGGGCATGTGCGCTTCCAGGAGACGCAGATACAACGTGTTCATCATGAACGCGCGAGCGTGCCATAGGATGGGGGACTCGCATTCAGAAGAGTGGAGGAAGTGCACGTCGGGGTCGAGGAACTGGCGTGGGTCTAACTGCAGCGCGGAGATTTTCATCAGCTGCAAGTCGTCGAGTGTGCAGAGGTAAATTATTGCTTTCATTGCCTCTCTATGTCGATGCGTCAGTAGTCATTCGGAAAGTAGAAAAGAGTGCCATACTTCAGACTTGAGAATTGAAAGCAGGGACTTCCAAGGATGGACTGAAGTATGGTATCTGTGACCTGACGAAAGTGGAACGACGTGTGCAGAAGAGGCGAAAGGGGATCCCAGTTTACGTCCGGATCTGGGATCACTACCAGCTCAACGAAGGCATCGGCGAGATAGAGCAGGACGATCTCGCGGAGAAGCTCGGCAGGGACGGGTAAAGGTGAGCGTGACTGGAGGGCGTCCTGGTGCGCTACTGTCATGAGTTTCTGGTCCTCTTTGAACAACTTGACAATGGAGGCCGCATGTGTGCACAGCATACTTCCCGGGTTTCTGTCGAAGTTTACAGAAACTGAGGGTCGACGATCTAGATAGAAGCGCTGAGTTGAGCAGGGAGAGCGAAGGTCTCCGTCGAGCAGAATGGAAGTACCGAACGCGATGTCGAGTCGAGCTGGTAAAGTCTTAATCTTGACTGGGGCTTACCTCGAGGTCGCAGGGCACAACGAGATGTAGCGTGCAGAGATCGGAGAAGAGAAGGTGAAGAGAAAGTCAAACTTCAAAATGCGTAGCTGACCAGGCCGGAGTGTCAGCCCAGTCTGAACGTAGATGTAAGGAGCCAGATCGAAGACCAAGATTGAAGACCAGACGAACATGCACTTGAGTAATGTAAGATCACCATATTCGACAACCAGAGAGTGTCTAGGAAAAGGAAGACATAAGCTGCTTACAACAAGTTGAGAGGGGGGAAGCCTTGCGTCGGCTTAAGCGCCGACGCGACGCGACTCCTACCACGTGATCGTGTCTTTTCGGGCGCCTAATTTCAAGCATGTCGCCCAACAGTAACTCTTGGACACAACTTGAACATCAAGCCGCCATGCGTTGACCGACGATTCGGGGGAAAATCCTGATGCTTTTATTTCTTTCGTGGAATGAGTGAATTACCAATATCGACAATGACGTCGTTACTACTATATCTTTTTTCGTAGTGACATTCAGACCAGTACGTCGCGGTATCTCTTCGTTAAATAGGACTCACCCGCCGTCACTCCAGGCAGGTGTACCAATCAGACATCGAATACGATGGGATCCTGAGTGACTTCCCACTCGTGATACTCATAGTGGCGCATGTCATACCAAATCCCGATGAGCTCGTCATCCTCGGGAAATTTCTCTGACTTTTGCCCCGAATAGATAAGGCGCGCCACATCGAACTCTTTTTTCTCCGGGAATAAGTGACAGCCAAATGGCTGGGAAGTCTCTTCACCAGAGAACAGGGACGAGGACTTTCTTTCTTTCATGCGAAGGTCGAGGTCTGAGGGTCTACGAGGGTACGATCAGCAATTTGTATCCAGTGAACGTCATCCAAAATTACCTTGTAAGCAGTTTCAGCACTTCGGGGGCCTTACAGGCATCCACAAAAAACGCTGCGCCGGAGTCAAAATCCTCGATTCTGGACCATCTCTTGCTATCGCGATGGCCCACCAGATCCATCCATCGACCAGTCAGGTAGATTTCCCATAGTCGAGCCCACGCATCCTCCCATTCCTCCGGGTCCATATCGGTGATGGTGCGCTTAGCGTCCCCCTCGGCTGCCCCGTGGCCTGCCCAATCGTATCGTCCAACCCAGGAGACGCGAGGGTTGCTGTAAACTCCGTAGCTCACCTCGCGAGCGGCGGTAAGAAGAGGGATCGGATCAGAAATGGACGAGTGATAGATGAAGAACCCGGTAGGCTGCTTCTGAGTGGCGGGTATCGGGTTGAGCTTTACAACCTATCATTGAAGAAACAAGGTAAGCCAGTCTACAGAAGCCGACTGACATGCAGCACACGCCTTCCATATTCCTGGCTTTGCCGCGGCTCTGAACCTCCAGCCCAGCGACACTATGGTACTTCCAGGTCCGTTGATGTTCTCTTTGGGCTTGGTGACGGGTACGTCGTGTTCTTTGGTCTTCATGCCGGCCACGAAATCTTCAAGGGCGCCCCACACGAGCTCACCTAGTTTCTGTCAGCCAGATGTCTGAACGCCGACATCAACCGCCCCGCACGTACCAGAAGTGATCTCAAAAGTGCCAGAGAGTTCCGCGACCCGAGCTTTCTCGACAAGCCGCCATTCGTCGCGAAACATGTATGCGTCATTCCGCTTCTTCACGTCCTGTGCTGTTGGCTGCATCCGTGCTACAGACTCTTGCTCGGCTCGTCGCCGCTTCGGTTGCCGCCTTGCGGCGCGTCTTGCTCGGACACCCTTCACACGCGTTTCGCTGAGGATCCACGTTGGATATCTGGTTATGATGCGCACGTGAATGTCAGTGCTGTCAAGTGAGTCGAACGAGTCCAAGTTGGTTCTCCAGACGAAGCTTATGGCTTTAATGATCTCGGCCTCCGACGGTGTGTACGAGTTTGGTTTGATGGACATCTCTAGAGCCTTGATTTGTGATACATCAGCCCAAGATATAAGCCTTCACATCGGGCTAGCACTTACCTGCGAAGACGGGGGTGTCGTGGACATATGTGGCAGCGTTTAAACTAGCCGGTAAGTATCAGTCGGGAGAATCTGCCGACGTCCAGGCGATTAAAACGTGTTGTTCGAGACAACGCACTTTCGTACAATTTCTTTCTGGTGGATTCAATCGATGCCTGAGTGTGGCCAGGAAGCTCCAGGAAGGCATCTCGCTGAGCAAAAAAAGTGGCACGTCTATTAAGTGCACTGAGCCGCTCAACGCAGTGAGTGACTTGGGGAGTCGGGATTTCAATCGTACACGTAAACGCTTATCATAAGCGCCTGTCCTGATGCGTTGATGAGTCACTGATTAGAAGTTCCTAGTTCATCCTTACAACTGTAGGCTTCTCACTGGCACATAGGGTGTTGAAGACCAGATGCATCATGCTCGTCAACGGGTTTGAGCTCTAGTTTAGCACGGGCGGGATCAAGACGCCACACACGTCCATCATGCGCGTCTTTCGATGGCATCGTCTCTAAGAATGTGATCATCATCATCAACGGCAAGATCTGAACAAGGGAACTAAGTACTTATTTGAAGGTGACAAAATGGTCAAGAAATGGGATAGCAGCATGCCGGCTCGGAGCTGATTATTATCAGGGACATGGCGGATGCCGGCTTCTCTTCTGCATTTGTTTGCCCGATTGCCCGACCCCCAAGGTGAGTATGACCGTTCTTCCCGGACCCCGCCACACGCTGACTAGACGCCTTGAAGTCAAGCATTCCTGTGATGTGTTCGCAGCGAATGGCGAGATCATCATGTCGAAGGGCTCGAATGAAAAGGGTCCGTTTAACCCCATTTCTCTGGCCTCGCTGACCTGCTCGTGATAAATGAAAGTCACAATGGATTTGGGGTGGGAACGCGAACCGTCACAGCCATCGTATCATGTTGACAGATGAGGCTCTGCTGGAGGGCTGCGCGCTCTATCCCGCGTAGCACGGCCTGTTCCTGAGCAAGAAGGTGGAGGGGGAAGCTCAAGTACATCAGAAGCTTATATCGATTTCGGTCCCCATAGTCAGCTCGTGTGCGGTCCACAGTGAGTCGCGTTCTCATCGTGGCTAACATCACACAACACGAGTGTCATGTTCTGCATGCCTTCGAAAACCGCAGACCTTTCCGACACGGGGCCATAGTTTCAGTAATCTACCCTAATTAAATGCGGTTTCTGCCTCGTTGCAGAAATTCAAATCGTGCACCCCGCGTCCACACAATTTCATCTCCGCGGCAAGGCCTGTCCAGGTGATTTTGACAACCGCAACTGCTCGGATGACACCGTCGAGCCTGCCTGTCGTAGGGACCTGGCCGTAACGCGGGTAACTAGCACGTCCCCATGTTTCTTTCTCGTATCCTAATGCTCAACCACGGGACCACTTCCTGGGGCCAGTGACTACTCCAGCCAGGCTTATCACGTGCGTCCGTCAATTCAAATTCCTTGACGCACTGACATCCTAAATGAACGGCCACAACCCCAACAGATACTGCGGTGACATGTACACGAGTTCTTTATTGACATGTTCCAACAGAAGGCGGAGTCGTTCTGGGCACAGTTGTTAGTCTGGGCCGGTCGAGAGGGGCGTGAAAATAGTCCAATATCTAGAAGGTAAGCAGTCGCAGCTATATAAAGAAAAGAGAGAGGTTCGACGAGAAATTCAGTGAACATAGCTCACCTCCCCACGAGAAACAAGAATAATGACGACCGGCCCTTCCCACTGGTTGAGGACTGCACTCGTCGAGACGTACCCACCGTCTCTCTCCTCCGATAGCGTTGTTGGCGACTCCAACGCCTGTATCTCACAGGACGTGACGATCACCGTCAACAACAAATTCTGGACGAGAGACGAATACACGGGAAGGGCCGCTGATGTTGCTGCGCCGGCAACGCAGATGCTGCGTATCGGAGATCTAGTAGTGGCAAAACCCGCGCCCGACGATGTAAATGCCGCCCTTCTGTTCTTGCCGTTTATATGCTGACAGGATACATTTGTGTCTAGAATTCTATCGGGCTAGTGGCCACATCGTACGAGGTCATCCGCCAGGCCGAAGGTTCATCGACGCAGTACCGAATCTTCGCCAATATGATTGCCAGGTCTGAAAATTTCACGTCATTTTTTGCCCTACTCATCTCATGGTTCATAGCATTGGCCGTGATGAGAAAGTGACGCCTAGTGACAAGGACGATGGTCGTCGTATTATGACGATCAACGAGGAAAGATGGGAGGGGATTATCGATTATTCTCAGCCCAACTCCGCTTCCCCCCAGCCCATTGATTGAAGAAGAAAGGCAGGAGAAAGGAGAATTCAAGTTGGAACAACCGTGTGCGATATATTCTGCGTTTACCGCCTTTCATTTAGCAACTCCTTTGTATCACCTCTGTTCATCAAGGATAAATCAGAGACACCCAGCTGCGAGGAATTCCGATCTGGCAATATGTCTGCTCTGTCGTTGTCCGCCTACTCGTAATGTGTCATGTCTATACATAAGTGTCCCACCCATCCGCATCCATCCATCAGTTCATTCCATTAACGTCGATTCTTATTCCTTTCCTACTCGTACAGTGCCGAAGTCGTGTCCATAAGCCTAAGCCAATACAGCCTGACGGTATCCAACAGAAATTGGAGTCAAATTGTATATGGGGTACATGTCGCTGAGCCGGGTCGCTCGAGGGAGATGTGACAACGGCCCAGTTTCTGGAAGGTCATCAAGTGATCGGAGTGCATCGTATCCGGTGCCCGACCACTCGGGCTTATCGCGGGTATTAAAGTCCTCAAGGCAAAGGCCAATTCAAACACGACTCGCAGACAGTCTCAACGAACGTAGAGAGTGACAAATACTAGTTGATATGTTGCCACTCCCACACCGCAAGATTATCGACGGACACGTTTCGACAGAACCTGGAGTCAATAGGCATGCATATCGCTCTGGATCGTTGGACGAAGGTATAACGACGACCTAGCCGCTCGCAAATCAGTGGTCGGGACCCACCTAAATCTGTCGAGAGATACATCGAACACGACCCGCTTCCTGACGGCCCCAAATACAAGTGCGATGACGATCGAGTGCATTCCTTGGCTCAGAGATGTACTCGCCCAGATATACCCGTGTTTTCGGATTCCCATTAAGCACTGCGCACGCCGTGGGCACCCAGCCGCGGCACGACTGGCCCGATACATTCACGTTAGACTGGCATGCCTTTGCCTTAGTATTAGTACTCGCATGCGTGCCTTCCACGCGCATCCCATGCCAACCTACGCACCTATTCTGCGGGGCGAAGCGTAAGCGAAGAGAACCATCCGACGGGCTTCGGAAGCTTATCACAGGCGTCAGAATCCTCATGGCGACGGGGACCTAAAACATGATCCACACACGTTCCAAATCAAAGCACGGAATTGGGGCGGAATCTAGTTCGGTATGTCGCCGTTCACACAAAACAAGATTATCATCGAAATCGGTCCCACGTTCAGCCAGACGTTGGAAGCAGGTTGGAGCGTGCATCAGTCTAGTCCGTTCGCTGTGGTGTTACAAGGGCCTGTCTACCCGAAAGTCAGCCATCGATATGCATATATAACGCAACAAAACATACATCAGAGGCTCGAAGCACACACACTACATCCCTGACTAAAATTCAGCACGATGACGACCTCCCTTCGAGACTGGGTCAAGGGTGGACTCACGAAGATATACACGCCACCTCCCCCTTCTAAACCGACATTCGACGATTTTTTCGACGCCGTCGTCTCAAAGGACGTCACCATCACCATTAACAACGTGACATGGACTCGAGACGAATTCAAGCGGCAGGTCGAGGCATGTTGGACACCACAGTCCAAGGTGATCATTGGAGACGTCGTAGATGTGCCCTTTGATCTCGAGGTGGGTGCACATCTTCATTTCAGGCCCCGTATGTGCTTGCTGGAGACCTGACATGTCTTGACCGATAGTGCTGTGAGGGAATGGTAGGGGTGTCGTATCAGGTCATCTGCCCGGTGATAGGCCCCCCAATTCCGGGAGTTTACCCGAGGCCAACAACGCAGCATAGGATCTTCGCTACGGCGAATGCTCTGTCGGTAGCCCATTATTTCGTGTGTCCTGGTTTGCTGATCTGTTTCATATAAATCCAGGATCAGGACGGATCCAAACGTGCAGTCCACCGACGCGCAGCCGGATCGTCGTCGCATTATGACAATAAATGAGAGCAGGCTGGAGGGGTTCATGTTCCCCTCTGTGCCTCGCGAGTACTTGTGAGGAAGGAGAACGAAGGAAAGTGGTTCAACAAACTTGTACATCACCTTATGCAATCACCGCATCATGCCTTCATGTCCGCTGAACACGATGGCCCGTGGGCCTGAGATATCTCACCGTTCCTTGGTACCACTACAGTCCGCCAATGATCCCCTCGTCAACCAGCCGCCCCAGCTCCTCCTCAGACAACCCAAGCTCTCCTTTAAGCACCTCTGCGTTGTGCTGTCCCAGATCCGGACCGCCCACCGCGTCCGCACGTCCGCGCTATCCAGGCGAGGCGCGACGCCCGACATCTTCACGTTCCAGCCGTCCCGCTCCCCAGCCTGCCCATCGGCACCCCGCGCAGGCACCCACACGTCCTCGATGAAACCGCGTGCGTTGACCTGCTCGCCCTCGACGATATCGCGCACCGTCGCCACGCGCCCGACGGGCACGCCCGCCTCGTTCATCGCGTGCACGACGTCCTCCGCACTGCGCGTGCGCGTCCAATCCGCAATCGCGCCCTCGATCTCCGCCTGCCGCGCGACGCGCTGCGGGTTGCGCGCGAAGTCTGGGCCGGTGAGGTCCGCGCGCCCGATGGCGCGCATGAGGCGCTCGTAGATCGTGTCGCCGTTGCCGCCGATGATGACGTATGTCGGGTTGTGTGGGGTCTCAGGCGAGGGGAGGCATGGGAAGGCGTTGGTTGGGACGATGCCAGTCAGTGATGAGCCGGATGGTTGGCGAATCTACCTCGTATATGAGAAGAAGGTGCGTGGTGTAGCGCGACATGCGTACCTTCCCCTTGCGATCGTATTCGGGGATGATTCCCTCCATGAGATTGAGGAGACTAATAGACTGCTCAACATGCCTCGTAATTGACAGCATGTCGTGTACTTACCTCTCCACTAGGCTGACGTCGACAGTAGAGCCTCCAGGGAGTCCACTATCCTGCTTTGCGCGCCTTGCTAGCAAAGCTAGGACCTATTCCTACATTCAAACCCTACCGCCGCGAAAATACAAACGCGGAATAACATACCGTCCCAAATGCAGCGTGCAGCCCCGCCACGGAATCCCCAAGGCTGATATTTGGGCGCACAGGTGGGCCAGCCAGCGCGCCTGTTTCAGGATCCGGGAAGCCGTTGATGTAGCGGAATCCCGCCTCGGCCTCGCACACGCCAGCATAACCTGGTCGCTTCGCCCAAGGGCCAGTTTGGCCATAGCCGGAGATGCGCGTGAAGATGAGCGAGGGCTTGAGGGCTTGCAGATCGGCAGGGCCGAGACCCCATTTCTCGAGGGCTATGGAAAACAATAAGGTGCGACACACGGTTGGAGACAGGCGGCAGACTTACTGCCCGGCTTGAAGTTCTCGATGATGACGTCGCTTTCCAAGGCAAGTTTCTTGACGAGGCTGGAAACATACGTCGGAAGGAGATCTGATTCAACACTATGCGCACTTACGCCCTCCCGTCTTCCTTCCTCATGTCGATAGTGACGCTTTTCTTGTTTCGTCCGAGACTGCGGAACCACGGGCTGACGCCGTCGACATCGAGCTCGCGCCAGACGCGCAGTGGATCACCGCCTGACGGCGGTTCGACCTTGATCACCTCGGCGCCAAAGTGCCTGATATAAAGATGATAGGACCGAGTGTTGTAGCAAGGCTTGATCAACGCTTACCCCAGAAGCTGCCCCGCGAAGGGCCCGGCCACGAGCTGGCCGAGCTCGAGCACACGGACTCCCGACAGAGGAAGGTCTTTGGGCGTACCAGGTGCTGTAGTCGCACTGCATGCTGGTCAGTGCTGCACCAGCATCCCAACTTGCGCAGATCGCACTTACAGTGTTCGAATACGCGTGCATGGGGCCCCAATGCGAGTCGCGATGCCCCGCCTAGCAAACCTAGCGAGCATGGTGTGTGGTGGATGGTATAGTTGGGTGGTATACTAGCAGTCAGTGATGGCCGGGAACAGCCTGCCAACTCGTGAGATGTAGTCAGAAGCATGACTCGGTGGTGGGCACCTACTTATATGAGTTATATAAAGCTTCAAGGCTATAGGCCGCCATGTCGGTATATGCCCACGCAGAGAACGACTCTAATAGTAGGGATATTCCCGAACCATAAGGTCCACGTGCGGCTCTTCTCTAACTACAACGTACGGTCTTATATACGAAGCGATGTCGACCTCAAGTCGACCTTGCTCGAGTCGATTTACGAAAGGATCATCAAGAAAAGGTGAAGTCGCATCGACAGAGCATCAGCGCAGGAGTCAAATGGCACTGGCAAACGGAAGAATCGGCCGAATCTCTCCGAAACGGCAATCAGCAGTTGATCGGAGCCTCGGCTCGACCAGGCGTCTGCAAGATGCGGGGAAGATGTGGGGTTGGCGCGGGGTGATCTATTGAGATCGCATGCGCAGCCTGGGGGCATCGGGCTCATCGACAAAATAAATTATGATGTGCAAGTTTGACAGAAATTTTTGGTCGAGATAGCAAGGGATTCCACACCATACATTATTACATACTGCGACGTAGACGACAACAGCCTCTCATTTCCTGGGCTCATGATAACCACAAGAACCCTGTCGGCGCCTCGAGCTCGATGTGGGCGACCTCTTTCAGATCCTGCCCGCCATTGACGCGCTCAAACACTTTAACGCCCCCACCCCGCGCGCCGCCCGCGATGATCCACCGCGCGTCCGACCCGCCGAGCGCCGCGCCGCGTAGGTGCCGCAGCCCCGTGCGCGGCTCATTGATCAGCTTCGGATGCGTCGGCTTCTCGAGGGAGAAGATGGCTATGCTGTCCCCGAGCGGCGACGGGTCGTTGCGGTTCGTGGCGTAGAGCAGCGGGCGCGGGAACGAGTCGTTCGCAGGAGCGATGAACACCTCCGCACCGAGCATCGCACCGAGGGGGTTGGGTGGTGAACCAAGTGTGGAGGTGCGCGCGACAGGGACGGCGGAGGAGGGCAGGGGCGGGAGGTGGTGCGTCGTGATGTGGCTCGTGAGCTCACAGAGCGTGTACATGATGTCGTCTTCCGCGAACGTGAGATGGGAGAAGAGAGACACAAGCGAGCAGCGCACCCTTGAACGCGACGTGCCGCGGGCCATCGCCCGGCTCGTACAACACGGATCCCACCATCGTCCACTCTTGCTCCTGGTTGTCGCGCTTGAAGCGCCAGGTGCGGTCCGCGCCGAGATCGGGCACGAGCAGCTCCTCGCGCTCGGGGATCAGGACGACCTGGTGCGGGTGCGACGCCTCCTGGCGTCCATTGTCCGGCCCAGCGCCCGTGAGCTGCCCAAGTGCGCTTCGCGAATCCGAGACGTACGGCGGCGCGGGCAACAGGGGGGTCGTCAGGATCGTACCGGAGGAGTACTGCGCGGGCGTCAGGATGCGGACGCGCAGATATGCTGAGAACTCACGTTGCCGACGAAAAGCGTGTCTTTGGAGGCGAGGAGCGACGCAGGATCTTTCCCGCCGCTGCTGATTGCTCCTATGATGGCCCCTTTGCCGGCCGCGTCGTACTTGAGCACGATGACGCGGCCATCGGCCTGCTCAAGGCCTGTAAATACGACGGAGGGGTCTGTGGGATGCGGGGTGATCCATGACGGATGGTGTCCAACGGTCGTGGAGGACACGAGCTTGAGTGAGGGCTGCACAGGGTCAAAGGCAAGGGTATAAACGGCATCGGTATACGACGCGACGAGGATGTGGTGCACCATTGCGCAGCTCAATGTGGGGAAGAGGGGCGGTGACGCTGACGATCTGCAAGCGCTGTTGACGGCTTTACAGTAAATCCTGTACCGATGGAACCGAGAATCTTATCGACGCTATCGACGTCCGCGAGATGGAGCGGCCCCGATTTATACTGACGCTGGATTGAAGGCCCGAATATTGTCCGACGACGCAGATACGACCCGTGGCCCGAGGACGCGGGGAGTCGTTACGGACATGGCGAGCACTCACGGCTCTCAAGGATGCTGGATAGCGCACGGCGGCAGGATACATGGACATACTAACGGCGGTAGACGTCGAGGACGAAGAAGAGAAGGCGCAGTCGGACGGCAAATACGGCAAACGCCGAGCTTTCTCCTGCTCCGCCAATGTACTTGTTCGTTCCGCAAACGCTGCGCTGCCTGGTCCTATCAATTTCACCTTTGTTCTCCCGCTCGTCTGCGATTTGTGGGATGTTACTCAATGCCCGAGATTTCCCCGCATCATCGCAGGCGTCGAGCACGCAAAATGAGCACTCGAGACGTGCTATAGGTAACTGGAAGGAGTCCTCTAGGCGCTTAGGATAGGCAGGAACGAGAAGCAGTCTAAAACGGAGGGACCTGGCGCTCGATATCGTGCATCGTGATTTCATAGCGGTGATACACGACTGATAACCATGTGACGACATCCTCGCGCGTCGAGGTACCACGCTCTGTGCGTCAGAACTCCGGATGGAAGCTAGACATGTTTTAATAGTGCTACAGAGTCCTGTGACCGAGGCCACCGCTGGCCTCGGTGTCCTGTAAATGGGTGTAAGCAGTAGTAAGTATGCAGGCCAGTTCGTCGGGCTGAGGCTTCTTCGAAGACCAAACCGATAAGGAAGTGATAGACCCTAAATAAGCCCGATGAAGGTCAGACAGGCTCCGTGGGGATCCTCACTGGTTGGCTGATTGAGGCTCTGGGTTGATTGGTGGTATGTACATGAGAAGCGGTGAGCATGAGGCAAAGAAGGCCGGACTCGACAGAGCCCCTGTTTCCGTAATTCAAGCAGCATAAAACAATGTCCGCACGACGGCAGCGGTATATGATGTAAGTGGGATATCCTGGATAGCGTCGAACATCTACAGGAGAGTAATCAGCACTATTGCAACCGCGGCTCATTGGTAAACGTTCGCTCACGGTGACCAGATAAAAGCATAGCAGCGATAGCAGTGATGTGAGTTCAACAGATTATACGCTCCGAGTCGGGCTTCGCGAGACGAGCCTCAAGCCGCGCCTTCAATGTCCCAGCCGAGTCAAAATATGCCGAATTTCTGCATCCGTGACCAGTCAGCGTCCCATATCTCATCATTGCTAGAAAGGATGGGCAACGCACTCGTATTGTAGGGTAGCCCCCATCGGACTCTCCTCCAGCGGCACAGTAAGCTCGACCTGCTTTTGCGCACCCGGCGGGGAGAGCATCTTCAACTCCGTCTTGAGCCGCAGCGAAATCGTCGGCCGGGGCTTCTTCCCGTCAGTTTGTCCGCCGGAGAACTGTTGAAGCGGCGGCGTCCCTGGCTCTGACCTCGATGGCATACGTCGCGGGGCGATAGCATCCGCTGCCGAGCGGATGCGGTTAGCTATTCTGTCGATGCCGTTGGCGAGCTGGCCAAGGCGAGATGTTATTTGCTGTTGGAGACAGTGCTGTAGTTGGTGCTGCAATCCTGGGCCTGGCCGGCGCGGTATGCCAGGTATAGGCAGCGAGGCGAGAACAGTGGTGATGGTGATCGGACCGAGAGCCCTGTCGGCAGAAGGAGAGTCTGTGTGGGGTGGGGTGGAGTGGGATAAGCCCGCGGCGTCAGTGACGATGAGCCACGAACCTAGGTGTGTTGGCTGGCTGTTGTCTGCGAGACCAAGCGTAACGAGCCAGGAACCCGCGCGTGGAGAGTACGACGAGTCTGGGGCGGTGTGGAAGACAATGTACCAGATACGCCCTGGTTATATGCGGTCAGATGCATGCGAAGGCGGCGGGAGATGAAGGCACACCTCGCGCAATGAACTCGATCTTGATGCTCTTTGATACGCGCATTCGCCGCTGGAAGAGAATGACGTCGAAGTGTGCAACGAAGGCATCCACATCGCCACTGATTCCCTCGATCGTGACCAGGTCGCAGGCCCCGTTCGGCTCGACCCCCGTGCTGCTGAACAGCATCTCATCTGTTCCTGAAATCGCCCCGAAGGCCTTAAAGCGGTACCGGATACGCTGGAAAAGCGCATGGTCCGAATTCACCACGCACGCGCGCCGGACCTCCGCAATCGTGGTTGTAAACCCGGGGGAAGATGATCCAAGGAGTGCCATAACAAGTGCGTCCTCTTCGAGTTCGGCATCTGGGGTTTGTGCGTCTGCCTTCATAGTATCGGCAGGGCGTTTGATGATGGCCCAGTAGATGGGCAGGTGGCCCTCAATGAATGGCTCCCGCAGGATCGATGCGAGGGTGAACCCTTGCTCGATGCACGCGGCATCGCAGCTTGTGAGGACGTAGGCAAACTCGGAGGAAGGCGGCTGCTTGACGAGGTCGCGAACGAGCCTTTGCACCGTCGCGCGTACGGAACGCGCGGCCTTGGACAGATCGAGCGAGGTCATTGGTGTAGCCCGCGATCGGAGGAGTTGTCTTCTCTGCCTCCTAGATCCTTCACCTGAAGGCCAGATTGGATTAGGAGGTCGGGATGAGGATGCCGAAGGGGAATCTTTGGTGTCCGAGTAGGAAGCATTCTGTGAACCGAGAACAGCTCTTTCCGGCAGCACAGATGCATATGGAGGCGGGGCCACTGCAGAAGTCGCAATGCCGCCGTTCGGAAGGGGTTCCTTGTCGACAATCATCGTGTGAAGGGTGTCGGAGATGGTTTGAACAGACTGTGGCATATCAAGGCGTACTATATACGCTCCTTAAGACAGTGAGCCTACGGGGGAATTTGAAAGGCTGCTGCGCACCTCCGTATCATAAGCGCAGCACTCAGACGCCTCCTGTATTGTCCCCACGCACACGCAAACACTATTACGTGTGAAGGAAGGAAGGAAGGTGTGACAATCTGACCTCTACCATGCACAGCAACAATTCCCTCCAGCACGCGGCCTGGGGCTGCATCGGGCAGGGCCTTCGATGTGCTCAAGCGCCCGAGGGAAAAAACGAGACGCCGAGAGAAAGTCAGGAAGACTGTGCTAAATCTGTTTCGAATCTTGGTAGAGTGTCCTGTGGTCGGAACCACCGTGGGCTCTATGTAGTGTCCTGCAAGTCCAATTTGGGTGTAAGTAATATGCAGGCCAGTGCATCGGGCTGAGATTTCTTCGAAGAAGGACGTGTCAGGCTCAAAATAAGCCTGACGACAGAGGGTCGACAGGCTCCGTGAGGATCTGCGTTGGTTGGCTGATTGGGACTTGGGACTGATTGGTGATACAAGAAAAGCAATGAACACGAGGCGAAGAAGATCAGGCTCAAAGCCCATGACCTCGTAAATCAAGCAGTTCATAAAACAGCCTTCACATGAAAACAGCAACAGATCGGTATATGATATAAGTGGGATATCCTGTGTGAGAAGTGACAAGCATCTATAGGAAGAAAATCAGCACTATTGCTACCGCGGATCACGAACGAACGTCTGCTCACAGCAGTGACAAAACATAAACATAGCGTCGAGACAAGTTCAACAAATTACACATTCCGTGTCCGGCTTCGCAAGGCGGGCCTCAAGCTTCGCCTTCAGTGTCCCAGCCGAGTCGATATATGCCGAGTTCCTACACCAGTGCAATGAGTCAACATTCTATATTTCACCATTGCTAGAAAGGATGGGCAACGCACTCGTATTGTAGGGTGGCCCCCATCAGACTCTCCTCCAGCGGCACAGTGACCTCGACCTGCTCCTGCGCACCCGGCGGAGAAAGCATCTTCGATCCCGTCTTCAGCCGCAATGAAATCGTCGGCCGGGGCTTCTTCGCGCCGGTCTGTCCGCTGGGCGGCGGCGTCCCCAGCTCTGACCTCGAAGGCATATGTCCCGGGGCAATAGCATCCGCTGCCAAGTGGATGCGGTCAGCTATTCTGTCGATGCCGTTGGCCAGGTGGCCGAGGCGGGGTGTTATTTGCTGTTGGAGATGGTGCTGTAGTTGGTGCTGAAATCCTGGGCCTGGTCGACGCGGTATGCCAGGTATAGGCAGCGAGGTGAGAAGAGTGGTGACGGTCGGACCGGAAGCCCTGTCGGTAGAAGGAGAGTCCATGCGCGGTGGGGTGGAGTGGGATGAACCGGCGTCGGTGACGATGAGCCGCGAATCTAGGTGTGTTGGCTGGCTGTTGTCTGCGAGACCAAGCGTAACGAGCCAGGAACCCGCGCGTGGAGACGACGACGAGTCTGGGGCGGTGTGAAGACGATGTACCAGATACGCCCTGGTTATATGCGGTCAGATGCGTGCGAAGACGGCAGGAGATGAAGGCACACCTCGCGCAATGAACTCGATCTTGATGCTCTTTGATACGCGCATTCGCCGCTGGAAGAGAGTGATGTCGAAGTACACAACGAAGGCACCCACGTCGCCGCGGACTTCCTCGATCGTGACTAGGTCGCAGGCCCCGTTCGGCTCGACGCCCATGCTGCTGAACAGCATCTCATCTGTTCCCGAAATCGGCGCAAACGCCTTGAAGCGGTAGCGGATGCGCTGGAAGAGCGCATTGTCCGAATTCGCCATGCACGCGCGCCGGACCTCCGCAGTCGTGGTTGCGGACACGGGAGAAGATGATCCGAGAAGCGCCATAATAAGTGCGTCCTCCTCGAATTCCGCATTTGGGACCTGTGCGTCTGCCTTTATGGGATCGGCAGGGCGTCTGATGATGGCCCAGTAGATGGGCAGGTGGCCCTCAATGAATGGCTCCTGCAGGATCGACGCGAGACTGAGCCCTTGTCCGACGCACGCGTCATCGCAGCTTGTGAGGACGGAGGCAAACTCGGAGGAAGGCGCCTGCTTGACAAGGTCGCGAACGAGCCCTTGCACGGTCGTGCGTACCTGCTTCGCCGTCTTGGACAGGCCGAAGCAGAATATCGATGTAGCCCGCGATCGGAGGGGCTGTCTGCTCTGCCTTCTGGACCCTTCGGTCGACGGTCGGGCTGGGGCAGTAGGTCGGGATGAGGATGCTGACGGGGAATCTTTGATGTCCGAGTAGGAAGCATTCTGCGAACTGAGAACAGCCCTTTCCTGCAACACGAATGCATATGAAGGTGGAGCCACTGCAGGAGTCGCGATGCCATCTTCCGGAAGAGGTTCCTTATCGACGATCATCGTAAGGGTGTTGGGAGATGGCTTGAGCAGAGTGTAGCAGCTCGAAGCTTGCTATATAGCCTTTTGAAGGCGGTGAGATACCTGACCCTAGTGGTGAGACTCGAAAGGCTGCTGCGCACCTCTGCATCAAAAGCGCAGCACTCACAGACGCTCATTAACTCGGCACCGCGCGCATACAGACACTGACAGCCGTCGGCTTGACTCCTATGTAACGTACACTGCGACGGTTCTTCAGCACACAGCCCTACTCCGTGCTATGATTTACGTCCAATATCTTCAACGCCCTGAGGGTAAGGAGAAGAAGGAAGATAGGCAGGAAGAAACGGTAAGTAGAGGGACTGAAGAAGAAAGAGAAATGTGGGGAAGTCGCTTTATGGATGGCGTGACAAACTCGTCACGGAGCCTCGGAGGTCACAATATGTGACACATCCAAGTTTTCGACGGCCCGGAATTTCCTGGAAATGCTTGAAAAATGGCTTCAGCTTCAACGTCGACCGGCTTCGACCCTCGCGTACATGTAGGCGTGCGTGCAGAGCGGGTCACAAATGTCTCCAGTACAGACTTTCCTGGATACTACCCGGACGAGGACCATTCATGGGATCTACAGAAGTTCAAGCAGGTACGGCGTCTTCAGCATCTTTGGTTTGGGTTGCTAAACGGGCATTGGCGTGCAGAAACTCCAGGTGAATGTGCAGAGGCTGTCAAACAGGTCGATAGAGTTCGACCTGGTCGGTGTCGACGCGTCTATCGCCAACGCAGTCCGGCGGATACTCATCGCGGAGGTCCCGTCAATAGCCATCGAATATGTCTACGTCTGGAACAACACCTCTGTCATGGCGGACGAGGTCTTCGCACAGCGACTGGGAATGCTCCCGCTGAACGTCGACCCGGCGCTCATCGATATGAAAGCTGGCCCGCACGAGCAGGCAACCGACCGCAATACCATCGTCTTCCGCCTGGCGATTACTTGCGAGCGAAACAAGTCCGCCCCACGCGATGCGACTGAGGACTCCGTGCGCTTCATCAACTCGGAAGTCCGCGCCGGCCACCTCAAGTGGGACCCGCAAGGCGAGCAAGCGACCGTCTTCGCTCCGCTGAAGGAGCCCGCGCCGACGAACCCAAATATCGTGCTGATGAAGCTCCGGCCAGGGCAGGAGATGGAGATGGAGATGCACGCTATCAAAGGCGTGGGCAAGGACCACGCGAAGTTCAGCCCCGTCGGTACGTGTTCCGAGTCTATGTTTCCGCTGGAAGCTTACGGCCCGATCTGGCAGCGACGGCGAGCTACCGCCTGCTGCCGCACGTCATTCTCAACCCCCAAAAGCCCATCGCACCTCAGCACGCCGAGAAGTTTCAAAAATGCTTCTCGCCGGGCGTCATTCGCATCGACCCTAGAACAAAAGCCGTGAGCGTCGACCCGCGCAATGTCCGGAACGAGAGCATGAGCCGCGAGGCGCTGCGGCATCCCGAGTTCGAGGGATCTGTGGAGCTCGCGCGTGTGCGAGATCACTTCATCTGTGCGTTCACATGTCTAGGTTTATTCTTGTATGTTGACGCTTACTCGTGCAGTCCACGTCGAGTCGGAGGGACCGTACGCTCCCGAAAGGCTGCCTGTCGAAGCCATCAAGGTTATGCGGGAGAAAATTGCAGCGTTAAAAAAGGCGGCTGAGGCGCTGACCTCTGATTCTGCCGACGGAGATGTGCAGATGGCGGATGCATGATGTATTATCCAATAATGTTTTTATTCCTTTGGTCATCTATGCTCATATTAGATGTCTCCGAATGGAGGCACACGATACTCAGCTATCGCTTCACACCATTGCTGGCCAGATCCTTCGTCTGCATTTGCGAAGGG
Source organism: Hericium coralloides (assembly GCA_003675405.1). Taxonomy (NCBI): domain Eukaryota; kingdom Fungi; phylum Basidiomycota; class Agaricomycetes; order Russulales; family Hericiaceae; genus Hericium; species Hericium coralloides. The sequence goes on along the minus strand of QUOP01000170.1, from coordinate 169,502 downwards.
ACCGAGATCTTGATCAGGCTATATACACGTCCATATCGTTATTAACACTTTGGAGAGGACCACCCCCTCCGCATGCAATATCGACTGTTCCCTTCCCTGTCTTCTGGCTCGCCAAACTCGTTTGCTGATTGCAAGAGCTGTCGCAGAGTGATCACGAACGGCAGGGACGATGTCCTCATTGAAGCTGGAACTCATCGATGATATCCCAAGCCTTAGACTCTCAAAACGGATGCGATTGACATGCGATGCGAGCGCGAAGATAATTCGGGACAAAGTCAAGTCCAATTCAAATGACAATGTGAATATCCCAGTCATAAATTTGTAGTTGCGTCGGCACTGGAGTCTGAAAACGGAGCACTTATACCATCGGCAGCAGTCGCCTTTGCATTTTGGTGAGGACCGAGAAACATCCTTGGGCGGATCTGGTATACCGATCACGAACCAGAAGTGGCATGCCCAGCAGCCAGGACATCATGCTTTGGTGAATGCCTAAGGTAATATACACAATCACATCAATTTTCCCTTTTCTTCACCCTTCTTGTTCAATTGCCGGTCCCCGAGGGCGCGGGTTGGGGCTGAGAACGGTAAAGGGTGCCCTCCCACCTCTCCTCATCTATCGTCATGATACGACGACCATCATCCTCTTCACCAGGCTGTACGTTAGCGTTAGGATCCTTGTCGATGCTATGAATAATGAGATCAGCGGAGCAAAAACACGAGATAATATGTCTTGCGGACCGGACAAGTATGTGAGCAAAAATTCGGGACTGCTTGTTTGGGTTTGCTTTGAACTGGCGGATGACCTCGTACGATGCCGCCACTTCCCCTGTAGAGTCCTAAATACGAACACATCCTGTCAGCGCATAAGCGACGAGAATTAAATGTTCGCATCTACATCACCAGGCGTCGTAGGCCTTGCCACCATGAAATCTCTGATACGCAGCGTTTGACTCGACGACGGAGGGAGAGCGCCCGCGCTTATGTACTCCTTTCTCGTCCAGGTGTTCTCATTGACGGTGATCCTCCCGTTGTCCGAGATCCAGGCATTGGCGTTGACCTCGTTATCCGAGATTTGGGCGTTGCCGTTGCCGTCGAAGGTGACGGCCGGGGAAGATGTGGGATATATCTGGGCGAGTGCACGTCTGAGCCAGACATTGTTGCCACTGGCCGTCATTGGGCTCGTGTTTGGGGTCGTCAGGGATGTCGGTTGTGCTTGATGAATCTCTCGAGAGGACTTTCGCCTTTATATGTTGGCCCCGACCACCGATTTGCGAGCCGCTAGATCGTCTCCATACTTTTATTTATCCAACGGTCCAGAGCGACATGCGGTCCATGTTGACTCCAACTTCTGGGGGAACGTGTCCGTCGACAACGTTGCGGTGTGGGAGTGGCGACATACCAACGTAGTATCTGTCGCTGTTCTATGCGTTAGTTTAGAACGTCTGCGCGTCGTGTTTGCACTCGCCTTTGCCTTGAGGACTCTGAACGCCTGCGATAAGCCCGCGTGGAGGCCAGCTGGCCTCAGGAAATGGTTGCGTGTCGGCCATGGAATACGAAAAGGCAATGTGAAGACAACGACGAGCGCAACGTGGATGTGCCAGACACCCGCGTCGCGGCTTCCTGCAATGCGCAGACCCGATGGTGTCATTCGAGCGATCGCGGCTGCCGAATAAGCCTGCTACAGTGCTAGAATCACTCGGGCGCGCTTTACCACGGAGATGAAACTGCAGGGACGCGGGGTCCACGTTTGGGATTACTTATCGTAAACAGATGCGCTGATTGGTGATATACTGGATTTGGCGTAGCTGTATTTGAGCAACGATGATTTCGTGTCAGAGAAAGCCCGCGCTTGCGCAAATAGCGTGCAGGGCACAGAGTTCGTGTTTGGCGCTGGCCAGAGGGAGAACACGACTCACGGTGGGCTGCACACGAGCTGAGGGGTATGGCAGGTATGTAGACATGCGTTACAAGTGAGTCTTCCCCTTCCCTTCTTGCTAAATAGGCCCGACTACGCGGGGTCAAACATGTAACCCTCCAACCGAGTCTCGTCTATCGTCATAATACGACGCTTGTCAGTTGTTTTCGCCTTTGAATCCTCCGTGATTCTGATTTGTTACGAACAGCTTAGCGAGGTAAGAGAAATGGAGGGAAAAGGCTACATACTTGAGGACCACGGTAACAAAGACACGATGTTCCGTCGCTTTCTTTGGACAATCTGTATCGTCCGAGTCCTTCGAGGCGATGACTTCGTAATTTACGACCGCCACGTCACGGGAGCGCTTTGTATTAGGACGTACAGTGAGCACGTAGATGGTCTGAGGAGAGGCCACACTCACATTAGAGCTTGGGCGAACGAACGCAGGAGACAAGCCGGCATCTGCTATGTCTCTGAGGATCACCTCGGCGTTCTGCTTCCCGAGCTTCTCGACCTTTGCCTTAAAGGTATCTCTCGTCCAGGTCTTGCCGTTGACAGTGATTGTCACATCCTTCGAAACGATGCTATCGAACGATGTGGTAAAATCCGAGCTGGACGTGTGTATAGTCTTGAGCCCGCCCACGATCCAGTCACGAAGGGAGGTCGTCATCGCTCGTTGAGTCCGTGTTTCCTGGTGAAATCTTCCTTATATGTGTCCCCGGGTAATCGATGTTCATGCCAGTAGAAAGGCTGTCGTCATCATCCTCGCGAACGATCCAGACCTTGCGTGTCAACCTGCTTAGAGCTTCTCAAGACATCTGTGCTGATAGCTGTGTGAGAGCGGGGACGGACAGAAATGGGACCTATCGCAAGCCTGTGCGTGTATTTGGAATTTCTGCGCATCGTGTTTGACCTCGCGTTGGCCTTGAGGAGCATGACGCCTGCGAAAACCCCGCATAGGCTCCATGGCGCCTGCTTTGCGACAGAAAACGGTTCCACGTTTGGGCATGGGGAACGCGAACGCTGAATGCAGATGGACGGGTTCCTGCAATACGTTCGCTCGGTGTAATACTGAAATGCTCCTGGCCCCCTGTATAGTATATCTTGCGGGAGGCATGCGTGCCTAGCGTGGTTCGGAATTCCACTGCGGGGCTCTCCTATTCGGGATGTTCCCCATAAGGCTGCGATAAAAGATCCAGCGTATCTTTGGCGCATCTCGGCGAGAATACTCACCTATTCTTAGACGGACTTTTCAAGAAAACAAAAAGGAAAACGCGGAGTCCGTGCAAAGTGCGCAACGCGGATTACTGTTGTCCATTGCCCAAAGAGGTCTAAGAGTATCGGAAGAGGCTGGCTTGTGTATTCTTCTTCGACGGCACATTTAAGACCATGTCCCGTGTGTTCGATGATGAACTTTGTGTAGTTGAAGGTTACCGCTAGGCCACGTCCATGATAATCGATCGGGACAATTCAGAGGAAGTCAGTAAGCGATTTTTCCAGGACACAACAAGCGAGAAAGCTCACAGCGACGAAAATGAGACAAAGCTGCTCTTTCAGTGAATCAGACTATACAACCTGGTCGACGACGCATGGTGGTTGGAGTCTGAAGAACTACATCCATCCAGTGGCACGTTACGGGCCGGGTTTAGGCGCCGCAGAAGGGACGCGGTCACGTGGTGGACGAGAAGTCGCGTTGCGTCTGCGTCGCGCATGGACTCCTTAAGCTTCGGGGAGACGCGTTCAGAGGGCATGGCTGCGAGTCTGCCCTCTGGAAGGCAAAGCAATAAACACCTTTTGATATGCAAAAGCTATTACGGTTCGATTACGCGGGGTCTCCGGACGACAGAGTAGAAAGCAAAAGACGTGAGCGAATAAGAATACAATGCGTGTAGGGAGCAGTGACGCGATGGGGTACAGGGGGCGCATAGCAGGGAGGAGGTGCGTAGGAATGTGGGAAAGCAGAAGAAAAGCATGGGCACCGCGGGACAGGGTTGACGGAAAGGAACTACAGAGAAATAGATAAAAAAAAAAGTGATGATAAAGGCTCATGCCCAGAATGAACTGTCGCCCCCCAATGTGTCTTCTGCGTCGTCGTCGTCCCAATCCATATTTTCGGAGTACTCCTCCGTATCTCCCCCGTCGCTGGAATCATCGCTGTCAAGATCTGCTTCGTCGACAGCGCCTTCGTTGACCGGGGCAACGACTTCAAATGTTCCTTGAACGACTTCGATCTCGCCCGTGGGCATGGCGAGGAGGGAGCTCGTTCCATCCTGCAGCTGAGGAACCTCCTCCTCGAGGTTAAGGAGATCCTGATCGAAATCAATGATGTCAAACGTGAGGACCTGCTACAGAAGATATCAGAAATAGAAGAAATGAACAACAGAATCAGCGTACCGGAGCCCCTCCCTCCACGTGGAGTGCCTGCGCAGACTCTTCCTGAACGGGTGCCTGTTGTGCTACGAGCGATGCACGTAGTTCGGCAACGAATGCTGCTATGCCGGACTGGGCCCCGGCGGGCGCGCTGGGGGACTGGGATGGAGGGGTGGCACGGCCAACCGTGTCGTTGAAGTTTTGGGAGGACATCGTGTTCAGTGAAGATTATCGTTGAGACAATTGTGAGAATGGGAGGTAAGATGGCGGGCAGGGTCAAAGCGGTTGCGGCAGCGAGAACAATGGGGAAATGAAGGCCAAAGCGAGAGCCAGGGAGGGCAGTTATATACTGAGAGCGATAATGGAAGGGCTATCATATAATCACACGTCGTATGCGATTTCACCTCGTGAGGTACCATTTAAGGAATGTTTTCGTTTGTGGGCGCATAATAATGAGCGCGATCGAGCGGGCATCTCAAAAACCTCGTGGTCGGCACGTGTAGCCCCCTGCAAGATGTCACCGTCACAGAGATAATTGTGAGACGTGGGGTAGCTGACAAGCAGACAGATACATACAGATCAAGGTGAACATCGGGGTATATCAATCGCACTGTCCCGAAAACAAGCGGCTGGGGTGCAGAGCTGGTCTCTTGGGCGAAATGCCAGACTCTGGCAGAATTGATTTCGCAGCACGCAGGCGATACCGCCGATGGCCAAACAGCGATACCGTTGCTGACACGTAGCTAGTGGCCGCCCAGTCAACTCTTCCCCCAATGAATCCATGATCCCGAGAGGTATTTTGAATGGCAATATCCTAGGCTCTAGCGTGGGCACGCCCAGCTTTGTATCTGATGGTCGTGTGACGAAATAGTCACAAAGCGCAAGAGCAGAGTCAGTGCGCCGGACCGGAGGTAGACTTCCTATTGTTCTCGCGGCTATTGTTCATTGCCAACAGAAACACAGCGCATTGGCTACACAGCTATGTCACGCCGATACTTCTTCCGGCGATGCCAAGGAAGCAGTCAACTGTGGGTGTGGGCGAGCTGGCCACAATCTGCCACTGTAAAATTGTAAGTGCATTTCATCAAAGAACAGAGGAAAGAAGCTGACATGCAGGCTGACCTTGTGCACAGCATAGCAATTACGACGCGATGATCAAACCTCAAAGCGGAGAGACTACAACATCTTTGGCCTAAGGAGGGCGAGATCTAACTGTGTCACCAGTTCGGTCTGACGCTGACCACAACATTTTACCGGGCACAGAACAGAGGGTGACGTTCTGTGACGCGAACCGCATCGTCCACGAGATGTGAAGAAAGGGTGAGCATTTTTTGACGTTCAGAGCATGGGCGCCCACAAACTTAGCGCTGTAGCGGTCATAGCAACGTCGAAGATGCGTGGGTTCCTATAAGCGAAATCTCAGCTTTTCTTTCAAGAACAGAGGATGTAATTGAGACAGCTGTCCTTATAACTGATCTCCAGCCGTATGTGTCTGAGGCAGGCAAAAGCGCCATGAGGATACTAGCGGAAAAAGAATGACGATTTCACGTACGAGGAGGTATCAACCTGTTGTGAATCAACCAGTATTCAAGCTGCTTGCCATTCAGCGCGAGCTGGAATAGCAGACCGAGCGAAACGCGGGACTCCGGTGCTCGGAAACCTGGTGGAAACCACCACGTCACCGCCGTGGACGTGTCTTTAATCCACAACGCCTTGCGCCAATCTTGTGCCTAGATACGTCGAGAAGCCATCAATATTGAGGATCCCAGTTCAAAAAGGCAAAAGGTTTCCGAGGAGTACAAACGATCTAGTCCAAAGAAGTACTCGACGATTCTCCAGCCGCCAACGAATCCGAGTCTCGCTCGTGGGAACTCTTCGATCTTGGCCCGATATTATAATACTCTTTCCTTCGTCGCGATGGACACTATGTGAAGAACTATGGTATGATTGATATTCATTTTCCTAAATAACTACACAATAGAAGTCCTCTGCGACCTTCAAGACTTCCTTTTTGCTAAAGAGATATCTCTACTTGCTACAGTGCTAAGATGCCATGAATACATCCAACGAAACGAGATGCTACAAAATGACTTCCAAATGCTCACTACACGGAGATACTTCATCTGCATTGTTGCCGAGATCTCACCGATCTGCTCGACCGACAGAAAGCAGTTTCGCGCCCCAATCATCGGTTCGAAGAGCAGGTTTCGTGATCTGCTGAATCGCAGTCTCACGGTCGTCCTCCTTTTTCTTCATCCTTGCTGCCCAACTGTCTTGCGACTCCTCGCCATCGATCTCACCCGGACCCTTCGGCCATACTTCGTCGAGCGCAGCCTTGACTTCGGCTTCAAACTCGCCAGTTTCATCCTGGAGGGACTGCGCCTCAGCACGATGGTTGGCGGTAAATTGTAGTAAGTGAGGGATCAAATTGGCTACGTCATCTACATTGTTTTTGTCAAACGAGGCTGATAAATGAGAATAAGCGAAAGACCGACCTTGGATGCTGGTGAATCTGCCAACTAGTTTTGTGATGGACTTGAGAAGATATTCCTCTTCGTCGACAGTGCCTTTTCTTCCGGACCCGACTTTTCTCTCCATCCTGCGTTTCGATCGCGAGCTTCGTCTGGAAGACCGTTAGTTTTACAAAGACCTCATTTATGTATCGTCTTACTTGGAAGTCCTCGATGCAGTTGACGGCGCAGCGGTATATCTGGTGAAAGCGGTGAACTGGGAGACATCCGTCATCACATCGACGTTATGGAGACCAGTGTCCTCCATCCCATAGAATGCCTCTGGAGTTTGGTGAGTTCTGAGCAAATATGTACTCAGTACAACTCAGACTCACCAGGCTCCTCGACCTTTCTGGTGCGTAGTTCGCGTATCCGCTGCAGCTGCTTTTGCAGTTGCTCGTGCATCTCACCAATGTCCTCGGCGATCTGTGAACGCGCTTCTAGCGTACCCGGATGAATGATCTCCTCCAAAAGCTCAGATGAATCATGAAAGGATATCTATGTGACATGAAGTTGAGCAAGCATGACGGCGATGCGAGAAGAGGAATGACTCACCAGACGCCGTGCTTCAGAGAAATGGCTTCCCTGTACCAAAGCAATGATGGCTTCGCGGACATCTTTGGAGTAATCCAGCAGCACGACACTGGCTTCGGTGTAACGCTTCTTGGAACTCAGATCCTCTACGAATGAGATGTCAGTCGGAGGAAACCCTCAAAAAGCCAATGGCATACCTGCGACACGATAACCCATTTCTACAACGTCCTCCTCCGATGTCTTTTCCTGCACCGCCAAGTCGAAAAGTTCTCTCCATTGCAGACCTTTTTCATAGGCTATCATGGCCTTCGCAGGTTTTTTCGCCTCCATAAATACTGTTGCTAAATGAGAACGACGCCGCTCCGAGGATGAGACGACTACTAACCCATGGCAGCTTGTTGAAAATCTCGGCGTTCGTATAGCCATTCGCCATACAGAGCAAGGATTGCCTAAAGAGAAGCACGTTAATCGAGTATTCAGTACTTACGAGCCAATCGGACGAACCTCGTATTCGTCGGTATCCCTCCATATTGACAGCGCGGTATCATAGAGTTGGTGCTTCTCAATATATGATAGAGCTTCGTCGAGATGTTCAGGACCTGCAACAAAGAATGAATTAGACGTAGAGCAGACGTATCGTGGGTTATAGGTACCTGCTAATTTGAGATTATTCAGAGCACTCTGGTATCGCCGAAGATGATCATCTATTCGATAGCGCTGGTAGTAGGTCTCCAGAGCCCGCAATTCTCTCAAGAAAGGAAGGTATTCTCGAGGATCCTAGCGATCACAGCATGTTCAGTGATGTGAACGCTGGTGTCGGTCAAATACTTACCTTTTGAGCGTGCTGAGCAATCATGAGCACGAGAGAGAAATCATACATCCCAAGCGCCACGTCGAACAAAGTGTTTGCATCAACAAGAAAAATTATGTATTTGACGGCATCCTCGACCACCGATGGTTCACTGTCTGTGTAGGAAGTGAGTGATCCAGCGAGTCCCAAATCATCTATTAACGTACCGCGCAAACGCAGGAGCACTTTCAGGCCGGCTTCATGGTCTGCAGGGCGTTTAACCAGGTATGTCGTTAGGATACTGTTGACGTATTTGACCAAGTCGCGACGTTCCAATTCTACCCGTATCGCATTGCAGAGCTCCGCGATCACTTCCGCCGGCTGCGAACCGTTCCTGTCGGTGCTCAATGAATAAGATGATTGCTTGCGTAACAAGAGTGCCGCTTACCCTAGGCTAGTCAGAAACAAATTGATATATTCGACATCAGATACTTCATCCAAAAATGCGGATAGCCGCTCTCTGAATGTCGCGGGATTGTGGTCGACGAGGATGCTCAGGTCGATGCGGTGTTTTCGGCAGGTCACGAAGACTTTGAGCCAATTCCCACTAGAAGCGCCGTCGTCAGCTACGAACAGAATGACTGAAATATAACTTACGCATCGATATCCTGCCTCACCACAGAGAGCCCCATAGGCCGGGGGTTGATGGTCTCCAGATTGCCCCTGGGCATCTGCAATACCAAACTCATATTGCTCGACACGGCGGTGACGATGCGTGAGCCTCTCTCCACGTTTCGCATCTCGCCTTCGGGTAGCTCTTTGTCCTCGAGGAGGCTGCGGATAGGCAAGAAATGCGCCTCGTGCGATGTCGTCGTGTATATGACGAAGTCAGACGTGACCACAAAAGAATTGACACCCCGTGCGATGGCTCGGGAATTCGCGCCAGGCGTTGCGGAAGTCAGTATGTTCCCAATCCTGGGCGCTAAACCGATAAACAGAGGCCTCTTGCCCTCAATAGTCGACGACGGGTCTTGCAAGTCCACACGCTCGACCAGATCACATGATTTTCCAGTGGACGCTATCTCAGCCAGCTCCGAGATTGACAGATCATCTACGAAAGATGGCTTCGTTAGCGAAATCCAAGGCAACCTGAACGTGACAAACATTTATGCACAGAGCCAAAGTGATGACAGGTAACGACTTCGCTAGATTTGACGAATCGCCACGCCAATCCCTTCAGCTTCGTTGTAGTCAGCTCCGTGATGCCGGTCGGTCCTACTTCAAAGACGCGGAGGGAATCGGAGCTGTTTCGCTCGTTGCCGATTACAGCAATACGTGCGAGAGCACCTTCCGTCTGGATAGCCTTGCTGGATGTAAACACAGCGATTTCCCGGAAGCTTTGCGGGGCCATGTCTTTTGTTTGTTCAATTGTGCCGCTCCAGACAGTCTGCGGAGCCATCACCTTGCCACGACCAGGCCCGAGACGTGTTTCCAAATCCCAAAGTTCAGCGTATCCCGATTCCCAGAGGATCGCTAGGATATCGGCGGAGTCTGAGAACGACATGTGGACTGGTACAGACTGTCGGGCGGACGCCGGTTGTGACAAGGAGAGCTTGTGGGAGGACATCGGAGGAGGCACATTTTGAGTCCGGAATGGGGTAAGAAGGATTGAAGCTAGTAAATGTTGAAGATAAATGACAGAAGATGTTAAACTAGTCAGACGTACTGCCGTCTGCGACTGCTACGGATCCGCTGTCGATGGGTGGCTGCGTGCGCGAAGCATACGTCTCCCACTTGAACATCCGAACGATAAATCTAGCTGTGCGTGATAAAAGTTCAGCATTCGGAAATTCAGCGATAGAGTTCAAACCGTACTGGGAACGGTCAACATAAGGTACAAGTCGGCTTCTGGATGCCAACTGACAGAGGTGAACCGGCCGGGTTTTCCGAAATCTGAAGGGACAGGTATCTCTTGCTTCAGATACCTGACACGAAATGAGTTTCTTTCTTATGCGAACTATCTACAGGCGGGAGACATACCAATGATAATTTCCAGTCGACCAGAGTTGGACTTGGCCAGCCAGGTAAGCCACGTTGTTTGCCATTGGGTACTGCAGTCACACTTACCGACATCGCCTTCGTCGCCTTCGATCCATACTGCCAGTACATCCGACGCGGGACTCCAGCATACTTCTCTTACCCTGTACCCAAAGGCACGCTGCCCATGATTTCCCCCAGAACTCGCACGCGCTGTCCCTCGAAGCCCAAATTCGCCGTGCCTCAAGCCGTTCCTCTCGAAGAAAACCACGTCGTGTCTTCCCTCTCTGCCTTGCCCAGCACCTTTTGAGGAGCCGAATCGTTGAGTCGCGACGATGAGATTACCGGACGGTCTCCAGGAAAGCGCATGCTCCAGTCCCGCGACTGGCTCAGATGTGGACTGTAGCACGCCTTCGCGGCTGTAGACGCGTAAAACGCGTCGCCGGAGCGCGTCGGGGGAAGATGGTGGAGGGGTCAACGCCGACACGACGAACAACGCGCCGTCACCGCGCCAGGAGATCCTCGGAAGGGTGTCATCGTCGGGCGACGAGCCTATAGATTTCAGAGTTGACTGAGCCTGTGCTAGCGCGGCCGCTTTCCCGAGAGAGCCGTGGAACTGCGTCTGCTTGGAACCCCAGCCGACGTTTATGGGGGCATCTGTAAAGATGGTCACATCTGGCCCGAATGTACGCACGATGATATATACCTTCGCCAAAATCTTCGGTGTGAAGGGGCGTCTCAGAAAGAACGTCGAAGTTCGATGCCATCAGGACTAGGTTCCCTGAGCCTGGAGAGGGGATTTTTTATAGATCCGAAGTCAAGAGACGAATGCGTACCTGTTATGAGGGCGAGCTGCATATAATCCGGGCTCCATGACGCCGACAAAATACCATCCTCAACGGAACCCACGACATCAAACTATGTTAAAGAATTAGTATTTACAGAATGGAGAAGGTACCAAACACGCACTGGTTGGTCGTCGCCCTCTAGTGACATACTTGCAATATCACCGCCTCGTGTAATGATCACTAGTAATCGTTCATCCATGACAACATCCATGGACACTATCTGAGAGACATCGTCTGGACAGGTGTGGCTTGCAGTCGAGGTGAACATAGCTCCGGGCTCCGGCTGGGATGCCTGCAATGCTTCATACATCAGATACACCGACCGCGGGCTCGTGCCGAAAAAGGCGAAAATCGCTACTCACATCGAGTTCTTCATTCTCAATCTCAACCTGGTGAATCTTCCATAGTTCGACTGCCAGGTCGCCATCTGCGTTGAGACGTTCCGAAGCAGCCCAGATGTAACCATCCAGGTCAACCGTGGTGGCCGTAATGTTACACCTAGGGCACGGAATAGCATAGGAGCATGACAATGATAGGTTCCTCATTGTGTTGATATAGAGGTCATAGAGAGAAATACCTTGAAATGTAAGGCCCTTAGAACGCTTGGTCTACAAAAGTCAAGCAGCAAAATCTAATCGAGATATTCCCGTTACGTAAACGGCGGTCAGCTGGACCTCGGACCGCGCGCTCACTCGTAGATCCTAGCATCGTCGTCATCATGCCTCCCACACGAACGCGAGATCCTGTCAAAGCCGGCGAAGGCTCAGTCTCAGCCGACGCTGAGTCGAAAACCAACGAAGATGCATCCCCAAAACGTTGGCGGCGAAAGAAAGACCCGATCCCGGGCGTGTCCAAGCTCAAAGCAGCCATTCGTCAGACTCGGAGGTTACTTGCAAAGGTTGCAGCAGTCATCTTACCCTATATCTGAGGTACTGAAGAAGCTTTTCGCTAGGACAAGCTCGCAGCGGATGTCCGCATTGAGACCGAGCGGCGGCTGAAATCGCAGGAGGCAGACTTGGCGAAGGCGCAGCTTGCAAATAAAGAACGGAGTCTTGCTGTCCGGTACCACAGAATCAAGTTCTTTGGTACGTCTACTGCTAGATTATGACATGTATCTTCGCTAAGATGCGTCAAGATCGACAAAAGCTTACTCGCAAAATCAAGCAAACGAAGAAGCAACTGGCCGCGGATGATCTCTCCTCTAAAGCTCGGAAGTCCCTCAAATCGACTCTGTTCGAATTGCGAGTTGACCTTAACTACGTGCTGGTCCGTACATCTCTACGCCGATCCAATCTCTACCGTATCTCATGATACGCGTACTACCTGTCGCAGAATTACCCTAAGATGGAAAAGTACATCTCTCTATTCCCGCCTGAGGTGCGGCACACTCCTGGTGCGCAACCCGTACACTCAGCAACGAGCGAGGAAAAGGCCATCACAGACGCACGACGCGAGGAGCTACGCGACGTGATTCGAGGGAAGATGCGGGCGGGCGAATTGAGTGCAGAGCCAGAGACGCTGCACGCAGACGGTGAATCGCGGAGCTCGAAGAAGGGCGCGAAGGAGTTGAAGGAGAAGGACGGGGCGAAAGGGAAGCAGGTTAGGGATGACGACGGCTCAGACGAGGATCGGGACGAAGCCGAAGACGAGTCAGACGAACCTGAAGACGAGGACATTGACATGCAGGATGTCGAGTCGGAGTCGGAGTCAGAGCCGGAACCTGTGCAGGTGAAGGTGAAGAGCAGCAAGAAGCGCGATTCTGCATCCGCACATGCCAAAACCAAGGTCACGAAACCGCCGAAGGAATCCTCGAATGCAGAGAAGGCCGCAAAACCTGAAAAGGCCGCAAAACCCGCGAAGGCCGCAAAGCCTGAAAAGAAAGTCGCAAAGCACGAGAAGAAGACCGCAAAACCAGAAAAGAAGGCTCCAGAGTCCGAAAGGAAGGTTTCCACGATCGAGGCTGACGATTTCTTTGGTTCGGACAGCGATTAGAATGTACGTTTTCATTCATTGAGGGGAATCGATAGCCACCATTTCTGCGTTATATCTACATACCGGGCTTGGGTCGCTTTCGTTGTTGACTATCTACCAGATTCACGTATCGTTTGGTCGTATCAAAAATATTTTGAATGGTACGTGGACTCGTATAATGAAGGATCATTCAAGGCTTACAGCATCTCGCTCACTGAGATTGAGCTAAGATATGTCGCAGTTTGTGGATCCGTCTATTTCTCTGCTACTCGCTGATCAACCTCTGATGGGGTTAAATTGATTGGTTATTCGTAAGTTCATTCATTAATCTTTGATTTGTTGTTCGTGTTGCCCGTGTTTCTTTCCGCCATGGTTTGCCGTTGCGTTGTCGACCGGTCCTGGAGCTGAAGTGGACAAGCTTCGTAGCCGAGTGAGTCGTCGAAATCCATCCAATTGCCGCTAGACTTGCGTCGCGCACTAGCCTCCGACTTTTGATATTCCCTAGCCTCAGCACAACGCATGAACGTCAGCCGAAGATTAATCAGACTCCCACAACGTATCCGATGACCACGGAGCTGAAGATCAAGCTTGCCTGCATCTTTCTGAACAGATCGCGGGGTCATGTTTTCGATGGTGACTTGTGAGTGTTTTGGAAGGCGATCATGGACGGCTTCTTTCTCTGGCAGTACTGACACTTCATGGACCGCTGCAAGGGCCACTGTTTGGAGTCTCACCTGTGGCGTTAAGTATTTTTCTTCTTCTAGGACTGTCATCTCTGATCATCGATGAACCGCTATCTTTTCTCCGCGCCGAAACGGGAGGAGGTTCCATATCTGAAATCTCTAGGATGTGGAAGACACGTTACAGAGTCGAGTGCATGGGTCATCGCAAAATATTCTCATTGGATGACTTCCCGTAGCCATCTGGAACGATTTGCAGAATAGATTTTGGCCGCATTCGGTCTTCCGAGTGATGGCCGAAAGTTGACCAAGTCTTCGGGCCACAAAACAGCGTTTTCCTCCGCCATCACATATCGCCTCAAAATCGATTCTCAGCTCTCACTCCGCTTTGTACATCTGTACTTCTGTTCAGACACCGTGATTGCGTACGGGCTGCAACTGCCACTTTTCGTTCGAGGTCCGCAGTAGGAATCTGCACGCCGTCCAGATCTTGCGGGAAGTCATCCATTGTAAAAGTGAACTGGTCAGACCAAGGTCAGACATCATCTTGACTTACGTGCGCACTAGCGCAAGCTCTACACGATCGACCATAAGCCCACGAGTAGTGGTTGGAATCTTGTTTCCAACCGTCCGTGCGTACCGCCGCCGTCGGGCTAGGGTGTCGGTAGAATGGATTCGTGTCGAAATTTACTAGTAAATTACCCGCAGGCTACATAGAAAGGCATTTTTACGCATGGAATTGACAGTAAAATAGCCCGGGGGATAATAGCGTAAATTTACGGGTAACAGTGGGTAAGAATGGATAAAAGGTGGTAAATTACTGGTTGCCCCGGATGAGTCTGTTTGAGCTTCGTGCCTCCGGCCTAGTCTCCGTAGCTGACCTCAGACAGAAGACAATCGTTCTGTACCTCCGGCCTTGTTTGTGGACGACTGCCCTCTTGCTTAGCCCAGTCTGGGTCGTACGAAAACGTGCGGAAGTCTACCGATGGTGTTGATGGTTTGGGAAGTGTCTCCGGCAAGGATGTGAGATACTGGTGCAGCTAGCGCTGTTGGATAGCTATAGGGTCCATGTTTATGGATTGAAAAGTATTATGAGGTATAAATGAATGTGTTTCTGAGATAGAGAATGTGTATGGGCTCGAAGGACGGCGCGTTGAGACACTGCTGAGACACATTCCGTCCTATTCCGTCCGGCGCCGTGCTGTGTAGTTCGGCTCGCTATAGCTACGCCACAAGCGACAAGCACTTTGTAGACCCCCAAGTCTCTTCATCCGCTGCTATAAAGATGGTATATGATACACGCAACCTTGTATAGGTACTACGCAGAGAATCCATGAGATTTACCCATTTCGACATCCGGTATTTCGGCCTCAGCAGAAATGACCGTAATTATCATGTAATTTACCATGTAAATTTGACTAGGGTAAATTTACTTCGTCATCCTACCGACACCCTACGTCGGGCCTCATCGTACGCGTTTTTTTTGCAGGATCCGACGGACCTAAAGCGTGGGAGCCCACCAAATTGATACAAATTTCCATAAATAGCGTCACGAGCGTATCACGTGAGGGTGTTTTTGACCGAAATTGAAATTGGAAGGATGAGTGGGAGCGGCTCTGCCTCGAAGGGCAAGCCAGAAATGAATGATAGGTACTGCCAACTATCCTCTCCTCCACCCATCATCCTGGATTTATCCGCATTCTACGGTTCATGAGCAACGGTTCCTCTACCGCCTTTCTTGTGTGGGCAATTTTGGCTACTCTGGTGCGTCGAGCAGGCTTCTAGTCATGCGTGGGCTAATCTCGGCTTTCCCATGGTCCTTCGCCGCTTCTTTCTTGCTTCACTGCCAACGTACCGCATGGCGTGCATGCTCGACGATCATGCCAATCTACTGCGAAACAGTTTCTCCTGTTCTTGATTTACCATCTATGGAGTTATGACAAGTTTCAGTGCTTGCGCTGGAATGCGGGGAGACAGCCTGGGGCGTTCAAGCGGGTTATGACAGTGAGTTCGAGAATTCGTGACTAGCATCGATCTGGCAATTGACAAGTCGCTTCAGTATTCATATCTTATGACATTACCACTATTGGTAGTGTTTAGCATTGGGATACTGACGCTAAAGATCAAGGAAGGTGCGTCTTCGAGTCGCGCTGCCATGGGGCTATACTTATATATCCGCACGATTTTCTAGGGTGGATTGTCTTGCCTGGTGGCGGTATGACGAAACTGCTGTCGTATGGAAAATAGGCTAATTCCTGCTCGTAGAGGTCTTTCCTAAGCCAGTGCAGTTCTGGCATGTCGGCCACCGACACACTCTGCTATCCTTATTTTTCGTCTTCAGCATCGGTTGGGCATTAGAGCTGTGCGTAACCAAATATATTTCGCGGAGCTACGGACTAATCATGCGTCTCTAGAGTGACCCATTTCGAAGGTAACGTCCTTCGCGACGATACCAGGCCTCGTCTGAGCTGACGTATTCGTCAGAGTTAGCTTTCTGGCTTTTCCTTCTCGACCAAGGCCCAACGAAGCGCGAATGGTTCAGCAGCTGGGAATATCGGATGTGGTATCTCGGTAAGCATAATACAGACGGCGCCCACCCACCTCGTATCAAGGATACCGGATAACAATGGAACCCATATCCCCTTACAGGTTGCGTCGCTGCAATTTTGGGGATGCCGATAACGACACTGGCCGCCCGGCATGACCTGAACACGGTAAGCAGTATTTGGTACAAGTGAAAGCTTGACTCAATGGGAGCTTCCCGCTATAGATAGACGCGTGGATATTCTTGGTCGGTTCCCTGGGCTCTACCACGACAAACGTGGCTTTTCTATACGTGCTTTTTCGCTTCCCTTCGTTCCTCAAGCATGTCAAAGCGGAGGGCGCCCAGCCAGACGTTGTCGTTCGTCTCACGACATTCTATGAGTTGAATGTGCGTGAACTTCTTATGGGTCCGGTCGATACGGCAAATTCTCAAAGGGTCTCCTTAGCTCTTGCGTGTCCTATTACGGTTCGTCGTGGGGATATCCCTGCTTATACTTGCGGCGGACGGTATTAGAGGGAGGCATGACATCAACCGGAGCTTGTGAGTCATCTTGTCCCTCCATGTAGCGGGCGTAGCTCATCACGATCACCGACGTGCCCGAAAGATTTTGGTCAGGTAAGGACTCATACACCGAAGTGGCATCGGGCGCATCCTGACTCATCCAGACTTCCTCCTCGTGCTCGCCGCCACCGGCCAGTTCGTCTCATCCGCGATAACACTCCTTGTACGTCCTACGACCCACCCTGCGTGCCCGACCCACCTCTCACCGTCCTCCAGATCTTCTTTCCCCGCTCATTCGCTGCCGAATCCGGCTACCACAACAAAGCGCAATCCACCGACACGCGCTCAATCTCCACCTTCCCGCTCCCCGTCTCCCCAAGCTCCCCAAAATTACCGGAGCCCGTCTCCGTGCGCGTCTCTGTCCTGCACCCGTCGTCGCCCTCCGACGGCGTCACGCACCGCCATACGCACGCATTGAGCTCGTCCGACATCGCCCTCGACGACGCGAGCGACGAGCCCGTGCCCGGCTACCTCGAGGCGCAGTCGCCGCCGCCGACGCCCGCGTTCGCCCCCGAGCCGCACCTGCGCCCGCGCCCACACTCTGCGATCGTAGTCGTGCCGCGCGGACCTGGCCCCGAGACGCGCGTCATCTCGACGTCGACGCTGCACCCCTACGTCACGCACTTCACTTCTCCGATTGGTAGGTCTCTCGCTCTGTCTCTCGTTCCGCGTGTGCTCATGCGGCGGCTCACAGACCTTGTCTCGCTGTCGCCGGACGATTCTATATCCAACGGCCCATGATACCCCATCTCGCGCATCTGCATCGATCTGTAACCATACATTATCCTCCCTCACGTTACCCTGCTTTGCTATCCGGATCCACCAACCTTAATCCCGACCGCGTCGTGCTTTGGAGGCGCGTGTACGAGTATCTATAGCTATGTCTCGGTTTGTGTGCTGTATGAATATCGGCGGTTGTACGAGTAGCCTTGCGGTCTTGTTTTTCTTGCTGACTGCTGGGTAATCAGGTCAGTCAAACTCATCGAAAATGACAAACAGTGTATCTAGGTGCGCAGAACTCGAGCCGCCCTCATGACGGCCGATTACTGTAACGTCGCCACACCGGCGTCTGCTAAGACTTCTAAAACCCGCAAGGCCACGAGGCCGCGAAGGACAGAAGTGGCATGCCTCGTGGAGCCAGTAGTACAAATACACAGATCGATTGCCAGACAGCTCCTTGTCTTCCTTTGCGACACTGACCAGGCAAGTTCATGGCTAGCATACAGGTCAAGCTCCGCTCTGAACGTCTGTTTTCAGCCACGCCTACCACGACCGCCTTCATCTAAACCAGAATGTCGGGAAGAGCAAACGATCCTCGGTATGTCGCCGTGATCGCTGATGTCTACAATCGTATCCTCAATAATGTTCAGGGATTTTTGGAGCTCCGTTGCAGTCTCTCGATTGTCGGATTTGGGCCTTTTGTCCCCTTCGTTCGACGCGAGGACCGAGGATATCCACCGCCAGGCTCTCGATGACGAGATCGCCGCGATGTCGGCAGCTCTCTCGGGCCTCAAAGAACGGCGCAATTTCTTCCACAGCAAACTCAAGTTCCCACCAGAAGTCCTGGAGCATATCTTTGCTCATGCTGCATTGAATGAAGTTCCAGGACAGGGCAGGACGGAGGCTGTGAAAGCCCTGGGCTCCGTCAATACCCGTGCTATGGAGTCCAAAGTATACGAGATCCTCGGATGGGTGAAGCTCACACACGTCTGTCGGGCATGGCGTGCCATCGCGTTCGCCAACGGGAACAGCTGGCTCTGGTCGACCATGGACACGGCCCGTCTGTCTAAGGCGGGCATGCGCGAGATCCTGAGCCGCTCACACTCCCAACCCATCACACCCAAAATCACGCTGTCTATGGACATTGGCGAGATGGAAATGTTTGAGACGTTGCTCGAGCCAGAATATCTGTCTCGTCTCAAGTCGCTGCAGATCGTGGCCGATGAACGGATCCATCCAGGAACACTTACCGGAGAGGAGAGCATGTTTGATCACGCACACGAGATCCTTTGTATGTTGAATGATGACAACCTACCTGCTCCCGGCCTAATGATCGAATCGCTCGCCGTTGCGTACGACGACAGCTCGGACTTTCTGTTTTCGCTGCCATACAGGCTCCTCGCCCCTCATCTCCGTCACTTGACACTCAAAAATGTACGGCTCTCGTTGAATGACGACACCGACACCGACGTCGTGACATACCCTCAGCTCACACATCTCGATATCATAGTCGATCCTCAGAAGGATACGGACAACTACATCGACGAATTGCTCGAATTCCTGCGAGGATCCCCTAATTTACAGGTCTTGCATCTCCTCGGGTCGCTGCTGAGTGTGAAACATATCACGTCGCTTGACGAAGAAAATATAGAGGCACTGCGCGTGGATCTCCTACATCTGGAGGAGCTTCGACTGGACGGCACTTATCATGAATGTTCCTGGTTCGGGGAGTACTTGAATCTCCCCGATACTTGTGCTATAACCATCGACACGGTATATCGACAGCTCACAGCCGAGCCGGATAAGCTTCGCCCTTTACTTCGACGATGGGCACAATCCCCGGTGCGGCTGGACATCTACTCAGCGTGCATCAGGTCGATACGGGTGTGGAATACTGCCGTAGAACCCAATACAGACAAGCTTGGTGAATGCGGTAGAATCCTCATGGACAAACCTCCACGATTACACCTGATGATGAGACGCTTTTTGGATGACCTCTACGATTCTGGTCCGTCGCAGCCGGTGCCACTGAAAGCTACCTGTTGGGACATGCTGCTGCATGGTGTTATTTTCTTTAAGGGGCTCACCGATCTCCGTGTCTGCAGTAGTGATGGATCGATGCACTGCCCGCTGTGGTGGAGGAAGCTTTTCCAAGAAGCAAGGGCAGTGCAGCACATGAGCATTGAGTGCGCTGAGGTTGAGAGCTGCCTGTCATCCGCATTGAACCCGGCTGTCTCTCACCTGGACGGGAAGCATCTTGGCGAGCCACTCTTTCCTGACCTGAAGACGTTGCACATCTGTTGTTACAACCCAGCCGCATTCAGTGTGCGCGACCTGCAAAGTTGCTTGCAGGCTCGGAGGGACAATGGTTTGAGCACTGTGATAGAGATTGAACTCGATTGTTCAAATCGGTCGCCGCCTGCTGCCTTCAAGGCCTTTCCTGCCGAGTTGGAGGGCCTAGCAACATTCCATATAAAAGCGGATGCATGAATGTATCTACGTGATGTTTCGTCAGATGAAGTGTACCGGCCAAATAGCAGTATTTACTTTACAAGTCGAACAGCTAGAACATGAACGTCGTCGTCGTTATGCAGCGGCATGGTGACGATCTTACAATGGCACTTGACCCACCTCGAAATCAGGCCAGTCGAACCTCATCGTGAAAAGACATCGTCAAAAATGACATTGTATGCTGAAGTGCAGGCGGCTATCCATGATGACGCCAACACATACGATAATGTCATCGCGCCCGAGGTGGGTTCATGAATCCGCGGCGAAATCTCGAATGTTCACCGCCAGAGCTGAAAGTTAACGTCTCAGATATGAATAATCGAGTGTGATGGCCCCAACAATCTGCCGGCCTTACATCCGTTATTCGGCCGTCTCAGTCGAGCCTGAAAGTGATTAGAAGACACGTCCATCTGGTCGTGGATAACAGCTTACCATGGCGAACTGTACCCCGACGCTGCACCCCATCTGCGCCTCGCCCCTCAGTGGCCTGTCCAATCGGATTGTCCTCGCCCCACCGCCCCGCGCTATCTCCGCCTCCGAAACCGCAGGCATCGCATCAAACGCTGCCCGCTATTGCCCCGGCAGCGTAAACAACAGCCCCTCCCGCGCAAGGCGGCACACGCGCAACTTGGCGCTGCCCTCCTCCACATCCGCGGGCTGCACCAGACACGAGAGCGCCTCGCGGAACTGCAGCGCTTCCAGGGTGGGCAGCGGGATGGGAAGCGACTCGGCGGTCAGCAGGTACTACCGGAAGTCGCGGGGGCAGGACAGGGGTTTGAGGAACTTTTCGAATTCGGGCTCGACGATCTGGAACTCTTCTTCCGAGACGGACAGGAACTCCGGGAGTAGCTCGCAAATCGCGCTGCAGGCCTTCGAGAGCAGCATGACTGCAGATACGCTGTCATTGGGAAAGCGGGGAGTAGTGGGCGAAGCATGCTCACTTCGCTGCGCGAGGGTGTCCATGGCGAAGTAGCGTACGTGCAGGGGCATGAAGACCGTCTCGCAGTTGGACGCGGGCAGCCTCGAATCTCGTAGGATGAGCTGTATCATGCTGCCTACAAACCCACGGAACGACCCCAGCAGACCAAGGGAGTCGTGGGCCGCGCCCAGCATACGTAGGTGCTGGGATAGAATGACTATCCCGTGCGCATGCCACAGAATAAGCGCGGTGCAGTCCTTGTGGTGTATGATGTGGTGGAATACGGGGGCGTCCAGATCCAGGGTCTCGTTCGGGTCGGCGCTAGCAAGGAGGGTCCTGAGGCGCTTTATTTCGTCAAAAACCATTTGATACTGCACTGTCGTTCTGAAAAATGGCGTCAAGGATAGGACGAATAGAAAAGCATGGGACTGTACTCACCTCGGAATGTCATCTAACCATGGGTCGCCGATGGTGAAATTAATTTTGAAAATTTGTATAATGAATTTTTTGATGAATCTAACTCAGGAGATTGGCTGTAGCATGTCGACACAGGGATGATGCGTGTAGAAGAGGTGTAGGAGGATCCCAGTCCTTGTCAACATCAGGCTCCACCAGTAGATCCCAGAATGCGTTCGCGAGACGATACAGGACGATCTCGTGAAGGAGTTCAGTGGGAAGCAACGGAGGAGGTGTACTGCTCGCTATTTCTGGCAGACCTAACTTCATGTGCTGTACACGATGATTGGTATCAAGCAAGGTCACCGACTGAACGTCGAAAGCAAGACACGCGCGGCGGCGATGGGTGGCCCGGGGTTGGACAAAGAGATGAGGAATTAGTCACGGCTTGGACTCTGTCAGCAGAATTTCCGTGCAATTACAAGCAGGTAGTCTGAAGTAGATGACTTGTTCGCTGGTACTTATGTAGTGAACGTATCCTGGTAACTTATATTTGCCTCATCGAGAGTCGCTGTGCTCCCAAGATCGATTTGGCGCCGACGGTCCGCCGGTCCGGGCATCATTTCGACGGGCTCAACGCAAGTCGGACCAAGGTCATCAAAGTGAACGTTTGCCTGCTTTTCACATATTAACCGCAACATATAGACAGCGAGCGTCTAAAGTACACGCAGACGACCAGACAAACGTCTTTCTTCAGCCGTTATATTCATAATCAGCTGCCCTCTTTTCAAGTTGTGGTATTGACTAGGCAAGTCTACAGCCGGCATAGTAATCTTCTGTTCAATGGTCTGAAGTTTTGTGACCCTTAGCCTCGCACATGAGCAACACCACTGCAACATCACATGCAAGTCCAGAATCTCGGGAAACCCTGAATGATTCTCGGTATGTCGTCGTGGTCACCGCCCCTCATGTCGTCCTCATCCGACCTCAGGACCTTTTGGGCTTCCATCGTAGCCTCCCGGTTGTCTGATTTAGACCTTTTGTCCCCTTCATTCGACGCGAGGATCGAGGACGCCCATCGCCAGGCTCTCGATCATGAGATCGCCACAATGTCAGCGGCTCTCTCGGGCCTCAAGGAACGGCGCAATTTCTTCCACCGCAAGCTGAAGTTCCCACCGGAAATGCTCGAGCATATATTCGCTTATGCTGCATTGAACGAGGTCCCAGGGCAGGGCAGGACGAAGGCTGTGAAAGCCCTGGGCTCTGTCGATGCCAGTGACGTGGAGTCCAAAGTATACGAGATTCTCGGATGGGTGAAGCTCACACACGTCTGTCGGGCATGGCGTGCTATCGCGTTCGCCAACGGGAACAGCTGGCTCTGGTCGACCATGGAGACGGCCCGTCTGTCTAAGGCAGGCATGCGCGAGATATTGAACCGCTCACACTGCCAACCCATCACACCCAAAATCACGCTGTCTATGGACACTGACGAGCTGGAAGTCTTTGCAACGTTGCTCGAGCCAGAATATCTGTCTCGCCTTAAATCGCTACAGCTCATGACCGATGCGCGAGCGCACCTCGAGCTTTTAAGAGCTTTTAGGAGGGCTGAGCATGATGGAGCACACAAATGAGATCCTTTGTATGTTGACTGATGGCAATCTATCTGCTCCCGGCCTGGCGATTGAATCGCTCGCCGTTGCGTATGACGATGGTTCGGAGTTCGTGTTCGGGCTGCCATACAGGCTCGTCGCCCCCTCCGTCATTTGACGCTCAAAAATGTGCAGCTCTTGTTGGACGACGACATCGACCTCGACATCGCGACATACCCTCAGCTCACCCATCTTGATATCACTCTCGATCCTCAGAAGGCTACGAGCAACCACATCGATGATTTCCTCGATTTCCTGCGAGGATCCCCTAATTTGCAAGTCTTGCGTCTCATTAGGTCGATCCCGAAGATGGACCGCATCACATTAGCTGGCGACGAAAATATGATGGAGATACTACCCGTGGATCTCCTTCATTTGCAGGAGCTTCGGCTGGACGGTACAGATCGCGATTGTGCCCTGTTCGGACAGTACTTGAATATCCCGGACTCCTGTTCAATAACCATCATTGCACTACCAGGACTAACTACACCGTGGGACATCCTGGACCCTATCATTCAGCGATGGGCACTATCGCCCGTGCGGCTGGACATCCTGTCAGAGTACCCCAACATCCAGATTTTGACGTGGGATACTGCCGCAGGGGCCAAAGCAGACGGGTCCGGTCAAAGCAAGAGGACTCCCCGCATAGACAAACCGCCACGACTACACCTGGCGGCGCGTTTACTCCGAAATGCATCAATCAACAGTCTGCAGTGGTGGAGGAAGCTTTTCCCAGACGCAAGGACAGTGTAGCGCGTGAGCGTTGACGGCGCTGCGGTGGTGAACGGCCTGATATCCGCATTGAACCCTTCTCTCTCTCACTCGGCTGGGCAGCAGCACGACGAGGCGCTCTTTGAATTCCTGACTTGAAGTCATTATACTTGCGCCATTTCAATTCAGCCATGCTGATAGATGACCATGGATATTGAGTTCGCGTTCTCAGACGGGACACAACCCAGCGCTGACTTCGAAGCTTCTCTTGCAGAGTTAGAGAGCCTAGTAACATTCCGTATAAAACAGGATGCGTATAATTCTGCAGGTGTACAGGGCGTGCAGTGGTAGCGGATGTCAGACATCTATCTTAAACTTTTACCCCGCTTCAACAAACTCAATGTATAGCGATAATCTGCTATATCAGAATAGAAGCATAAAAGGCATCATGTAACATGCACAGCTCCTGCTCATCGCTGGATACACCTCCGACGCTGCCTCGACTGGCTAGAAATGAGGGCGCGGCATGATGGGCTCCGCTAGAAGCGACTCGAACTCGTCTCTCTGCGACCAAGGTAGGTATGAGACCAGCGCCTCCCGCGCACGACGGCAAAATTGAAGGAGCCAGATATCATCTGGACGGCCCGGCGGATGCTGGAAGTCCTGCAACACTTTGTGAAACTTGATGGCCTTCAACGCATCCGCCGGGATAGGCATCTCCGACTCCGGATCGACATTGTCGGTGGGAGGGCATCCAGGAATCAGAAGCATCGAGGGATTCCAGCCCGTCCATTCGGCACTGTACACTTTGGCGAGCGGTGCCTCCTCGCCTTCAAGTCTGAGAACGCAGAGGGACTCCTTTGCGACGTGGTATTTCTCCTCAAACAAATCCTCCTCGCTCTGCAGGAAAGTATCGCGGAGGTCGGAATCGGGACAACGAGCGAATATGTCACAGACGGCGTTGCATAGAGTATGCAATACGGAGGCTATCAGTCAAAATTATCAGCTAGGCAAAAATCCTTCGAGAAGCTACGCACTTCTGAACAATAAAACCTCATAGGCCAGAAATAGGGTGCGGATTGGACGCAGCAGGCTGTCGGAAACATGTTGAGGAGCACTCTCCGCATAATTCTTCATTGGTGCGATCAGGATAGTACGAGCTAAGCAGAAAGTTTCTGAGCAATCTCGCTCGAGGTTGCGGATCTGTAATCTGGCTGTTGTGATGCTCCATGCGTGCCAAAGGATTGGAGATTTGCAGTCGTCGGGCGTTGATCGGAGCCGCATGTATATCTGATCCATCACGATATAGCGGGTGTACGGTGGGGGGTTTAAAAGCACGGCCAGTTCTTTTAACTGGCTGAGTACGCTCTGCATAGCTTGATATGTGATATTAGAGCTATATATACCAGGCAAAACGGTCAGAAAGTGATGTCAGATAAGTATCATGGTTACTCAAGTACTCACGCAGGTGTTATACTTCGGTCTAACGGGTCTTCTTGTCGTTCGTCGATAATATAATCGAGGTATTCCGCTGTGATCTCTCTGAACTGAGACGACGTGTGCAAGAGGGGTAAAAATGGATCTCGGTCGTTTTCAAGGCCTGGCTCCACGACGAGAGCCCAAACTGCGTCTGCAAGGCGGAATAGAACGATTTTGCGCACGATTTCGGCGGGGATACGAGGCGGCGAGGGAGATAAAAAGTCGTCGTCATTCCAGAGCCTCCGAGAATCCATGACTGACTCGGTCGCTGAGAAAATTGGAAGGATATCAGGAGACTGTGAACCGTAAATTTTGATCCCGGAGACTGGTGCTTAGAGGCGGTTGTAAGTTGCAATCGCAATATCAGCGGCTTTATGGATGCAGTCTGGTAGAAGAGGGGAGGCGGTTGACAACTCCTCATGTTGACAACGAGCGCCTAGCATCACGTGGATAAGCACAGAAGTCACCGCACGAATGAATCAGAACACGCACTACTGGCAATATTGTATTACATTCTCCCCTAGTTCGCCAGTTGCATACCCATATTCACCAGTAACGAATGCTGGCACGATGCATACAAAATCAGTGATCCATATCTCTAGGTATAACGCCAAATAAGAATCAGTGAATGTCAATGAGTGAGTGTACAGCAAGCAGAAGATACGGAAACGACCAGCCAGACACATGCCATGGTATCAGTACGGTGAGCAATCCAACAACAGATGAGTGAGATCAAAGAAAGATAGTACAACAGCAGTAAAAGATGCAAGGCAGATGACGAGGCAAGGGCCCATGGTAAGTAAAAATGCAACAAGAGAAAACAAGCAGGCGCAATATCTAATCCACGCACTAATCCACGGGATACAAGAAGCTCGCGAGCACCCACCCGAGCTCGTCCGTGCGCGCGTCGCGCGCGAGCAGCAGGCAGTCGTCTCCGTCGTCAACATACAGCGGTAGATCGTCGTGCGTGCTCGGGTGCCCCGCCTCCTTCAGGACCGCATACACGTCGCCGACGCGCAGGCGGAAGAACGGCAGGCCGTAGTACGCCACGCCGTCCGGCGGGTCGCACGTGTGCACAACGCGGCACTCGTACAGCGGCCGCGCATTGCGCCACTTGCTGCTGATCATCTGGCGGACCGGTGGTGGTGGCGGCGCGGCGGAGTACGGCGGTGCTGGGTCGTGGTCGTGGCCGTGGTGGCCGTGTGGGGTCTGCTTGCGCGAGCGCGACGACGAGCGGCGCGAGAGCGACGGCCGGAAGCTGTCCATCACGTTCTGCTTCAGCGACGCGGGCTTGCCTCGCTCGTGGCCATACTCTCCTTCATATATCGGTGTGTGCGGCGCGTACCCGTCGAACATTTTGCCAGACGTGGAGCCCTTGCGCAGGGGCACGGGCATGCTCTTGCGCCGCGGCGCATTCGCGGGGCGCGGGCTGTCGACGGGAAAGTCCTCGAGCCGCGCGCTCTTCGTCGAGGACTTGCCCGACTTGGCGGAGCGAATCGAGCGCAGGCTCTCGTCGGACGGGCGCCGCGCGACCTGCCGCCGCGACGCCGACGCAGATGCGGCGCTGCTCTTGCTCGACATGAACGAGTCCGCGATGGGCGAAAGCGAGAGCTGCGGCTCGTGCACGGGGTCGAGCGCGCCGAGCATCGACGCGACGGTCTCCGTGCGCACTGTGCCGGTGCCCGAGCGTGCCGTGTCCGAGCGATGCAGCGAGCTGCCCGACACGGACGATGTCGACGCGCGCGGGCGCGGCGAGATCCGCGGGGGATGCACGATCGAGAGGCGCTGCACGTCCTCCTCGATCTCGCGGAAGCGCGCGCGCCACACGCGCTCCGTCTCGTCGTGCCCCGCGTTCATCTCGCCCTCGACGCGCAGCGCGTCCCAGAGCTCGCCCCAGTGCTCGCGCACGTCCGCCCAGAAGCCCGCCTGCCACGCCGCGAGCGCCTCCGTACTGCGCGCAAGGCCGCGGTGCAGGAGCCGGATGTACGCCGGGAGCTCCGTGTGCAGCTGCCCGCGGAGTGCGATGTACGCTGTCGAGGCCTCGAGGAGCGCGGGCGCGGGGCGGCCCTTGGCGACGTTGTGGTTAAGGAGGGTGTGGTGGAACGGTTCGAAGCTGTGCATCGCGTCGAGGAGCAGGAGCGGCTGCGCGGTCGAGTCGATGAGGAGCTTGAGCTGCGGTAGCAGCTGCTCGCGGATGGTGGTTTCCATCCTGCTGCAGAGCTGCAGCAGGCGCGGGTCGACAACGTTCATGAACGCGTCGAACGCCTCCGAGCCCCCGTCCACGCCGAGACCGATCACGTCTCCGAACGCCTTGGCCCAGTCTTTCAGCCCGCCCGTGAGCCGCGACACCGACTTGGTCCAGTCGACCGCCTCCTTTGCGAACGCATGCACGAACGCCTCCGCGTCCCGCACCTGCTTCTCCATCTCCGCAACCTGCTCCGCCTCCTCGTTCTCCGCCTTGGACAGCGCGGCCTTGCTGCCCTTGACGCGCCCAAAGTTGACCGACGCCGCGACGGCGACGGTGAGGCCCTTCTTCTTGAGCAACTCCGCCGCGCTCGGCTTCCCGAGCGTCAGCACCTCCTTGACGATCTCGCGCCGCCGCTGGCCCTCGTTCACCGCATGCGACACGCGCTCCATCATCGCCTTCGCCCGGCGCAGACGCGCCTTGTCGGGGTGCGCGTCGGGCGTCTCCTCGATGATCGCGTGCAGCAGCAGCGAGTACTTCAGCAGGCGCTGCACGGGCTTGATCAGCAGCGACGGCAGATCCCACGCGTGCGTCAGCGTCGCGGCGAGCTCGCGCGTGTGCGCCAGGTACGCCTGCAGCGCCTGCGTCTGCGGCAGGTGGTTCAGGTGCTCGAGCGCGGTTGGGTGCCGCGTGATGTACGCCTTGTATATTGGTTCCATGCGCGGGACCTGGGGGCGCGTGAGCAGGGCCGCAGGCGATCGGGCGCGTGCTTGCTTACCATGTCGATGAACACCTCGCCGACGTAGTCCTCGCCCTTGCCACCTTCGAGCACAGATCCGAGCGCCGCCTCGAGCCGCTCGGTAAAGCCATCGGAGAACACGGCGAGCTCGGCGACGTTGTTGAAGATGATGCGCGTATCGGCGCGCGTCATGGGCGGGCCGAGGGCCGAGCCCGAGGACGAGCTCGAGGCGGTCGAGAGCGTGCGCTCAGACGAGGACGACGACTGCGGGGGCGTGATTGGGAAGGGGGTCTCCTCGCCTGCGGAGCCAGATCGGTCAGATAGCGTTAGTGCCAAGGGCGTACGTGGTGCTCACCGAGGGCGAGCGGGATATGAATGTCCCTGATCAGGGCCAGATCCGAGGCGTACGCCCGCTCGGAGGACAACAGCTCGAGCAGGGCATGGGTCCGTTTTGAAATGGGCTTCGGAGCGGGCGGGGCTGCTGAAAGACGGGGCTCGTCGACGAGCGTCGAACCGCCGATGGACGGCTCGGGTGCGAGCGGGAGCGGCTTCTCGATGAGGTCGTTGGGCGGGGGCGTACGCGGTTTGCTGTCGGCAGGGTCTCGGGAGACGGGCTCGGAGGCAGCGGGGATGATGGAGTCGAGAAGGTTCGCGAGCGACCCGAAGCTGCGGTTGTTCATCATGGGCAGCGGCATGAAGGGTGGCTCGTGCGGAGACGCAGAGTCGGAGGGGTTGGTGTCGCTGCGGGTGGCGGAGGACGGTGGGGGACGCAATGGGGAACGCGGAGGGAGAGGTGGTGAGCGTGGAGGGGAGGCGTGGACATAAGTGGGAGGAGGGTCGGATGAAAGAACCAAGTCCACGCGGCACGAACGAGGCTCGTTAGAACTTGGCGAGACTGGCACGGGCTCCGGCATCATGTTCGCTAGAACTCAATCGAGCCTTGCACCGCACGCACTGCACATAGACAGCAAGAATCCTGGTAAATTGCGCTCTGGCACGCCTTCTGTGTTCTGCGGCGAACAAGCCTGTCAGGCTATGCACAGACGTCGACAAGGGAATGAACGCACATGAACGGAGACCCTTGTCCTCTCTGACACAACGGACACGTGAAAGCCACAAGGCGCGATAAAAGAGAGGGTGAGGCTGCGCACGACGCTCAAAGACCGCAGAGCGCAGAGACGGAGAAGCGAAGTCGTTGGTGCGACTGCCAGCACGGCGTCTTATCACGCTGCCAGTCGTCGTGGTCAGTGGTCACGGTCTCCCGACGTGTCATTCGCTTTCATTACCTTTTCCGTCCGCTTCCTATTTTTCTGGCCCGACCGCTCTCTATTTGATTTCTCCGGCCCTGGCTGTGGGTCCCGTGTACTCTCGATAGATCAGTCGCCTCTATTTCCGGCGGCGGCGGCGGCGGTCAGCTGCTTGGAGGTGCGTGCGTTCAAAGATGAGTGCGATTGATCACTGCGACGTGATGGCTCTGTCGTCAGGGAGAACTGGATGGAGGGTGGAACGGTAGCACCTGTTTGGTGAGGGATCGGAACAACAGCTTCGCTATTCCTGGTCTGGCGATTGGCCGAGGGTTACGCTGTCGCTGCGCCGCCGCCTCCCGTCACAGCGGAGCTCACGCCCTGCGCAGGCAACCGTTGATGGGACGCAAGGACTTGTAAGTACCAAAGCAAACTCACATCCAGGAAGAACGACTGACCGGCGCGGCCTTCAGCTTGGGGCGCACGTCGCCTGGAAGCTGCCTGTGCGATCGACAGGGTGCGCTTCGACTGAGAGATTCTAGGAGATGACGGATGGGTGCGCATCATGACAACTCAGTCGATGCTGGCTGTACGGCGTGCTAGATGTTCGTTCTTTGGGGACGACGTTGGCGTCTCTAGACGAACGGGCGCAGGTATTTATCTGCCCCGCCTTGGTCTCGACCCCAGTCTGTATCCGCTGCTTCGACGTACAATCCTTCCTGCATGCAGCTGGTGCTGTCGATCCCCCTCTACAAATATTCGTCTGATTTCTACCGACATCACTACATCGATTCCAGCTTCGATCGTCGCTGACGACCTGTCTTGTACTTGCTGTCGCTTTCCTTTCTCGCTCAGAAGCGCTGGGTTGTGAGCCTCGTGTAAATCATCTGGTTCACGCTGTCTGCAGGCGATGTGGTACAGTATATTCAAAAGAGAGGACTTATTTGGATTTGATTCAAATGAGCAAACCACGAGCGGAAGCGGCGGTGCTGACACGCTGACGGTCGAGGACACTCAGAATGGACATCCATCTGAAATTGACAGGGCACAGATACAGACAGGCGGGTATTCCCGCTACCCTTGCGGTAGTGGGTCTTAGTCGTTTGAAATGTCAACACCGACTTTTGGCGGAAGATTTCATAGATCGCGCAGCAGGCAACGATCTTCCAAATTCGGCAAGACTACTCGGCAAGCGCCATAACAGTGCCATAACACGATGCTGACGCGTTCTCGCCTTCCCAACTGACCACCAAGTACTCCACCGACAACCGACCGCGCCAGCGACAACACCATCCACATACAGACACCATCATAAACAGTTGTCCACACTGTTGCTTGCCGTCAGCCGCCTTCCATCATCCCGTCCACTTCACAACTCCAGCCGCCTCCTTCGAACGTGTCCTCAACTTCTGACACGACGTCGTGCCTCATCGGCAACAAGACAGCATATGTCCGGTACAATCCCGCATGCGTCGCATCCTATGTTTCTCGCGCTTTCCTTGACTCACTTTTGACCACTAATCAATATTTCTTCCATGGTACTCTCACCTTGATTGAGCTATCATCAACATGCAGCACTGGCATGGACTTCCCTTTCTTGTGCTTAGCCTGGAGAAAAGTTTCAGTGTGAATGATGATTTTTACAGACAGCCAAGTACCTAGCCAAGTGTGGAACCTATTTGTAGCTACTTTGCAATGGAAATGACAACTCTAACTACATATAATATTGATTTATGCCTCCCCTCTACTCCAACAGTCAGTCACCATCCCCGACCGACAGTTGCCACCAAGTCTCCACTGGTCCAGCGCGCGCACAAGCCAATTGTCATGCAGCGCCCCCGCAATAAAACACAGGACGAGCTCGTGCTCGCCTCGTTGGCGTCGGCGTGCACCCCGCGCAACTGTCAGTGCAGGTCAAAACTGACTGGGGTAGCGGGCTTTGCCGTGCTCTGCGCGGCCCTCGCGATTATCCAATCAGTGTTCTGTGAAATGATCGAAAACGCTATTGGGCTGTTATTAGTGAGTTCACGGCAATGACCGGCCAGAAAATCGAGGCTCAACGTGAGGATGCGAAAACGTGATGCGCGGCGGATTGTGGAGGTCCGAGGATGCTAGTCGATGTCGACGAGCTAGCAGATCCTGGGGGATATAGGGACAGACAGCGACGCCGTGCTGCTAGGAGTCGACAGAAGAATGGCCAACATGGCGAGCCCACTGTACGTCGATGGCAACCTTTGTTCGCAGTTCGGACGCTATCCGCGACCCGGAAGGGCGCAGGGCAGCAGACCAACGTCTCTTCGGTGACATCCGTGATGACCTGGAAACTTCGTTACCGTTCTCCGTTGCGACCTTATACCGCTTTTTTGGTGGCTCGCGAGCTGGAATGCAAGCACGTCGCTAATCTGCATAACTCAATGTGGAATTTACGGTTCCTTGCATGACTTGCTTCCTCAGCACCCCCAGCTACGCGCGGCACTCCATTCTGGGGTATGCAAATAGGCAATATCATCGACCCCTCATCGACTCGGAAACTGTCCAAAGTCCCCCACTCATCTAAATCAGATTCGCCCCCGCCGGCGTCGCAGGCTCGTGCGCCCGCGGGTCCAACTCCGTCCCCTCCCCATCCAGCGGCCAAAACGTGTTCCGGAACAGCCCCGCGGGGTCATACCTTTTCTTCAGCGCACAGAGGCGCTCCCAGCTCGCGCCGAAGCACGCGATCGTGCGCGCGGGCGGCTCGCCGCGGCCCAGGAACTGCATCGGGAACAATCAGCGATCGCACGCGCTGGTATGGGAATGGGAGGGACTCACGGAGGGGAAGGGGCCGCCAGCCGCAACGGGGCGTATCGTGTCCTTCAGCCACTACGCAGCAGTCAGCAGGCGCGCAACGCTCGATCGCGCGAAGGGGGCGGCGTACCTCTTCAGCAGTCTCGACGCACCGCGGGTCGTCGATGCCCATGTCCCACTGGTGCAGCGCCGCGATTGTGAATGCGGCGGTCCGCTGCGTCTTGGGCACGCAGGTGTCCTCAAAGTCCCCGATCGCGCCCCCCGCCAACTCGAAGAGCCACGCTGGGCGTGTGGTCAGTGTCGATTTTTCTTTCGAGGGGGGAGCGCTTACTGCAGCCGATGGGCGTGTCTGCGAACTCGAGCACTGTCTTGTTGATGACCTCGTCGGGAAGCGACGTGATGAGCGCCGAGCGGATGAACCACTGTCTCCCCGCTGTCGCCTCCCGTCAGCGCCGCACGCACTCTTTCCTGAGAACACAACACACACCCTTGCCGCGCAGCACCTGCGCGACGCTGTCCTGCTGCGCCAGAAAGCTCTTCTCGTGCACCTCGTTCAGCAGGCACCGCTCCCCGGTCCAGCTCGCCAGCGCCGCCAGGTGCGTGCGGCCCGCCTCGCGCGGCCCGACGTAGCACATCTGCACCACCACCAGCGAGTCCTTGTCCGCCGGCCCTGCCGTCAGCAGCACGTTCGCGTACAGCTCCCGTGGCGCGCCCTTCACGCAGTCCCGGAAGTGCTTGATCAGCGACGGCGCCGTCGCGCGGTGGAACCGGCTGTGGAGGTCAGTGGGGCGCGGGAATAGGGAGGGCGAGGGACGGACTAGATGAGGTTGCCGGCGAAGACGACAGGGACGGGGTATGCGCGCGCGACATAGCGCGTCGCGACGCCGAGCGCGGGCCCCGCGCCGCGCAGGCCCCACCACAAGTCTGTCCGAATCGAATCAGCATGTGAGCCGGGCGAACTGAAAACAAAACTACCAGGATGATCCTTCTCGTTGACGACGACGATGCGCCCATCCGCGAGCACCATCTCCACCTCGACGAGGTTATCGATGCTCAGTCCGCGCAGCCTGCTCAGAAACCCGAACCCGCCAAGCAGCATCACGCTCGATCCGACCGGGTGTGCCGCGCTGCACGCCATCAGCACCGCTCCAACACACCAAAAACGCACTCACAAAGGCACATGGTACGGCACGCTGCCCACCGCGCCGTCGGCGCCCACCGCGCGCAGCGGTGCGCCCGCCGTGAACACGTCC
This sequence comes from Hericium coralloides, assembly GCA_003675405.1. Classification (NCBI taxonomy): domain Eukaryota; kingdom Fungi; phylum Basidiomycota; class Agaricomycetes; order Russulales; family Hericiaceae; genus Hericium; species Hericium coralloides. The sequence continues at coordinate 136,151 of QUOP01000170.1, read as the reverse complement.
ACCTCCTTCTGCGTCACGCCCGCGCCGAACGTGACATACGCGTGCGCATGCAGTGGCTCGAGGCGCTGCCCCGGCACGGGCGCGCGCGCGGGCGCACTCGCAGTGTGTGGCGCCCATAGGCTCGCGGTGAGGCCCTGCCCGAACGACGGCGGCAGCGCAGGCGTGGACGCGCTCGCGCTGGCCATGTAGCCAAACGGGTCGGGCGCAGGCGCAGGCGGCACGGAGCCGGCCTTCGACGCGGGCGGCGTCGTCTGTGCCGTGGAACCCGAGGCCGCGCTCGACGCCGAGTCGTTCGATGCCGTGCGCCCGTCCGCGTCGAGCGCGGGCGCATCGAGTCGCCGCCGGTTCGCGGGCGGCTGGCGCGGCGCCTCGTTACTCTCGTCGGGCGGCAGCGCCGCGCCGTGCAGGAAGCCCGCGACGCTGGCCGACGCGGCGTCGTACGCGCGCACGGATGCGGGGATGCCTCCGTGCGGGCGCTCGGCGGCGTCCTCGCGGGGGCGCTTTACGCCTGTGGCGTCGTGCGTGGCTAGGGGAGCAGTGGTGCGGGCCGGGGCGCGCAGGCTGGTGTAGCTGCCGTCGGGGCGCGGCGCCTCGATGTGCGTGTCGTGGATGAGCGAGAGGTCGACGATGATGTCGCCGTTGATGGCCCAGCCGGCGGTGCCGAAGCCTCCCGCTTTGATGGACGGGGACAGGGCGTGCTTCGTGCAGAATTGGAGGATTCTGGGTGGAAGGGGTGATCAGCGTTACGGGAGAGGTGCGTGCGTGCGGGAGGGTGCTTACTGGCTTACGTCCTGCGCGTCGAGCGGGCATGCGACGGCCTTGGAAGCGTTGAGAACATTGCCGTTGAACATCCGCGACCGCTCGAGGAAACTGGCAGGCGCGCAGAGTAAGGTGAGGAACTGAGCGCGCTTCAGAAAGTCCGCGGAACCCACCGCGCATCATCTCTGTGATAGACCTTGCCTTTTATGATTGACGAAAGTTCATTAAATAGTTGCGTTGGCAGATGCGATGCGACGATAGAAGGATTAGTGGGTGTTTTCTCCATGTTGAAGCGGGGAAACAGGGGATGCAGAGCGGGGGTGGCGGTCGCGGGGCCTTTATACCCGCAGTGAATGCTGTATAGTTTGATCCCGCCAAGCAGGCGGTCTACGGCAGCGAAGACGTGCCAGAGAAGGCCGTCGCAGTACAGCAATGATGTCCGCTGTGGGTGAGAATTCAGTTCGCGCGGCAGCGGGCGAGCGCCTTGGAGATGCGTGCCTGCGACTGCCTGCAAAGGCTGGGATATGCCTATGTGCGTCGAGAGGACCAGATTTTCAGGGACTTCCTGGTCGGTGTGCAGCATAGAAGAGCTGAGCAAAGCGCCGTTGACACCACACCTCGTGGAGAGGCCCCTAAAATGTACGTTTCATCCTAACGGCATAACCCTTTTTGGCCTTCCTACATACAGTTGGTCTCATATCAATTGACCAGCTGGCGCGCGCACAGCTTCGGAATCGGTGGATCTCCCAAATGTGCCACGACTTGGATATCCTCCCGCACGGGACTTTTGCGCTGTCTCAAGCATGGGGCGACGCGTATGTCGAGTTCACCTACCTGTGGCCTTCTTCTCGTCGATCTTCGGCTGACAGTAAGCGAATAGAAAGGTGACCGTCAGCAGGGGGAGTATGTGGTGATTATTGTGATGGGAACGACATCAAGCAAACAAACTTTTGCGCAGTAGGATCAAACAAGCGGCCACGATGTCGGATTGGATAACTTCCCGTAAGGGTTTTGCCCTAGATTCCTATTTCTAGACCTAAAAGCGCGCAGGTTTAGAAATCGGTTCTAAACCGTACGGTCAATTCTAGGAATTTAGAAACTGTTGCGAACAGATATTAGCCGAGATTTGCCCCTGAGCTCCTTCCGATTCGGGCGTTGGCCCAGCAGGAGCACTTCAAGTTCAACGAAAAGTGAGCTTGACAGCGTGCTAGTTGCCATTATCGCCCATGCAGGATCACCAGAGCATGTATCGGCATGCATCCACCAATATGTATGCGCTCGTCGAGGCCGTGAGAGCTCACAACAATTATTATCATACACACCAACCCGCTCCCTCATGATACCGCCGCCCACGATCCATGTGAGTGGGCGCCGAACACGTCGACTACCACGACGGGCTGGGTTTGGCCGGCCGACGCTTCGTGGGTCTCATTCCGGTCAAGATTCCTCTTCACCGTCCCGTGCTGCGTCCAGTATTGCTCATTCACTCTGAGCTATGCTGACAGTGGGATCGATTTAAGTAGGTCTGGAAGGAGGGAGGGCAGCCACCTCCTTGATTGCTTATCTAGAGGTGGGTAGCAACGCACGATTTCGCATCAAATTCTCGGCTAAGGCAGTTTAGAGACGAAAATCTAGGAATTTGGGTCTCTAAACCCTTACTTACTTACGGGAAGTCATCCTTTGTCGTTGAGCGAGCAGCAACAATTCGCAAACAGAGTGGTCGGGGGGACCTTCGGGATGGTGTAACGTGATGTCGTGATGCCGACATGCTGGCGGGGCGGGAGTGCGCAGCGGGCTAATAGCCGCTAAGCGATCTCCCAACCGCTGCGGACTGAACATACGCCAGATAGCAGACCTCTATGTCATCATGGGTACCAGGTATTTCCCCGTCCTTTCCCTCCCTTTATTGCCTTCGCATACCCTAGAACGGTCGTCAGGGCCGGCGCACCGAGGGCGGTTGCGTCAGTTGAGCGAACGACGGTCCGACGGCGGTCCGTGTGGTGGAGAGGGGCTATAAAGTTCTTTCAGACCGGTCTCAGGCCTCAAATTATTTTCTTATCCCGAACACGCACAAAGATGTCTCTCGGTAAAGTTATCCCTCTTTCCAACGGCAAGGCCATCCCCCAGATCGGTCTGGGGACCTGGCTGTCCGAGCCCAATGAGGTCGAGCAAGCGGTATGTCCATCATCTTGAGCGAGCGATCGATGCAGATCTGACGCCCTGCATATAGGTCGTTTGGGCTGTCGAGGCTGGTTATCGCCATATCGACTGCGCGATGGTCTACGGCAACCAGGACGAGGTGCGCACGAGGTCTGCCTTAAATCAGAATATCTTCCTTAAATCTGCACACAGGTTGGTCGCGCTCTGAAGAAGGTCATTCCCTCTATCGTGAAACGCGAGGATCTCTTCATCACCAGCAAAGTCTGGAACACCTCGCACCACCCCGACGACGTCGAAGCTGAGCTCAACGAGACGCTCAAGGAGCTAGAAACTGACTATGTTGACATGTACCGTGCGTATTCCCCTTTTACCCACATTCACTGACCAACCCCTCTCAGTGATCCACTGGCCTGTCTCCTTCCCGCGTGGCGCAAAGCCGTTCGAGCCCCCGAACCCGGACAAGCCAGATGAGGTCCTGATCGACGGGAACGGGCCGTCCATCATCGACACGTGGAAGGCGATGATCAAGCTCCTCGACACGGGCAAGGTGCGCGGCATCGGCGTGTCGAACTTCACCGTCGACCACCTCAAGGCGGTCAGCAACGCGACCGGGGTCACGCCCGCCGTGAATCAGATCGAGGCGCACCCGCTGCTGCCGCAGGACGAGCTCCGGCTGTACTGCGCGGAGCACAACATCCACATCACCGCGTACTCGCCCCTGGGCAACAACCGTGCGTTTCTTCCCCGCGGCGGATGTCCGGAAGATGGGCTAATTTTTCGGCAGTGCGCGATAAGCCTAGGATCATAGACCACGCCATCGTGAAGGAGGTCGCTGAGAAGCTGAATGCAACACCCGCGCAGGTGCTTGTCGCCTGGGGCGTGCACCGCGGCTACTCCGTCATTCCTAAGTCTGTGCACAAGGGTATGTGCTCCCGTTTCACAGCTGCCACGGCCCGCTCACACCGCGCCCAGACCGCATCATCTCGAACTTCCAGCAGATCACGCTCAGCGACGCAGACTACGAGAAGATCACCAGCATTGGGAAGGGCAACCGCTTCCGCTACAATACCCCCGCGGCGTACAAGTTGCGCTGGCCCATCGACATCTTCAACGAGGAGACTGAGGAGCTGCAGCCCGGCAACTTCCAGGTCAGGATCATCTGAACGCTTGCGCGGCTGGAAGCTGGAGTGACGTAGCTCGCGAAAGAGTACGAATGGAAGAAGTTTTGATAGCGAAGTTGTATTGCCCGGTGTCGTATCATTATGGTCACTTTGTAGCAGCCAGGGTTGAATGTGAACTCACTGCGACGATGTCATAAGTAGCGGTGTGATTGGAAGGCCTGCACCAGCGCGTCGACGGTATAGAGTTCAATGAGATGTCAGTACGCCGCGCGGTGTCCTAACAAGTCTCCAACGCAGCTTATCTGCAGGGAAGGCACCAGCGCTAGCACAGATCTGGACATGCGCGTCCCCGCCCAGTGGATGGCGCGGCCGTCTCGGGCAAACGCTAAGCACCCATTTACGGAACGCTGTCTTCGTGCCCCGTCCTGTATGATCGTCGTTGACTCGTTACAGCACAGATCTATCGCTTGTCAATGAATTACGGATCTCGCAAGTCTCCGCGAGGGTGCTTCGGTGTCTTGAGATCCTGCGTTAAGTGGATGGCTTTCCTCTATTAATTAACGATGTCATGGTGGCCCGTTTCTGCTTGACACAGATCCCGTAAAGCCTCGCCGACCAATCACGCCGTGCGCTTAAGCCTTTCATTGGTTCCGAGCCATATCACAACACAAGAAAACTGCTGGGGGAACTCACCCAGTGGACCATCGCTAGGCTAGGTACGAATAATAAACGTCATCGAATTTCCGCAGCAGCAGTGACCCCAACACCACGCCGACCATACAGCTCCCAGCACCCACCACGTCCGTCTCGCACTGGGCCCCACAATTCCCGACGGAGAATGACAAACCCCTACCACGGCGCATACGCATTATTCAGGACCAGCAGCGCGCCGCCGTCCACCGCATAGTTCGCGCCCGTGACGTACGCGCCCGCCTTCCCCGTCAGAGACAGAAACGCGCCGCCGACGTCGTCCACGTTCCCCGCGCGCCGGAGCGGGATGTGGCGCACATTGTCCGCGTGCGTCGGCATTATGAGGTCGTCCGGCGGATTCATGGCGCTCGGGCACGAGCCCGGCTGGATCGAGTTGACGCGCACGCCGTGCACGGCAAGCTTCGCCGCGTGGATGCGCGTGAGCGCGAGCAGCGCCGCCTTGCTCGTCTGGTACGCTGCGCCGCGGCCGTCAGCACACACGCATGCGCACCTCCACAGCTTCCAGCGCACCTTGGTTCGGCCAGTACGGGTTCGGCACACCGTCGCCGCCGTGCTGGCGACGTTGAGCACGCTCCCGCGCCCGCCGCGACGCGCCGCCGCGGCTGCGAGTAGCGGGAAGAACGTGCCTGGGAGCACGCCCGCTGCCCGGTTGCTGAGCACGAAGATGTCCGCCCACGCGGCGCGGTCGTACCCCCCGCGCGCGCGCCCATCTCCGCGGCGGACTGCGTCGGCGCCGTGAGCGCGTCGAGCGCGATGGTGCCCGCGTTGTTCACGAGTGCGTCGACGGCGGTCTCGCGCGCGGCGACGGCGGTGTGCAGGGCGGCGATGCCGGCTCGCGTGGAGAGGTCCGCGGGGACGCTAGGCGTGTGAGCGTGGGCCCACGGGCGGGCGCGAGAGGGTGCGCACGAGTTCGCGCTGTGCGGCGCGAGGGCGTTGAGCTTGGCACAGGCGTCCTGGAGCACGTCCTCGCGCCTGCCGGAAATCCAAACTGGAGATTTCGCGTCCAGGATGGTGGGTATTGGTCAGTATGCATGGCGACGTACCGCGTCCACCGGCTTTGACCCAGGCTTCTGCCATCCAAAAGCCGAGGCCTGTCCCGCCGCCGGTGATGACTGCGACGCGGTCCTTGGCGCCAAAAAGCTCCTCGAGGTAATTCTGGCTCATGCTGGTGTCAGATGTAAAATGCAGGCGAAGAAGACCCGATAATTTCGTGCGTAGAAGATCTCCTGTTACCTGATACTGGACGGACTTTGAAGGGATCGATGTAACCGTGCTAACTTTGTGGTCCCGATAAAATTTGCTCAAACCTGACTGCGATGAAGATCGACGCTGTTCTGTTTTTGGCCTGTGCGAGTGATGGTCCTTGTTATTCTGCTGTCTCTGGGGGTATGGGCAGGGGGGCTGCGGCGAGTACTAAATCGATCGCGTAGAACAGTACTGATCGACACTCTTGACAGTCATCTCGGACTTAAAGTTACAATTGCAAGAATATAGCAATGGAAGGTCTTGTGGTATCATGGATAAACAGTAGTACTGGATGACTTCCCGTAGCCATCTGGAGCGACATTTAGCTCGACTAGATTTCTAAATACTAAACGGCCGAGCTGCCGACGCGCGCGGCAGCCATGCCGAGTGTCAGAGTGTGTCAGATCTTCGCCCGATGGAATGCTATCCTAAAAATCTGGAAGGGGGGTCCCACCCCCCTCTCCAGATGCAAAGAGCGTTGCTAGACTTATTTCGCCGCGATGCCGACGCTTTCTACGCTGATGGCGCCCCTTGTTTGACCAAATTCAGCAACCTAGCCATCCTGGTGGTCTTCATTGACATCAGATTGAACATGTTAGATAATCAGGTATTGCCCGGCACAATCTGCCGCAATTGCAGCTCAGATTGAAATTTTGACCGTTTAGAAAAAGATTTAGAGCTGCTAAATCTGCTAAAAGGCTACGGGAAGTCATCCACTACGAAGTTAAATATACTGAAGAAAAGCAAGCAAACGCTATCACAGTCCGAGTCGCGTTGAGTCTGTCGAAACGATGTCCGGACCGGCCTGGACCGGCAGTCCGTCGGCGTCAAACCGAGTATCGTCATCTTGGAAGCACCGCGTCGGATGGTTTTTGATTCTTGATGGGCAAACATACCAGAATACGTCCTTTGCCAGCGAGCAGGTCATCTACTTCAGACTACCGGCTTGTACTTGCACAGAAACTCCGCTGACAGAGTCCAAACTGTGACTATATTCCTCATCTCTTTGTACCCCGGGCCATCCATCGTCGCTGCGGGTGTCTTGCATTCGACTCTCAGTCAGTGACCTTGCTTGATATTAACCATCGTGTACGACACATGAAGTCAGGTCTGCTAGAAGTAGCGAGCAGTACACCACCTGCAACACCCACTCCTCGGTTGCTTCCCACTGAGCTCCTTCACGAGATCGTCCTGTACCGTCTCGCGAACGCATTCTGGGACCTACTCGTGGAGCCCGATCTTGACAAAGATTGGGATCCCCTTACACCTCTTCTACATGCATCACTCCAGTTTCGACATGTCACAACCAACCTCCTGAGCTACATCATTGGCGAGCCATCACTAGACGATAATCCGAGGCAAGTGCACTCCCACGCTTTCCCGTTCGTCCTATCCCTGACGGGACTCCTCAGAACGACGGTGCAGTACCAAACTGTTCTTGACGAAATCAAGCGCCTCAGGACCCTCGTCGCTACCGCCGACCCAAACGAGACTCTGGACCTGGACGCCTCCATATACCACCAGATAATACGCCACGAGGACTGCAACTCGCCCATCCTGTGGCACGTGCGCGGAATAGCTGCCCTGTCCCTGCATCTGCGCATGCTGGACGCGGCACACGAATCCAGCGGTCTCTCGGGGACGTTCCGCGGGTTCGTAGGCAGCATGATACAGCTCATTCTACGAGAAACGAGGATGCCCGCATCCATCTGCGAGGCCGTTTTCATGCCCCTGCATGTACGCTACTTCGCAATGGACACCCTCGCGCAGCGAAGTGAGCCTGCCTCCCATCACTCACTCCCCGCCTCTCTGCTGACAGCGCGCCCGCAGTAATGCTGCTCTCGAAGGCCTGCGGTGCGATCTGCGAGCTGCTCCCTGAATTTCTGTGCGTCTCGGAGGAACAGTTTATGGTCGTGGAGCCCGAATTCGACAAGTTTCTCAAGCCTCTGTCCCGCCCGCGCGACTTCCGGGAGTACCTCCCGAACGCCGAGTCGCTCCCCATCCCGCCGCCCACCCTGGAGGCGCTGCAGTTCCGCGAGGCGCTCGCGTGTCTGGTCCCGCCCGCGGACGCGGAGGAGGGCAGCGCCAAGGTGCGCGTGTGCCGCCTTGCGCGGAAGGGGCTGTTGTTTACGCTGCCGAGGCAGCAGAGGGCGGCGTTCGACGCGGTTCCGGTAGTTTCGGAAGTGGCAGATGGCGCGGGGCGGGGGAGTGAAGACCAGACGGTTGAACGGGCCGCTGATGGGCAGGGCTCTGGTGATGGTGACGAGCGGCGTCGAATGCGGCAAGCTATGGTAAGTCGTTCTTCACACCCGATGCACGCACCTTCTTACCACGTTCAGGCTTGACAGACACGGCCGAATAATCGGGGGAAGGCTGGTGGATCATGAAGACCATAACACCTGATCGTCCATATCTGATATTATTCACACTTTTAATTATGGAGTTCGTTCTCAGAAGCATTCGCCCGAGATTCAGGGACCCATGCCGGGCGGGCTGACGCTCAGTACGTATCTTTACACGATGAGGTTCGGCCAGCCTGGTTTCGAGGTAAGTCAGGTGCGGTCGTCAGATCATCGTGATGCTGCTAGTGTCGGAGGCAGCTTACTGATGATGAAGGCGATAGGTTCTCGTGTTCTGTGTGTTGGTTTGTAAGGTGAGTCCTGTTATGCAGTCTGTACACTTATCTAACGAGACATCATGTAGATACATTCATGCATTCCCTTTTACACGGAATGTTGCTAGGCTCTCTAACTCGGCAAGATAAGCCTTGAAGTCAGCACTGGGTAGTGTCTTGTCTGAGAACTCGAATTCAATATCCATGGAAGTGGCCAACCCGTTGTCCCTCCGAGCCTGCAAGCAGCTTCGCAGATCATGGCTCTCCGTCAGCGTGGCTGGATGGAAATAGCGCAAGCACAATGTTCTCAGGTTAGGAAAGAGCGGCTCCTCGCGCTGCTGCCCAGCCGAGTGAGAGACAGAAGGGTTGAGTGCGGGTATCAAGGCATTCACCACCGCAGCGCCATCAACGCTCACACGCTGCACTGTCCCTGCGTCTGGGAAAAGCTTCCACCACCACTGCGGACTGTGTATACCGACGAGGCCACAAGCCGCGAGAAAGCGCTTGGCCGTCAGATGGAGTCGTGGAGGTTTGTCTATGTGGGGGGTCCTCTTGCTTTCACCGGACCCGTCTGTGTTGGCTCCTGTGGCAGTATTCCACGTCGAAATTCGGATGATGGGGTAGTCTGACAGGATGTCCAGCCGCACGGGCGATTGTGCCCATCTCCGAAGGATAGGGTCCAGAAAGCCATACGGTTCCTTGGCCGTGGTCATTCCTGGTAGTGCATTGATGATTATTGAGCAGGAGTCCTCGATATTCAAGTACTGCCCAAACAGAGCACAGTCGCGATCTGTGCCATCCAGCCGAAGCTCCTCCAAATGCAGGAGATCTACACGCCGTGTCTCCATATTTTCTTCGCCGACTGGTTCGACACGATCCATATTTGGGATTGACCCAATGAGACGCAAGACCTGCAATCTAGGAGATCCTCGCAAGAATTCAACGAATTCATCGATGCCGTCGGCCTGATTTCCAACCTTCTGAAGATCGACGGTGATATCGAGATGGGTAAGCTGAGGGTACGTCACGATGTCCTCGTCCAACGAGAGCTGCATATCTTTGAGTGTCAGATGACGGAGATGGGGGGCTAGGAGCCCGTATGGCAGCCGGGACACGAAGCTCGAGTCGTCGTCGTACGCAATGGCGAGGGATTCGATCATCAGGCCGGGGAGAGATAGGTTGTAATCAGACAACGAAAAAAAAGATGTCATTTGCGTGATCAAATATGTCCTGCCCTCTGACCATATTATCGGGATGTACATGTTCATCGGCCACGATCTCCAGGGATTTAAGGCGAGACAGATATTCTGACTCCAGCAAGATGCTGAACACATCAATCTCGTCGGGATGCATAGACAAAGTGACCTTGGGTGTGATGGGATGGTGATGCGAGCGGTTGAGTATCTCGCGCATGCCTGCCTTCGACAGGCGGCCCGTGTCCATGGTCGACCAGAGCCAGCTGTTCCCGTCGGCGAGCGCGATGGCACGCCACGCACGACAGACATGTGTGATCTTCACCCATCCAAGGATCTCGTATACTTTGGACTCCATAGCACGGGCATCGACGGAGCCCAGGGCTTTCACAGCCTTCGTCTTGCCCTGCCCTGGGACCTCGTTCAATGCAGCATAAGCGAAGATATGCTCCAGGATTTCCGGTGGAAATTTCAGCTTGTGGTAGATGAAATTTCGCCGTTCCTTGAGGCCTGAGAGAGCCGCTGACATCGCCGCGATCTCATCATCGAGAGCCTGGCGATGGACGTCCTCAGTCCTCGCGTCGGATGATGGAGACAAAACGTCTAGATCAGACAACCGGGAGGCGACAATGGAAGCCCAAAACATCCTGAGGTCGGATGAGGACAAGATGAGGCGAGATGTCCACGATGACATACCGAGAATCAGGGAGATTTCCCGACATACTTGGATGTGGTGTTGCTCATATGCGAGCTTAAGACTTCAGAGCAGTGATTACTATGTCGGCTATATACTTGCCCGCTAGTCAATACCGCAAAGAAGGATAGCTGATCATGAAGATAGCGACTGACAGTGAAGGCAGACGTTTGTCTGGTCGTCTTGATGCACTTTGCAGACGCTCGGAGTCGCTTGTCGATGTGTTACGTTTACACAGGCGCCAGTTGGCTTAACGGGCGTCTAATTGAGTCTCCTCGACCATTGATCCTCGCCCAGACGGTCGACACTCGACAGTGCTCGACACCAAAATTGTCCACGGAATCTTTCTGTCACGTCTCGCAGAATACTTGTGCGTATCTGCACTTGGCACTGAACCACCATCGTCACATCGCATCTCTACCAAGATCAAGGAAAAACAACGCAAATCGCAGACTTTTCTCCGCGGTTTCAGCCCGTCAGATTTCTCTGTCCCATAATCACACAAAATGGCTTCAAATTCTCGCAGCAGGGTCCCTATGTCTCAACCCAGCGCTCGTCAGTCGCTCCCAGTCCCCACTGAACTCCTTCGCAATATCGTTTTGGGCTATCTTGCGACATCATTCTTGAGCCTTATCGTCGAGCCCGGACTCGATAAAGACTGGGACCCACTTTCACCGCTGTTGCACTCTTCATTCCAGCTTCGCGAGATCGCGACGAGCTTTCTCACGGAGATTCTTGGCGAGACACATTTCAAGGGCCAACCCACACGGTGAGCTGACTGTTTCGCACGCAAGTCTTCGCTAAACGCTTCTTCCTAGGGCTTCCGTGAAGACTTACAAGCCTTTTCTGTTTGAGCTGAAACGGCTGAAGACGCTGGCCGAGACCGACGATGCCACAGTCCTACTGGAGCTTGACTTCATGTTTGCAGCGACGATGGAGGGCCTCCACGAGTGCGACTCTCCGATCCTGTGGCTCGCCCGTGAATGCGCCATGCGGACGCTGTACCTCCGTATGCCCGAACTGTGCCCAACGATCGACCAGGACCAGAAGCACAAGCTGTCGCAGTATAGCAAGTACGTGCTCACGGCGCAGTCGATAGTGATGGTACCTTTAAGCGACGTGCCGGCGGTGTCGGGCTCAGTTTACATGGCACTCTTCTGCCCCGCTAGAGAGTACACGTTGTCTTTAGTCGTTCTCTCGAAGAAAGGTACGTGGTCCTCCAGTTCTTACTTGTTCAACGTGAGGACTAACAGGCCGTGGAAGCCACCGCGTTGTGGTTCCTCAGTCGTGACATTATAGACATCATGCACCATGCACGGATCTACTGGAGCATCATGGAAGATGTGCCGGCCCAAGTCGACAGGCTCATCGAGGAGTTCACGGAAACGCGGAAGGACCTGCTCAATGACTCGTTGCACACCGCAGAAGTTCTCGGCTTCGACGTTGAAGGACTTCCGCTGCGTCGGGAAACCCTGGAAGCAATTCGGTTCCGAGAGGCCTTGGAGTCTCTGAGGCCTCTGCCGGGGAATGCTCTGATGCTCGAATGCTGCCGCCGCCTCAGGGACTACATGCTGTTGCAGCTGCCTCGCGCGCAGAGGGAGGAATACCTCGCAGTCTGCTCTCTGGAGCCGTTGGAGCCGACTATGACGCTGAAGGCCATAGGAGACATGGTCATGGTTGTTCCAGCAAGGTTGGCTTGAAGCGCGATGTTCTGCTTTTTGATCAAGGACTATGGCTCCAACCTTTCATAACGTTATTCTTAGTTCTTTATGACCTCGTACTCTGGACTGTCGCACATAGATTCTCGCTCTATTCTGCTCTGTTTTGTTCTGTTCCGATGTTCTTGTTGTTCTTGTTGTCTAAGTCCACTGCCTGGTGATCTGTCTGTTGGTCTGAATCGTTCTTTGGTCTTGTAATCACGTTCTTATCCCGTTGGCATGCGTTACATATGCGGTCAGATCCGGTTGGTTTGGGTGGCAGTGGCTGGTCTGTCTTTACCTTCAACTCGTACGCGTGCTACTTGGTCGACTTGCTACTTCCTCGTCCGCTCTGTTTACAGGTTCTGTGGAGTCGGTCGAGGGTACTCAATCAAGGTTTGAACAAGCTCAGTTCAAATGTTACATCCTCGGCGCACTTCCACGACGCCATGCTCGACAGTTTGATTATTGTCTTGCCAACCACCGTTCTTCTACCTGGATCGCCAGCTTCGCATCTCAGCGGATTGTGACAGGATGCCGAAAAGCTTAGTCGAGGAATATGAGGCTTCTATCATCCGCTTGCCCTGGCGGGGCGAGAAGCTGACAAAACCTCGCTCCGACGTCAATCGTTCACCGCTGTCGATTCCTCCTGAACTTCTCCGCAAGATCATCTTGCACTACCTCGCCGATTCCTTCTTTGACCTGATTGTTGAGATCACGGAACACCTTCTGCATCCTATCATTGGCAAGCCCGTCTTCCGCTTCTCGGACTTCAAGTAATGTCTTCTCGCCTGTTTTCCTATTTGTTATCGATGCGTCCCTGCAGACAGGCGACAAATGCGATGGCTGTAATATATCTCTGTATGCTCGGTGACTTAAAATCCGCAAAATCCTCCGCGCTGCTTATGGACCCGAAGGAGCTCCTCGACCCCGATCTGTGCATCGCCCCGCCGGCTGCGAGTCTCCGATCCTGTGGCACGCCCGCGCCTTCATGCTGCAGACCTGGTATATGCGCCTCATCGACTGCCTGCCGAATGTCCGCGAGGACATGGGCGGGGATATGTGCGAACAACTCGGGGACTACGTCCGGAAGATTACGGATTTGGCGATGTCCACTACGGACGAGATGCTACCCTCCATCCGCGAGGCCGTGTTCGACCCCATCCAGGCACAACTTTGTCTCAGTGCACATCTGATTGAGCGTGGTGCGTCGTCTATTTTCTTTGCTTGTGCAGGGAGCTCATTGTCAAGCTGCAGTCCGGACTCTGCACAGGATCGGCATCTACGCGCTGATTCCCTCGGTGCTCGGTGCTGACGTCGTCGCCGGGGAGAGCCTGGAGGAAATAGATGGCGAGCTCGCCGACGAGCGCAATATCATCGCCTCCATCAGTGCGCACATGGCGAGACTGCGCTTGGACCCGGACGGGTTGCCCGTCCCGCAGGCGCTTTTGGATGCATTCAAGCTGGACGAAGCGTGGATCGCCCTGCAAACGCATCTGGCTGGCCCGGAGGAGGGGCCTGTCAAGCAGTTCTGCGGCGGCGTGAGGGACCACCTGGTCGCTGCGCTCTCTGCTGAGCAGAGAGCTCAGTGCCTGCCCCAGAATGGCGGTCTCATTCTTCATTCGAGACGGGCAATGGGCACAACTTAGGCGAGGGACAGCGTGCAACAGGGTGGGGTTTCAGACATTTGGCTGGGGATGACGATGTTACGATTTTCCCTCAGAATTCGCATGGTTTCAGTCTCGTGGTTCTTTGTTTAACTGAAGGTGTATGGTCTATTATTGAGATTGAATTGTCGCTCGGCGCATTGCGTCAGTACTTCAGTATCGTTTCAGAGGCGGGCAGTGTATACTGTAATGTTACAACGGGTTCTATCGCACGTGTCAAGAAATTCTCAAGGCATACGATCTTGTATTGATTCTTTGCTCCGTGCAAAGCTGTCAACCAGATTCTCATACCAAGTCGACACGGCTTGCTCAAATTTGTGTAGTGACTTCTGTGCTTACCCACGTTAGACGCTCGTTGTCAACATGAGGAGTTACTAGTTATCAACCGCCTACATTGCGATTCTAACTCACAACCGCCTCTACTAGTCTCCGAGATCGGAACTTACGGTTCAAACTCTCCCGGTATCCAACGAAGTCCCTCAGCAAACAAGTCACCCATGGAATCGAGGCTCTGGAATGACGATGATTTTTTGTCTCTCTCGTCTCCTCATATCCCTGTTGAAATCGCGCGAAAAATCATTCTACTTCGCCTTGCAGACGCAGTTTGGGCTCTCATCGTGGAGCCAGGCCTTGAGAACGACTGGGATCCATTTTTACCGCTCTTGCACACGTCGTCTCAGTTCAGAGAAATCACAGCGGAGTACCTTGATCACATCATCGGTGAATCGAATGTAGTGTTTAGTAACAAAAGTGGGATATCTTCGTAAGTCTTTTGGTAACCTTGATAATTATATGGTTGACTGTTTTGCCTGGTGCAGCTCTGCTAGCACGTATCACGCTATCCAGCGCGGGTTGGTCCAGTTAAGAGAAATAGCAGTGCTTGCGGACCCCCAAACGCCCATGAGACACGTAGCTCCGGCGTTCCGGCAGCTCTCCTTCTCTTCCTGGTCTGATGAGTACAAGTCTCCGATCCTATGGCATGCGTGGAGCATCGCTGCAGCCAAACTACACATCCGCGGCCTCGAGCGAGACGGTTCCGGTCTCAACACTAAATTTCGTAGCGTCATGATCACGCCAATGAGGGTCTATGCAGAGACTGCATCTCGTCACATTTCTGACAATCTGTTGCGTCCAATTCGCACTCTGTTTTTGGCCTACGAGGTTCTATCGTTGAGAGGTACGTTGCTCTTCAAACAAGGCTCTGGGCTTGTCGCTCACCTTTCGATTGACAGTCTCCATCCTGCATACTCTATGCAATGCGCTGTGGGATATATTCGCACGTTGTCCCAATTCCGGCCTCCACGATACTTTTTTGCAAAGCCAGGAGGACCTGTTCGCGGAGAAATTCCGAGTCGCAACGGAGTCGCTCAGCGTGTTGATGCCGAACGACGAGAAAGCACTGCGAACTCAATCGTGCAGTATCAAATGGGCGGGCTGTGATCCCTCGATGCTTCTTATTCCCGGATGTCCTCCTAGCAAGAACGTGGAGCCCGAGGCAGAGATGCCTATCTCGGCGGGTGGATTGAAGGCCATGAAGTTTCATAGAGTGTTGGGGTATTTCCAGCACCCGCCGGGCCGTCCAGACGATATCTGGCTCCTTCAATTTTGCCGTCGCGCACGGGAGGCGTTGGTCTCGTACCTACCTTGGTCGCAGAGGGATGAGTTTAAGTCATTTTTAGCAGAACCCATCATCCCGCGCGCTCTTTTCTAGCCAGTCGAGGCAGCGTCGGAGGTGTGTCCAACGATGAGCAGGAGCTGTGCGTGTAGCACGATCCCGCTTATGCTTTTATTCTGATATAGCACATGATCACTGTACATTACAACGCCTCCCCCCACGTTACCCTCGCAGGGCAGCGGGAGTATTATACATCCTGCTCCATGCGCCCTCGAGGGCATAACGCCGCACTGGGGCGCGGTCACCGAGACTGTGTCTTGTCTACTGACTCTGCAAACCCCCGACCGCAACTGGCCGAGCAAGGCCGTCCCGCGTCGTATGCTAGCTGGGCAGGACACCAGTCTCGTGCAGTACGCAGCAAGGCCGATGTCGTGGCCCACATCTCCATCTCACGATATGCATTGCAGATGGTGCCGCGGCGCCCCGGGGATCATCCCCTCCTAACGACCTACCTCGCGCTCGCGCGCCGCACCGATCCCCGCCTGCCATGCTCGCCCGAGCTCGCTGCCGGCGCCAGCTCGTCCCTGCAGCGCGCCGCGGCGCTCACGCAGTCGCACGGCCTCCTGCGCAAGAGCCACGGGCTCTGTTAGTGTGTCGCAGGCAACGCTGCCCCGCTCTTCACCGCCGCCGACGCGCTGCAGGGCGACGCGCGCGCGGCGTGTCTCGCGGGCGGGCTGCGGCTTCTGCGCGACTATCTCGAGCTCGTCGGGAGCGCGGACGGGGGCCGGCTGTTTGTAAGGCCAGACAGGCCGGAGAACTTGTATGGCGGGCGGGTGGCGCTGTGCGCTGTGCTGCTCGAGGCGCTGCAGCGCGTCGAAGGGCGTCGGGCGGGTGCGGGGGAGCGGGGTGTGATGTGTGGGTTCCTGGGGTTTGGAGATCTTAGGTTGTGAATAGAGGCTGAGTATCTCAGGTCTGAACTGGGATGGGCGCCGCCGGCCAGATAGATGCCGTCGACAAGAATCAGCCATAAGTAGCGTACTTACCTCCGCGTTGAGTCGAGTTGGTGCTAATTGTAGTCTAGTTTCTATTGCGACCTGTTAGTGGGGGGGGTCGGCCCCAGGCGCCGCTTGAATACTTGTAGGGGTGATTCGCCTGTGGCCGCCACTCGGAGTGTGAAATGAACACGAGCAACGCCACAGGCGCGCCTTTGGGCAGCGGGGCTCTCTGAATGTGCACCGCTAGCGCGATATTCTGAGCGAGATGAGGTGATAAGGAGTGGGGAGAATGTGCACTGAACCATCAGAGTGGAACACACAAAGAAATAAAAAAGCGGGACCCAACATTCAGCCGAGAGTAAGGCAAGGTGGCTCGGGATTCGAACCAAAAACTTCGAGAGCTCAGGGCGTCCACGTCGCCGACTCGGCCATAATGACTATATATTTATTTTCCCTATGTCAAATTTATCTCGTTGGGGACCTGCCGCAAGATACGAAGTGGGTTAGGAGGGTAGTTGCAGCTCGACATATGGCCCCAGATGCTGAGCAGTCATATTGTAGAATAAATCACAGCCATAGTATCTATTTCACACTAAAAAGCCGTGAACTTGCCTCTGAATTGTGTATGGCACTCAAAGCAAGCGTAGCTATGAGAACAAAATGCAGGGCGCGTCGAGACTCGAACTGTTTACAGCCGAGATGCCGCAGTGGCTGAAACGATCCCTCCCGCTAAGACCCGGGGTATTGATAGCAGACGTCAGATACGACGATCCTGAGGCACGAAGGTTGAGTCCAGTATCTACTCTGCCCCCGGGAGACTAGCTAATTGAGAATATCGCCTAATGTCCGTCTTAACACAATTTGCACGCTCCTTCCTTGCCTCCGCACTTTAATGTGTGTCGCAGCTAACCCTAAGTATTGTCAGTGTTACGCAGATATGTTCAAAAATCATAAAAGTCTGGGATTGGGAAAAAAAAGCAAATTGTTCGAACTTGATGACCACCGCAGGGGTCGAACCTGCAATCTCCTGATTCGTAGTCAGACGCGATGCCATTTCGCCAGGCGGCCTTATTTTTTGTTGTCCGTTTGATTTATATATTGAGCGCACTCAGGGAGACAGTCAATTTGCGGGCGCAACGGTGACGGTATTGACGAGAGGATGTCGAACATAGACGCATAAGCCGAGCAATCGGGCATAGGGATGTGAGCACAACCACAGCATTCGTTCAATACAATATAAGCCAAAAAGTCCAGAGCCAATCGTACGAGCATAACAGCAAGCACCGCACCCACCCCGCGCTCAATCGTCAAACTTGCTCCCGTCCATCCGCACGCCCATATTCTGCTTGATGTCCATCCCGAGCAGCTTCATCTTGCCCGCCTCGATGCGCTCCTGCTGCACCTTGCGCAGCTCCATGAGCTGCTCGCGGCTCATGTAGCTCTCGCGCTCCTGCTCGGGGCGCTTGTGCTTCGACGCATGCGCCTTCATGTCTGCGTTCGGGTCGTAGCCGTCCTCTGCGGGCGGGACGTACGCGCCGGAGCGCATCGCGGCCATGCGCGCGTCGTATACGGTCATGTTGTAGAATTTTTCGTTGGGGAGGGTGGCTGGAGATACGTTACGTCAGATGATATGAAGCGGGAAGGGAAGAGGGCGTACCGGTGTTGAAGTCCTCGACAAATTTGAGGAATTCTTTCTTGGTCTGGTCTTTGGACATGGTTTCGGGATTCATCATGCGCTCCTCGACGAGCCACGCACGAAATTCTTGTTCTTTGGTGTACAAACTGAAAACGAGGCACGAGAGTCAGCAGGGATGTAAGCAGATCACAGCAAAATAAGACATACTCCGCCTCAGATATAATACCAAACTTGCCCCACTCCCCGCCCACAACGCCGCTCTTTTTCGACTTCTGCAATACTCACTCAGTCCCGCCCGTCAAAGACAAGCTAAGGGCAAACGCACCTTCTTCTCCTTCTTCTCCCTCTTCCGCTCCTTCCGATCCCTGCTCCGGCTGCGATGCCTTTCCTTCCGCCGCTTATGCCGCCGCTCCTCATCCGAGCTCACCGACCGCTCACTTGAGCGCGACCGCGACCGCCGCCTTTTCTCTCGCCGCCGGTCCCGGTCTCGCGAGGGCGATCGTGACGGCGAATACGACCGGGCCCGCCGCTTTCCGTCCCTGTCCCTATCCCTGTCCTGCGACCTCGAGCGGGAGCGTGATGGAGAGTACGAGCGCTCGCGCCGCTTCCTATCCCGCACCGGCGACCGCGAGCGGCCCCGATCCCTATCCCGCCGGTCCCGTTCAAGCGAGCGCGAGCGCCTCCGGTCCCTCCGCACATCCCTATCCCTATCTCTGGAGCGCGAGCGCGAGCGATACGGCCGCCGGTCCCGCTCCCTATCCCAACCCCGCTCCCGCTCCCGCGACCTTGGGCGATACGACTTGCGCTCGGGCGGCCGGTACGAGTAGCGGCCGGGCGAGACGGGGCGGGGGCGCTGCGAGGGCGACTTCGGGCGGCGGTCGAGGTGGGGCGGCAGGTCGCGCGCGGCGCCCGTGCTGGTTGTTGCTGGTCGGGACTGCATGGTGGTGGACGCGGAGGATGATGAGCGCGAGGATATTAGGCGCGTCATGGGCGGGTTGTTTGGTTGGTAAATAGGGACCCCGGCGTGGAGCGCGTCGGGACCGCGGACACTCCTGGCTATTAGAAACGCGTCGCGTCCGAGTCTCTTGTTCGTGCGGTCCTCTGCTTCAGGCTCCAACCTTCCGCAGGGCCGTCCGTCAGAAAGAATATCGTGCGTTTCCTTGTTATATGGAGCGAGGCTGGCGGGCTTATAACTGACGTCGTGTCTAGCTTATTTTGCTTTGCACAGTACTTGTTCGTTCAGCACTCCATAATCCGGCTGGTCCAGTCCTTCTAGGACCGCTATTCATACTATCAGATTCTGCAGAATCTGTATTGAGACTCTGTAACCGGGCAATTTGTTAAGGAAGGTCCAGATTTACCTTTCGAGTCCTTGACCGCCGGTATGTCGTCTTTGTCCCTGCAGGATTCAAGCTGTTCATCCCTCATCCTTCAACAGTATACACATCCAGGATGGAAACCCCGCAACGGATTTCCACCACCACGGATGCAGCATCGACATTTCCACTGCCTCCTGAAATCTTGCACCAGATCATCGTTTTCCGCCTCACAGAGGTATTCTTTACCCTGATCGTGGAGCCAGGCCTCGCGAAGGACTGGGATCTGCTTTCATTCCTTCTGCACACATCTTCCCGATTTCGCACTGTGACCATGCATATTCTTAATCCTATACTCGGCGAACCAGCCCTGGCGGATAATCCAAGGTATTGTGTCGAGCTAGATTTATGTCGCGCTTAACTGACGCGAGCTGTCTAGAGAATCTATAAAGTACCAGGCTGTGCTCTACGAGCTGGAACGCCTGCATGAATTCACCCAGACCAGTGACCCGAGAGCGGTGCTCGAGCCCCATTCCGGCGTCCTCGCCGCCATCGCGCCCCGCGACGAATGCACCTCCCTGGTGCTCTGGCACGCCCGCGACCTCGCGGTGCGGAGGCTGCACCTGCGCCTCATCGAGGAGCACTCATCCAGCGTGGGGGACGTGGACAGCGCGAAGCTGCAGGAGCTACGCCTGTGTCTGACGCGGAAGCTCGTGAGCTCGATGGAGGGCGTCCCGCACTCGGTTCTCGCGTCTGTCTTCCAGCCGATCAACGAGTACCGCATATCCATGGAGCTCCTTTCGCAACGCGGTACGCCCCGCATCCTCGTCGCGCTCACCACGGCACTGACATCCGCACAGTGATCCTCCTGCGCGGCGTGTGCGCGCAGGTCGGCGTCATCATGCCCTTCCTCTGGAAGGTCCCCGACGAGGTGATACACGTGCACGAAGCGTCCTTCGACGCGGCGTTCGACCGCTACCGCGAGGCCGCCGGGCACACCGCGCAGCTCGTGAGCACCGCGCGCCTCGTCGGCTGGGCGGTCGCGCAGCTGCACGTCCCGCGTGCGACGTTGGAGGCGATCCGGTTCTACAGGGCGTTCCGCGCGCTCGAGGACGCGTGGCCGGCGGGGCGCGCGGAGGATAGTTGGTTGATGCTGTTTGCGCGAAGGACGCGGGAGCTGATGCTGTCGAGCTTGCCGGGTGGGCAGAAGGAGGAGTTTCTGAAGTGTTGGGAGGATGCGAGGGGGTCGTTCTTCCCGGATGGGGAGAATAGCGATGGAGAAGAGGATGGAGAGGGGAGTTCTAGTGGCGATGAGGGCGACGACTCGGGTACAGATACGGGCAATACCAACATGGAAGACGATGCATTTTGACTGGTATGATTTTTGCTGCGAGGGAAGCCGTCGGGCATGGATCTGAGGCTTCTATGTCTCAGTCAAGTCGGTGCGTGGGCATTCGAACAGACTAGACTGCTTCCGCATGACACCGAGCCCGATGTCAACATAAGCCCGTGCGCCCGCGCCCGCCGCGAGGTTGAAATTACTTACTTACCGCTGAATTAATACGGGTGTCGTACCTGCAACCTCAGTATTTCTAATGGTCCCGCGTGGACGGGCGTTTTGAATGCGGGGATGCGATGCTGTGTGCCGGCGGTTGCGGGGTGTGGGTCCGCGTATAGCAATAAGCGCTCGAGGCTGTGAAGGAAGAAGGCGGCATCCGAGCATCTGCCCTGCCACGACACATCCTGCCCCTGTACTCCCGGTACCCAGACTAGTACGCTCGTTCTTGTACCATTTCGTGCGTTCAAACTAACCGCTCAGCCCACGCAGGACTTATGTATTAAGTATACCCGTTTCACGTATTAGGATCCAACATTCAACGACCGGAGCTCCCATTCCCATAACGACAACATTAGTCTCCCAAAGGCAGAGTAGACAGGACTCAGACAACACCACCATGGCCTACGAACGCCGACCGCCGCCCCTCCCCGACGCCTTCGGCGCCAGCTCGTCGACGTCCACGACGTACGCGCGCCGCGCGCCGCCACCCCAGCGGAGCGCGACGTCGCTGACCTCGCCGCCCGCGTCCACGTACTTCTCGAGCTTCGCGGGCGACGACGAGCAGCCGCAGCCGACGCCCGACGCGCAGGCGCACTTCGCGTACAGCACGACTTTGCGGCGGCAGCCCGCGGACGGGCCGTTCGGGCTGACGCCGCACGCGGCGGGGTTCGCGCACCGCGGCGAGGCGTGGCGCGAGGCGGCGCGGAGGAGGCGGGCTGTGGAGGCGGGTTGTGGGGCTCGTGACGGGCGCGGCCGGACGGAGCGCGGGCGCGAGCGGGAGAACGGGTACGCGATGGTTGCGAAGGAGCCGCACGATACGCCGTCGGCGCGGTTTGCGTGCGAGAGTGCCGAGGTGCGTTGTGTCTTGCATCAGCAAATCAGTCATGGTGCTTGGGGCCTTGAGGGCTCTTGACGCATCTTGCAAGGCTCTTGACGCATCTTGCAAGGCTCTTGACACATCTTGCAAGGCTCTTGACGCATCTTGCAAGATGCGTCAGTCAAGAGCCCTTAAGACCTCAAGATGCGTCAAGCACCCCCAACTGTTTTGCTGATGTGTGGGTCTCCGTGCGGTGGGTGACGTTGTGTTGCAGGACACGCTGGCATACTTCCACACATCGGCGGAGCAGGGCCTGTCGTCCGTCATCGTTGCGTCGCTGCGCGAGAGCCACGGCTACAACGAGTTCTCAGTGTCGACGCCCGACCCGCTGTGGTTGAAGTTCGCGCAGACGATCTACGAGAGCCCGCTCATTCTGCTGCTGTGCGGGAGCGCGCTCGTCAGCGCGCTGATGGGCAACATCGACGACGCGGTCAGCATCACGGTCGCGATCCTCATCGTGCTCACCGTCGGGTTTGTGCAAGAACGGCGGTCGGAGCAGTCCCTGGAGGCTCTCAACAAGCTCGTGCCTCATCATTGTCACATCATCCGGTACGCAGTGTCTTCAGTTCAGCTGGACCAGATCCACTCACACGCAATAGCGACGGACACTCCCTTCACCTGCTCGCGAACGAAGTCGTCCCGGGCGACATCGTCACGTTTTCCACGGGCGACCGCATACCAGCGGACGTGCGATTGGTGCACGCCGTTGACCTCGAGATCGACGAGAGCAGCCTCACGGGCGAGAACGATGCGCGCCGCAAGAACGTCGACGTGTGCATCCCGACTATGGGCGGCGGGCACATGAACGGCGGCATGAACGGCATGTCGGAGGACGAGCGACGTGGACGTAGAGTGTGTTCGTTGCCGTTAAGCGCCTGTTTCCTCTCCACGAAGCGTGCGACGTGTGCGGCTGCCGCGAGATCTCGCGTGTTGCGTGTCGCGATGGTTGCGCAGGCTGGATCTCGCCTGGCGCACGGGCGAGAGCGAGTCTGCGGACCCCAGCACGAGAGAGACGTAACAGTGTTTGCCTTGTCTCTCTTTCTACTACATAGAACACCAGGGGAGTTTTCTAGTGTGCTAGGAGGGTGCCCGACTTGTTCTCCACGCTGCGCGCGTCTGAGCGACCGTTAGGCATTCTACGCCTTCTCCCCGCGCCCCTCCTCCGCTTTGTTTCCTACTGACTTGCCCGCCCCGCGTTCTCTCCCGTTTTCTAGCTTTTTTGGCCGCTTCCCTCCGCAGCCTCCCCCCTTCGACATCCCGACGCCGCCGTCCACTTGCACTCACACAGCGTCCCCGACGCGTGAGCAACACCGGACTCCGTTCTGGACGCGACGTACTCGGAGGTCCTTCAGCGTGCAGAGCGACTCAGAACGGAACCCGATGGTCGCTGCGAAATGCGACAATGACGTCAGTCGCCGTCGACTTCAGCACGAAAAAAGCGACTTACCGGAGCGTTCGGCACCAGCCCGAAATCTGTCCACCAGCCCCCGCCGCCAAGTCTCCCGTCGCCTCGGGAAATTTGACCATGGCGCCCTTGACTCGCCGCTCGCACCTGGACGACATCGCACCGTCGAGGCGAATCGCCAGAAGCAATCGAGCTCCCCGCCGTCGCCTCCCGTGTCGCACGCCTACACCTTGCTGCGGCGCCGGCCCATCTTACTTGATGATGACGCCTTCGGGGTGCGCGGAACGAGGTGGCGGACGTCACAGGCTCACCGCGAACACTGTGACAAACAGCGAGAAGGTCAGTCTCTCTATCTAACTTTGAATCCAGCTGTCACTTACCGTCGCACATCGCAATCTGACCGTGTGAAGGTCGATTCGCCGCTGTCTTCCGCGCAAACTTGATGATGACGCCCTTGCGTCGCCATCGACGCGCGCGCGACGTCCCCGTTCGTGCCCTACCTCCCACTTCGAAGCCCTGGAATGCCACCGGCGCCTCGTTCAACTTGATGATGGCGCCTTCCGGATGTCCGCGCCACATCGACGGTGTCCGTGCGGGGGGTGGCGAGCGATCCGCGTCCTCCGCGAGCTTCGCAATAAATCCCGTGGTCTGCCAGACGATCCGCGGCGCATCTAACTTGATGATGACGCCCTCGCCGCGCAACGGCGCCTGTTTGAGCCGCTCCAGAGTCCCCATAGCAAGGTGCGCGAGGGCCAGAGACATTCACCTTTGGCGCCGTCGCTCGTCTCGTCCTCCCGAGCGATGCGTCTGTGCGCTCCTAACTTGATGATGACGCCCTTCCGCGGAACGGCTGCGGCAGCGGTGTTGACCAGAGGCTGGGGCGATGCAGGTGCCCTGTACGTGATGATGACGTCCTCGCCGTCTCGCTGACGCTGAGCCCATGTCACGCGCGAAACCCCGCCCGAGCTGACAACGGAACGGGCGAGGGAACAGTGCCGCAACCGCCTCGTACTCGATGATGACGCCCTCGGACCATAGTTGACGCGTTCGAGACCACGCGGACGACGCCGCTGGGATGGGGACGGATGCAGTGAGGAGGCACGCCGTTGCGCGTCCTGCGTCGCGTCCCAAAGAGGTCGCTGACGGCGACACGGCCATGGCGATGTAACGGGGACGCTCGCCGAAAACGTGACTGCCTGAAGGCAACACGGACAGCGGGGAAGTGGGGAACCAGCTAGACGACTCCCCCCGTCGTTGTACGACGAAGATAGCGTCGTCACGCCTGCGCGAGGCCGACGACGGCCTGTTCGACGCTTGAACTTGATGATGACGCCCTGCCTAGCTGGGCAGACCACGCGTTCGAGCGTCTGGCGGGGCGGGAGAACGCAGTCGAACGCGCACGTCAGCGGAATTCCCGCTGAATTCGACTGCCCAGATGGAGAGCAGCACGTCTCGCTCGCTGCGGGGCCTGCGCTCCAGGATTTCGGGCCGCAAAGTCGTTCCTGCCGCATTCCCAGGTGAGTAGGAGTTTCGCTTGGTAAATGATGCGATGAAAACTTACCTTGTGATGCTGGGCTCGCGACGGGCTGCGCCCGTCGCTCGCAGACGACGTCAGCGGAGGTCCGCTCACCGAGATTCCGTATATTTAACCTTCGAGCATGTTTGCCGCTCGGCGCGGGCCTCGGGAGGTTCGAAAGTTGGCAGAAAAGTGCCTGTTTCGAAGAGCCTCGGTCAGTATCAATTTGCCTCGCCTCAGAACGCAGGGAATACTCACTCTTTAGCACAGTGCTCGTGCGGGGCTGCGCCCCGCACTCGCAGAGAACGCCAGTGGAAGCCCGCCGACGCGATCTCCGCTGCTTTCACCTCCGAGCACGCCCTGCCGCTCGGCGCGGGCCTTGAAAGGTTGGAAATTTCGTGCAAAAACGTCTGTTTTACCAAGGCCTGGTAAGTCCACATTCACCTCGGCTAACTCCAGTTGAAATTGACTTACTGAACCACGAAGAGCGCCGCAGAACTTGCGAGACGGCACTGGCGGGCTGCGCCCGCCTCGCGCCTCGCAAGCCATAAGCGTCGAAGCGACGCTCACTCCGAAAACTTCATCCTATGGACCGGTAGGCCGCTCGGCGTGGGCCTCTGGATCCTGGGATTTTGCGGCCGACCGCGAGAAGCGACAACTGCCTGCGTGCAGCGGGCTGTGCCCGCCAGGCGCGCAGAGCGTCGTGAGCGTCCCATGGACGCTCACGTCGCAAACTTTGTTCTATGGACCAGTAGGCCGCTCGGCGCGGGCCACTGGACCTTGAGATTTTGCGGCCAAAAATGCGGCCTTTGAAGTACCCAGGTGAGCATCAGAAATCGTCGGCTCATCGCAACAGAAACCAACGTACAGCAGCGAGAAGCGACAACTGTCTGCATGCGGCGGGCTGCGCCCGCCAGGTGCGCAGAGCGACGTGAGCGTCGCATCGACGCTCACGCCGTAAACTTTGTTCTATGGACCAGTAGGCCGCTCGGCGCGGGCCACTGGATCTTGGAAATTTGGCGATAAAAAGCCGGTTTCCTGGAGATCCCGGTGAGTGCTCATTAAACTCGGCTAATATCAACAAGAAATCACTCACGAGGACATAGAAACACGTCGTGCACACTCCCAAAGCGAGATAAAGGCCCGCCATGACGACATCCCGCTCGCCATGCCCTCATCAAAGGCGCGCAGTGGGTGCCAGTGCGAAGAACAAGCTACCACACTTGCTGGGCTGCGCCCAGCAGCGCGCAGGCGACGTCAGGGCCTTCCTGGCCCTGACAACGGCAGACTTAGGCTACGAGCATGGTCGCCGCTCGGCGCGGGCCTTTGAACCCTGGAAAATCGGCGGCAAAACCTGGCTTTCTGTGAGTACAGATCAGCACCCGTAAAGCCCGTCTAATCCCCGTCTAAACGTACGTACCAGGACAACCATCGCATCTCAAAGACCCGCGCCGCAACAGCGTACCTCGGGCTGCGCCCGAAGTACGCGTGAACGTCGATTATCCCGTTCTTTGGACGTATAGGCCGCTCGGCGCGGGCCTCGGATTCTTGGAATTCTGGTGCACAATCACCGCGTTTCTGCGATGCTAGGTGAGTCTCCAAAAGCCGTAGCGGAAAGCCGTGCGAAAGAACTCACTAGTGCCACAATTCGGCCTTGCACAGGCGCACGGCAGAAGCAGCGACGGGTCGCCGACAGCGCCATCAGTGCGCCGTCACCGAGTCGGGCGAAAACAATTCGGCTGTATCGAGGATCGAGTGAGTCTGATGGCCTCAATTTACTAAAGGATCCCACACGTACCGAGCGTCCTTAAACTGACGAAAACACTCGTCCGGGGGGTGTTGTGAGGTCGCAGACGAGAGATGTCGAGGAGGCAGGTCTCGCTCTCGACGTGGCGCAGTGCTGCATCCAGAATTTTACAGATCTCCACGGACATTGGTGGGCAGCGGTACAGGAATCGAAGACGATGGGAAATGGGGGGAGGGGGAAGGAGAAAGACGGAGGTACGTCCCGGAGGCCGTGGCTTATATTGACACACACGGGGAACACCTGTTCCTCCGCGCGTCGTGCCGGGGCCTTGGTGTCTTCCATGTTTCATCCATTACGTGTGCGCCTAGCGCTCCGTTGTCCGATCCCATCTAGTCAGTATGATTATCCTGTTTTCGTGTAGCCTACATTTCGCTGCTGCGACAAGCTCAGCAGTCGTCTTACATGCTGTAGATAGACGACAGAAATGTAGTCTTCTTTCCGAAAGTCTGAGCAATAACATATCTGTGCCATTTCAATATACTTTGGTAGGGTCTCATGTTCTGTGATGTCTTTTCGAGGCAAAAACGTAACTGAGAGCTTGTCGGTGAGGATGTCGACAAGCACTGTGCCATGGTGCGCTTACAAGAGATTGGTATTCCTGCGTCGAGACTGAATTAATATGTGCATTCATAATCTCAAAAGCCAAGATCAATGACCATAAGCATAATAGTCGTTGTGATCCAAGATGGAGAGATGCCCGTCCTACGAGAAGTTACACTTGGGTTGGGTTGGGTTAAAATCTAAGGTTAAGATTTCACCTGATCGCCGCACTTGCACCGAGAGTTGCACACGGTACAGCTCTCCAAGTGCCATCTCCATCGTGATAGCAGAACATCGCTGCCAAATAGATCTGAAATGAGAGTAAGTACTTATTTTCGTACAGAGAAAGGGACCGAGCATAGAGTCAAGACTCGAAGCCCGCGCACCAAGATGGTAGCATTCCGGGCATTGGTGGGCTGCCGCGCGCGTTGTCAAGCTTTGCCGCAACGACCGATCCACGGCTAGGTGTCATATTCACTCCGTCGGAATGCTTGGCTGATTGAGCTATTTACAGGACAACCTTATTTAGTTAATTCTGATCCCCGAGATGTTTATCTGCATCCATCTTCAGACACTAGGCCTTCATTCTACTCAAGCCCAGGTATACCATTAACTTATTCAGTGGGAGCTTCACACATTCTAGAATTATCTGAGTCTACCAAGGGAACTCTAAGCTTTCGGGATTTATCAGCCTGCTGTCAACCGGAGCGGCAGAATTATCCCCGTTGCATTGAGCCGTAATGTGTGTGAGAAAGCCCGAATTTCGCATCAAGTCCCTTGCCAAGGCCGAGTCTCTAGCCGATCCCGCTGTCCGATTTATTTTTACATGAACCTTGAGAAATATCCTGATGTTTCGAGGGCAAGACATGGTCCGTGTCCATCCCCACTCTCTATTTAATGTCCCTATTCTCTGCGAAAATTATTGTGTTCTTCAAGTCCCTCTCCTTACATGAACTTGGTATGTGCTGTTTAATTGGCTTGCTCTCTGATGACTTACCTGATGTTTGAAACCAGGATTTATTTTATTGCAAAGGTATGTATCATTCTCGTTACATCTTGCTCGTAGTAGTAGTGTACCGGTCTCGAGCACTGACCTTGATACATCAGTGGATCGGGATGAGCGCACAGCTATGCATCGGAGGCAGTTGCGCTTGGAGCGCAAGACTGCTTCGATGTATCAGGCTGTCGCGCTGTCCATGTGTGATCGTCGGCGCAGCATAAGGGTCGATCCAAGCGAGGCGCCATCCGCTTGACGATACGCGGAATTCCGAGCAATGCCCGCATCCCATGCCGTCAAGCGGCGACAGCACAACAGCTGAGTTTGTCCCGGATCCACGTAAGTGCCGCTCAATTTAAATCACCGTCGTACTTACCTGGCGAGGTGGATAGCAGACCACACCCATCGTGCGAGCGAGACCAAAGTCCGCTTCCCGCCGCTGGCAACAGCGGTAAGTGTTGCTTGTCAGCCAACATCCATCGAGGCTCGCCCTAATGTCCACTTCCAGGATCTTCACGGGCCTCTAGGTCGCACTGCCATGTGTATTGACGGTATGGGCCACCGTACGGCCGTTCAAAGCGTTCCGGTGCGTATTTTGTGCCGAAATTAACTGATCCAACTGAGCACTCACCAGGCCATACGAAAGTCGCTTCTCGGCGCTTTTTTTTTTCAGGATCCAGTGGCCCGCGCCGAGCGGCCTACACGTCTCTAGGACAGACCTTCGGAGTCGGCGTCGACTGTTCCTCGACGCCGACATTGCAGGAGCACGAGGCGGGCGAAGCCCGCCGATCCCCTCAGTCATCGAGCGTCACGCTGGGCTGTCCGGCAGCACCCATGGTGAGTATTTTGCTATGAGAATGACTGAGTGAACGAGGGACTCATCCGTAGAATAAATTCTTGAAGTCGGCACCGGCGACACGTCAATGCAGACTTCGCGAGCGCCGGAGCCGGGCGCAGCCCGGCCACTCCTTGCGCCTAGCTCGGGGCTGGTATCGCGTTGTGCTGGGCTACGCTCAGGCACCTATAGTGAGTGGTCAGCAGTGAATTCAGCCGAGTGAAAGTGATGCTCACCAGGCCTCCATAAGGTATTTTTTGAGCATTTGTTTTCGAAGCTCAAAGGCCCGCGCGGAGCGGCCTACACGTCCATCGAACAAGTTCTCGGTGTCAGCCTGATGTTGCAGGGAGGCGGGCGAAGCCCGCCGCACCCCCTTTGCCTCTATTTCGCATCGCATTTCGGTATTTCGAGATGTGCTGGGTAAGTGTTTCGCAATGACATTCACTGAGGTACACGAGATCTCACCGGACGCGTAGAAACGCGGCCTTGTGCCGTGATTTTTGTGGGATACAAATGCGCGAGATCAGCGCCAGTGTGCACTCGCGGTCAGATATTCTGTGCTACGACGATGTCACGATGGCGGGACGAAGTCCCCGAGTGTAGCGTAGCGTCGCTTCGTTGCCGTCGCTCTGCCATATGCGCCAAAACGATGGCGGTGCCCGCAAATTGCTTTACTTAATTAAATGTTCGAACGGGGCGGTGGCGGTGGAGCGTGAAATGCTGTTGCGTCGCGGATGACGGCGCCGCGACGTCCATGCGAGTGGTGCTAAACGGAGGTAAGCCATCTGCCAACTCGACTGTAGATTCTGCTTACCTCTGATCCAGATCTGGAACTCATCTGCGATGGTTAAGTCTGCCATCCGACGGACTGCGCGATGCGTGGCACATCACGCGATGCGCCGAGGTCATCTACCGTGGGTCCGCGTCACTAGCGGACGCCTTGCGCGACATGCGCCCCAATACAGTCGTAATGGCCTCTGTGATCGTGCCGCCCTGCTGCCGGTCCAGATGCCGGCTCGTCCATTGTCCTGCGCGTGGTCTGCACCCTCACCACACAAGGCGCCCGAGGTCATCTACCACGAGACCATCATGGAGGTGCCATACACTCCGCGTCAATGTGGGTCCCGTCGCGCGTCAGGGGCTGAGACGAAGAGCGGCGGCGACATCCATGCGCGGTGCGTGCGTGGTCGGAATACGACGCCACACATACGGCACGTCGCAGACGGCGGCCGAGGCCTTGTATGCGGGCGCGCGCCATTGCGGTCGGGATCGACGCGTGCCGTCGTGTTGCAGCCTTGCACACCCTGGCAGCTTCCGCCGACTTGCTGAGCTGGGACTCAACTCGACGGCATGGGGATCAGGTCATCCCCACTCCGGAGGGCGACAGATGTACCTTTGTATGCCGCAAGCGATCTTCTTGCTGTATCCCCGCTGACTGCCATGCTAGTAGGCCAGCAACCGGGACATCACCATCCGGGCGTCTCCGACGGCGTCACCCGCATCTTCAGGAAGGCGTGGGTCCCCGCCGCATCGCCGCGAACCGCACGCGACGACGAGAGATTGGAATGGGAGGGGTGGGCTGCCGAGAGAAGGGCGGGTCTGTTCTGTCTATTCTGGTAAGTTTTTATGCACTACGAGTCCAGACATACTGTCCTCACCTTTTCCCCTCCGTATAGGTGCCTACATGACCAATTTTCAAGGCGTCAGGCCTCCGCGGCGAGCGGCAACTCGTGTTCAGCGAACGGGCTCCCGTCGCGGCATCAACAAGCGCGGTGCGTTTTCCGAACCGCGCTCTCGCGAGTCCACTGTGACTGCGACACATGTAAGTACGCAGTGACTGTAAGAAAGACACAACACATACCAGTCGACTCAGTACATCCGCACTTGATCTCGCGGCGGCCGCAGCCAGTACATGCGCACCGCGCTCAGCGGGCGCGCCCACCCCGAGCGATTTCTGAAGGCTCCGGTGAGCGTCATTTGATCTCGGCTGATTTGAGAGAAAACTGACTTCCCAGCAAACAGAACATGCCCCGGAAAAGGGCCAGAGTATATGCAACGAATGCGGGCAACAGGCTGCACCTGATTCCCACCCTTCGCAAGGCCGACATCCGTGGCTTCGTCCTGCCGACCTGTCGCCGCTGGACGCGGGCCTCTGAGTGCCGGCAATTTGGCGCCCGAGAGCCGGTTTCTAGACGTACAGGTGAGTATCCATGTATCTCGGCTAAATCACGCAGAAAATGACTTACGAGGATGCAGAAACGCAGCGCGCACGCTTTCAAATCCCGCCACGCACTGTTCAATCAGGCTGTGCCCGACTCTGCACGTCAAACGCACGCGTATACCGGGCGCCAGCGCGGAATGCGAGGCAGCGCGCGTGTAGCGTTCGGGTTAACAAGGCCCCGACGAGGCATTGTCTTAGTGACACGCTCGCAGCTTGGCGCGGGCCTTTGGATTCCGGGATTTCGGGGCTGCCGAGAAAGCATTGTCTGGGAGTTCAGGTGAGTGACCATTTGGCCTGGCTAATTTGAAGGAAATCATACTCACTCGGACGCAGAAAAGCGCCACGCACGCTTCGCGGGCGAGCGTCTCGCTCCCTGCGACCAGTGGCGTGGAACGCAACGGACCGCGTTGGACTGCGGTCGCTGCGTGGGTTTATACCTGGAAGAGCCGACAGCAAGCACGCGCGACTGAACGAGAGCACCAGGAGGTAAGATCTATTGATTTGCAATCTAGTCTAGATAACTCATATGCTGTAAAAGGCTGCCGCGATCGGGCGTCATCATCAAGTTCAACCAATGCGCGGCGAAAGCGCTGTATGGTGCGGTTGGATAGGTCTGTAGGCACCTTGGAGACACCGGGGCCGCGCTGATCTCTGCCGCCTTTCAGAAGTCTTCGTGTTCGAGCGGGATTGGCAGATCGTAGGGCGCGTTGTCGAGGGCGCCATGCGTCTCCAGGCGGCTTCGCGCGACGGGGAACGGGCATCGCGGCGAGGCTCGCAGGAGCGCGGTGCCCAACTTCTTTGGTCTGCCGTTGTACAGATGGTTGGCGGCGGAGCGGCGCGTTATCGGCAACGCATTCCCTCCACACCGACAGCGGAACCGCTCGTCGGTATAACGGCGTGGGCAATCGGCGGGGCGCCTTGGATGTCGGCACTGCCGTCGACCGCTTAGTTTGACTGTGTCGGCATGTACGTAGTACGTTCGGGGCGCGTAGGGTGAGCCTGCGCCGATGGCGGGTGCCCGCTGTGGGGAGAGTGTGGCGGGGTCGCGTGCTGCATTGCACGATGGCCGAAAGAGCGGGATGACGCGCCCGCCGGCGGTAGCGTCGTATCCGCGGCTGCAAGGCTGGCCGGGGAAGCTTGCGGCATGCGGATTTGCTAGCTGGATGGCGTCGGCCGTCGCCTGGAGGAGCGCTAGCGCTCGTTGGGGTGGTGGGGTGGCCCCGACACAGGACGCTCGCGGCGCTTCGGGCCATGCGCCGAGTGCTGTCGCAGCCGGTCAATTGACCGTGCCGGGATGTATTAGTCCGTTCGGGTCGCGCGGGATAAACCCGCACCGCTGGTGAGCGCCCGCTGTAGGGAAGAGCGTGGCGGAGTCGAGAGTCGGGACTCGGGGGTCAGCTGAGCGCGCCGCGTTGCACGACGACTGGGTGGGCGGAGTAGTGCGCCCGCAGCCGGTGATGTCGTGTCCGCGGCTGCATGGCTGAGGTGTCGACGTGTTCGGTTTTCGGGCTGATCGACCGAGCGTGGTATGCGGGAGTCGCCATGCGGACGACGTCGGTCGCCGTCCCGAGGAGCACTCGCGCTCGTTGCGTCGGTGCATGGGCGGTGAAGTGGCCTCGACGGAGGACGCTCGCAGCGCCTCGGCCATGCGCCGAGTGCTCGCGCACCGCACGTATCCGAAGGCTTGCGACGACAGCGCACATGCTGTGGCGAACATATCACTGAGCAAGTGTGACCGTGCCAAAACGGCTCGGTCGCACTTCGATGGTGTTCTCCAGCTTCGGGGCAGATGCTCGGAGGCGCGCTCAAACGCCTCGGAGTGCGGTCGCGACCATCGGGATGGGTGCGCTGGGTCGTCAAGAGTCGAGCGACGTGTCGCTCAGGGCGTCGGACCGAGCCCATACGGCGGAATCGCTCGGCTCCCGCCTCGGGGTGCGCGGCTGATGGTTCCCGAAACCAGCCCGCAGCGCCGCAAAAGAAGGCTGCGACGGGTGCGCCCGACGCCCGAGAGTCTGGAAACGGGCCGCTCGGCGAGTCGTTGCACGCCGAACGGGCTGCGTCGTCGAATGAAGGGGCCGGGGCGTGCGGCTCGGGATGGGCGAAGACGCGTCGGACCGGGAAATTGAGAGTAGCGCCCGGTGCGCACGACCGTGGCGAGTCGGGGAGTGTGAAGTCCGAGGCGTCGGAGCGAGCTGAAGGCGCTGCATGGTGGGATAAGTGGGGGGTGAGGAGCGCGAGTGAGAACGCCGGCGCACCTCGAACGTCGCGTTCGGCTGCGGTTTGTCGACATCAGCCGGTGTCTCCTGGACTGGACTGCATGTAGTCACACTGTCATGCAAAAATCTCGGCGGAGAAGATGTGTCTGGGGATGTCGAGTGGACGCGCACTCAGCACACTCGACGCGCTTCGTTCTTGCGCTGCGCGAGTGATTTGACCGGGTTCATGGATCGTTCTAGGGTTCTTAGCCAGGCGATGTCGCGTAGATAACATATGTCGAGATGGGTGGAAGAAGAACGCAAGCGCGAGAAGGAAGTGTTGAGGCGGGGACTTGGTGGTTGGGAGTGAGAAAGACGGCGCGTCAAGTTTCCGCGCGATGCAGCACTCTCAAAGTCAATATGCAGCACTCAGTCCGAATTCATGCATTGATGCTAGGCCAAGACAAAGGTGAACAAGAAATCAATAGATACTGGTACGAAGCATGTATATGCGGGTAATAAAAGAGTAGACTACGGTATACGACGAGCTGCGTTCAATAGGCAGATGCACGCGTCGCAGCTTTGGCCCGACGCTGTATCGAGCCAGCGACACGCTGCTCGATGGTGGTCTGTGTAGTGAAGGCGAGTGCAGAGGTAACATGTCGAGATCGTCGACGCGGGAGCTGATGCCGTCGAGCTTGCCGGGCGAGCAGGAGGAGGAGTCTTTAGTATTTCTAATGGCCCCGCATGGACGGAAGTGTTGAATGCGGGGATGCGATGCTGTGTGCCGGCGGGTGCGGGGTGTGGGTCCGCATATAGCAATAAGCGCTCGAGGCTGTGAAGGAAGAAGGCGGCCTGCCCTGCCACGACACATCCTGCCCCTGTACTCTCGGTACCCAGACTAGTACGCTCGTTCTTGTACCATTTCGTGCGTTCAAACTAACCGCTCAGCCCACGCAGGACTTATGTATTAAGTATACCCGTTTCACGTATCAGGATCCAACATTCAACGACCGGAGCTCCCATTCCCATAAAGACAACATCAGGCAGAGTAGACAGGACTCAACTCTTCGTGCCTCAGGATCGTTTGTCTGACGACAACATCACCATGGCCTACGAACGCCGACCGCCGCCCCTCCCCGACGCCTTCGGCGCCAGCTCGTCGACCTCCACGACCTACGCGCGCCGCGCGCCGCCGCCCCAGCGGAGCGCGACGTCCCTGACCTCGCCGCCCGCGTCCACGTACTTCTCGAGCTTCGCGGGCGACGACGAGCAGCCGCAGCCGACGCCCGACGCGCAGGCGCACTTCGCGTACAGCACGACTTTGCGGCGGCAGCCCGCGGACGGGCCGTTCGGGCTCACGCCGCACGCGGCGGGGTTCCCGCACCTCGGCGAGGCGTGGCGCGAGGCGGGCGCGGAGGACGGCGGGCTGTGGCGGCGGATTGTGGGGCTCGTGACGGGCGCGGGGCGGGCGGACGAGGAGCGCGGGCGCGAGCGGGAGAACGGGTACGCGATGGTTGCGAAGGAGTCGCACGATACGCCGTCGGCGCGGTTTGCGTGCGAGAGTGCCGAGGTGCGTTGCGCGTTGTGTGTCTGCGTGCGGTGGGTGACGTTGTGTTGCAGGATACGCTGGCATACTTCCACACATCGGCGGAGCAGGGCCTGTCATCGGTCATCGTTGCGTCGCTGCGCGAGAGCCACGGCTACAACGAGTTCTCGGTGTCGACGCCCGATCCGCTGTGGTTGAAGTTCGCGCAGACGATCTACGAGAGCCCGCTCATTCTGCTGCTGTGCGGGAGCGCGCTCGTCAGCGCGCTGATGGGCAACATCGACGACGCGGTCAGCATCACGGTCGCGATCCTCATCGTGCTCACCGTCGGGTTTGTGCAAGAACGGCGCTCGGAGCAGTCCCTGGAAGCACTGAACAAGCTCGTCCCTCATCATTGTCACATCATCCGGTACGCAGTGTCTCCAGTTCAGCTGGACCAGATCCACTCACACGCAATAGCGACGGACACTCGCTTCACCTTCTCGCAAACGAAGTCGTCCCAGGAGACATCGTCACATTTTCCACGGGCGACCGCATACCAGCGGACGTGCGACTGGTGCATGCTGTTGACCTCGAGATCGACGAGAGCAGCCTCACGGGCGAGAACGATGCGCGCCGCAAGAACGTCGACGTGTGCATCCCGACTATGGGCGGCGGGCACATGAACGGCGGCATGAACGGCGTGTCGGAGGACGAGCGACGTGGACGTAGAGTGTGTTCGCTGCCGTTAAGCGCCTGTTTCTTCTCCACAAAAGCGTGCGACGTGTGCTTGTTCGAGTGGCTGCCGCGAGTGGATCTCGCGTGTCGCGTGTCGCGATAGTTCCGCAGGCTGGATCTCGCCTGGTGCACGGGCGAGAGCGAGTCTGCGGACCCCAGCACGAGAGAGACGTAACAGTGTTTGCCTTGTTCGTTCTTCTACTACATAGAACACCGAGGGTTTTTCCTACTACATAGAACACCAGCCGTTCTTCTAGTATCTAGTGCACCAGGGGAGTTTTCTACTGTGCTAGGAGGGTGCCCGACTCGTTCTCCACGCCGCGCGCGACCATTAGGCATTCTACGCCTTCTCCCCGCGCCCCTCCGCTTTATTTCCTACTGACTCGTGTGCCCCGCTTTCTCTCCCACTTTCTGCAATTTTTTAGCCGCTTCCTCCCGCAATATTCCCTCTCTCCCTTCCACATCGCCGCGCCGCCGTCCACTTTGGCGCATACAACGTCTCCGACCCGTTCCCCCAAAAGGCGACATCGATCGCCCCGCGGCTGTCCCCGGAGGTCAGAGCGGTAGACGTGCAGAATGTGCCTTCGGACGGTAAGCGGCTCAAACGGGACAGGCCAGCAGCCCGACGAAAGCTGCGAAATACGACAATAATGTGAGTCTTCGCCGCGTTCTGCACGAAAAAGTTACTTACCGCCGTTCAGAGCATCCAGAGCGTTGCACTCAGTCCGAGATGCGTCCACCAGCGCCCCCCGCCAAGTCTCCCGTCGCCTTGGGAAAGCCGACGATGACGCCGCTCCTCCCTCGACGATGCAAACGGAGCGAACCAACCGAATTCGGCACCGTCGCCTCCCGCGTCGTACAGCCCCGCTCGTATGGCGCCCTCGGTCATCCGCGAGACTCCGCGGCAGCGACGACGCACTCCACGGACGTAGCTCACTCGGCGAGCCGCCCGCATCGTCGTACGCTGCGTTAAGTGGTCTGCCTGGCGTCGGACGCAAGGCTCCGGGAAGTGGACGGGGAACGCGGCAGGGCCGCGAAGATCGGCGCTAAAACACGACAAAAAGGTGAGTCTCCACTCAACCTTGTACCCAGCTGTGACTCACCGTCACAGGGAGCTCGCCCGCCGCCGCCACGCCCTTGCGTCGCCGTTGACGCGTATGGGATGGTCTTGGGATTTCCAGGGTAGATCATTCGATCCCACTGCGAGACCGCCAGTCAGCGAAGCGCCGCCGCCCCATCGTCTAACTTGATGATGACGCCCTCGGGATGTGCGCGCCGCATCGACGGGATTCGTGTCCTGCGCCAGCCTCACTGTCCGCCGCGACGCGCCCGCGATCCTCCGGCGCGTCTAACTTGATGATGACGCCCTCGCGGCACAGCGGCGCCTGCCTCAGCCGCTTGCAAGTCCTCACGATGGCTATCCGCGAGCGACATGCTTCATGGATGCCGTCACCCATCCCAGCGACGTGTGTGCCTGCACGCTCCTGACTTGATGATGACACCGTTCGGTGTCATCGACGGCGGAACCGCGGCGCCGTCGATCAGAGGCTCAGGCGATCCGCGCGCCCTGTACTTGACGATGACGCCCTCGCCCTCGCGTTCACGGTGAGCCCACATCACGCGCGGAACGCCGCCCAAGCTGACAACGGAACGGGCGAGGGAACAGTGCCCACCCGCCTCGTACTTGATGATGACGCCCTCGGACCATAGTTGACGCGTTCGAGACCACGCGGACGACGCCGCTGGGATGGGGACGGATGCAGTGAGGAGGCACGCCGTTGCGCGTCCTGCGTCGCGTCCCAAAGAGGTCGCTGACGGCGACACGGCCATGGCGATGTAACGGGGACGCTCGCCGAAAACGTGTTTGCCTGAAGGCAACACGGACAGCGGGGAAGTGGGGAACCAGCTAGACGACTCCCCCCGTCGTTGTACGACGAAGATAGCGTCGTCACGCCTGCGCGAGGCCGACGACGGCCTGTTTGACGCTTGAACTTGATGATGACGCCCTGCCTAGGTGGGCAGACCACGCGTCCCATCGTCTGGCGCGGCGCAGTTCAACGCGCACATCAGCGGAACTCCCACTGAAATCGACTTCCCGGATGGAGAGCGGCACGTCTCGCTCGCCGCGGGGCCTGGGCTCCAGGATTTCGGGCCGCAAAGTCGTTCCTGCCGCATTCCCAGGTGAGTAGGAGTTTCGCTTGGTAAATGATGTGATGAAAACTTACCTTGGGATGCTGGGCTCGCGACGTCCGCGGAGGGCCGCTGACCGGGACTCCGTATATCTAACCTTCGAGCATGCGTGCCGCTCGGCGCGGGCCTCGGAAGGTTCGAAATTTGGGCAGAAAAGGACCTGTTTCGAAGAGCCTCGGTCGGTATCAATTTGCCTTGCCTCAAAACGCAGGAAATACTCACTCTATGGCACAGTGCTCGCGCGGGGCTGCGCCCCGCACTCGCAGAGAACGCCAGCGGAAGCCCGCCGACGCGCTCTCCGCGGCTTTCACCTCCGAGCACGCCCTGCCGCTTGGCGCGGGCCTCGAAAGGTTGGAAATTTCGTGCAAAAACGTCTGTTTTACGAAGGCCTGGTAAGTTCACATTCACCTCGGCTAACTGCAGTTGAAATCGACTTACTGAACCACGAAGAGCACCGCAGAACTTGCGAGACGGCACCGGC
This sequence comes from Hericium coralloides, assembly GCA_003675405.1. Taxonomy (NCBI): domain Eukaryota; kingdom Fungi; phylum Basidiomycota; class Agaricomycetes; order Russulales; family Hericiaceae; genus Hericium; species Hericium coralloides. Next base: position 97,840 of record QUOP01000170.1, on the reverse strand, counting down.
GGGCTGCGCCCGCCTCCCGCCGAGCATGCCGTGAGCGTCGAAGCGACGCTCACTCCGAAAGCTTCATCCTATCGACCGGTAGGCCGCTCGGCGCGGGCCTCTGGATCATGGGATTTTGCGGCCGAAAATGCGCCTTTGGAGTACCCAGGTGAGCGTCAGAAATCGTCGGCTAATCGCAACGGAAACCCACGTACAGCAGCGAGAAGCGACCACCGCCTGCGCGCGGCGGGCTGCGCCCGCCAGCCGCACGGAGCGTCGTGAGCGTCGCATCGACGCTCACGTCGCAAACTTTGTTCTATGGACCAGTAGGCCGCTCGGCGCGGGCCACTGGATCTTGAGTTTTTGCGGCAAAAAATGTGCCTTTTGGAGTACCTAGATCAGCATAAGAAATCATCGGCTAATCGCAACTGAAATCGACCTACAGCAGTGGAAATCGACAACCGCTTGCACGCGGCGGGCTGCGCCCGCCAGGCGCGCAGAGCGACGTGAGCGTCGCATCGACGCTCACGCCGTCAACTTTGTTGTATGGACCAGTAGGCCGCTCGGCGCGGGCCACTGGACCTTGGAAATTTGGTGATACAAAGCCAGTCTCCTGGAGATCCCGGTGAGTGCTCATTGAACTCGGCTAATAGCAACAAGAAACCACTCACGAGGACCTAGAAACACGTCGCACACACTCCCAAAGCGAGATAAAGGCCCGCCACGACGACATCCTGCTCGCCATGCCCTCGTCAAAGGCGCGCAATGGGTGCCAATGCGAAAAACAAGCTATCGCACTTGCTGGGCTGCGCCCAGCAGTGCGCAGGCGACGTCAGGGCCTTCCTCGCCCTGACAACGGCATATTTAGGCTACGAGCGTGGTCGCCGCTCGGCGCGGGCCTTTGAACCCTGGAAAATCGGCAGCAAAACCTGCCTTTCTGTGGGTACAGGTCAGCGCCCGTAAAGCTCCTCTCATCCCAACGTAAACGAACGTACCAGGATACCGCACGCACGTCAACGACCCGCGCCGCAACAGCGTACCTCGGGCTGCGCCCGAAGTACGCGTGAACGTCGACGCAAACGTCGATTATCTTGTTCTATGGACGTGTAGGCCGCTCGGCGCGGGCCTCGGATCCTTGGAATTCTGGTGCACGATCACCGCATTTCTGTGATGGTAGGTGAGCCCTCAAAAGCCGTGGCGGAAAGCCGTGCAAAATAACTCACCAGAGCGACAATTCGGCCTTGCAAATGCGCACAGCAGAAGCAGCGACGGGTCGCCGACAGCGCCGACAGAGCGCCATCGCCGAGTTGGGCAAAAAAGTCGGCTGTATTGAGTATCAAGTGAGTCTCCGATGGCCTCGATTAACTGCAGGATCCCACACGTACCGGGCATCCTTATGCCCATGATGAAACTCGTCCCGTGGGTGTTGCGTGGTTGCAGACGAGAGGTGTCGAGGAAGTAGGTCTTGCTCTCGACGTGGTGCAGCGCTGCATCATCCAGAATTTTGCGGATGTCCAGGAATATCGGCGGGAAGCAGTAGGCAAGTTGGGGACAATGGTAACGGGGGAGAAGGAGGAAAGACGGAGGTACGTCCCGGAGGCCGCGGGTTATATTGACACACACAGGGAACACCTGTTCCTCCGTGTGTCGTGCCGGGGCCTTGGTCTCTTCCGTGTTTCATCCGTTACATGTGCGCCGAGCGCTCCGTCATCCGATCTCATCTAGTCAGTAGGATAATTGTGTTATCGTGTAGCCCACATTTCGCTGCTGCGACAAGCTCAGCAGTTGTCTTACATGCTGTAGATAGACAACAAAAATGTAGTATTCTCTCTGAAAGTCGAGCAATGACATTCCTGTGTGATTTCAATATACTTTTATAGGGCCTCAAGTTTTGTAGTGTCTTCGAGGCAAGAACGTAACTGAGAGCTTGTCGGTGAAGATGTCGACAAGCACTGTGCTACGGTGCGCTTACAGTGGATTCATATTCCTGCCTCGAGATTGACTGCATTAATATGTACTTTCATAAGTTCAAAAGCCAGGATCGATGATTGCGAGCATTATAATTTATGATCCAAGACGGAGAGATGTCTGTCCGGATCCTGCAAGAAATTACCCTTAGGTTGGGTTGGGTTAAAATCTAGGGTTAAGATTTCGCCTTATCGCTGCACTCACACGGTACAGTTCTCCACTCCAAGTGCCATCTCCATCGCGATAGTAAAATTTCGCTGCCGAATAGACCTAAAATGAGAGTAAGTACTTAGTTTTGTACAGAGAAAGGGACCGGGCATGGAGTCGAGACTCGAAGCCCGTGCACCAAGACAATAGTATTCCGGCCATCGGTGGGCCCGTCGTCAAGCGTCGCTGCAACAACCGATGGACGGCTAGGTGTCATATTCACTCCGTCAGAATGCTTGGCTGACTGAGCTATTTACAGCACAACCTTCAAGTTATCTAGTTAATTCTGATCCCCAAGATGTTTATTTGCTTCGGACACAAGGCCTTTATACTACTCAAGCCCAGGTATCCCACTAACTTATTCAGTGGGAGCTTCGCACATTCCAGGAATATCTGAGTCTGCCAAGTGAATTCTGAGCTTTCGGGATTCATCAGCCTGCTGTCAATCGGAGCGGCAGAATTATTCCCGTTGCATTGAGCCGTAATGTGTGTGAGAAAGCCCGAATTTCGCGTCAAGTCCCTTGCCAAGGCCGAGTCTCTAGCCGATCCCGCTGTCCGAGTTATTTTTACATGAACCTTGAGAGATGTCCCGACGTTTCGAGGGCAAGACATGGTCCGTGTCTGTCCCCACTTTCTATTTAATGTCCCTATTCTCTGCGAAAATTATTGTGTCCTTCAAGTCCCTCTCCTTACATGAACTTGGTATGTGCCGATTGGCTTGCTCTCTGATGACTTACCTGATGTTTGAAACCAGGATTTATTTTATTGCAAAGGTGTGTATCATTCTTGTTACATCTCGCTCGTAGTAGTAGTGTACCGGTCTCGAGTACTGACCTTGATACATCAGTGGATCGGGATGAGGCCGTAGCTATGCATCGGAGGCAGTTGCGCTTGGAGCGCAACACTGCTTCGATGTATTACAGCCGTTTGCTGAACGATAGGCCCCGCTCCGGAAATTATTCATAGAGACCGTGGTTAAGCGAAGACGTCAATTCCATCAGCCGGTCCTGCCGCAGCCACAATCTGCACGAATTGGCGAGCGGCGACGAAAATCCGGATGGCGTGCCCCTTCGAAATCCGGACGCCGTCGTGCTCCGCTTCGAAGAACCTATTTGACATAATTTCCGGGGGTGCCTATCGTTCAGCAAACGGCTGTAGTGTGTCGCGCTGTCCGTGTGTGATCCTCGGCGCAGCATAAGGGCCGATCCAAGCGAGGCGCCATCCGCTTGACGGTACGCGGAATTCCGAGCGATACCCGCATCCACGCCGTCAAGCGGCGACAGCACATCAGCTTAGTGTGTCCCAGATCCATGTAAGTGCCACTCGATCTAAATCGCTGTCGTACTTACCCGGCGAGGTCGATAGCAGACCATACCCGTTGCGCAAGCATGACCAAAGCCTGCTTCCTGCCGCTGGTAACACACGGTAAGTGTCGCTCGTCAGCCAACATCCATCGGGACTCGCCCTAATGTCCACTTCCAGGATCTTCGCGGGCCTCTAGGTCACACTGCCATGTCCGGTGCGTATTTCGCGCCGAGATTAACTGATCCAACTGAGCACTCACCAGGCCATACGAAAATCGCTTCTCGGCGCCTTTTTTCCAGGATCCAGTGGCTCGCGCCGAGCGGCCTACACGTCGATAGGACAAGCCTTCAGTGTCGGTGTCGACCGTTCGTCGACGCCGACATTGCAGGCGCACGAGGCGGGCGCAGCCCGCCAATCCCCTCGGTCATCGAGCGTCGCGCTGGGCTGTTCGGCAGCATCTATGGTGAGTATTTTTCCGTGAGATTGACTGAGTGAACATGGAACTCACTAGGCCTCCAGGTCGATGAAAGTCGGCATCGACAATATCATGCCAATGCCGACTTCGCGAGTGCCGGAGCCGGGCGCAGCCCAGTGCCCTCTTGCGCCTAGCTCGGGGCTTGTTTTACGTCGTGCTGGACCGTTCTGGGACGCTAACAGTGAGTATTCAGCCGTGAAGTTGGCCGAGCAAAAGTCGTGCTCACGAGGCCTCCAAAGGGTCGTTTTCAGGTGCCGTTTTCTTTTTTTCAAAGTCCAAAGGCCTGCGCTGAGCGGCGTACTCATGTTTAGAACAAGCATTCGACGTCAGCGTCGACAGTCTGCCGATGCCAACATTGCAGGGAGGCGCACGAAGTGCACTGCACCCCGTTTGTCTCTATTTCGCGTCGGAGCCTGGTATTTCTAGATGTGCTTCGTGAGTGATTCATGGTCTCATTGGCCGAGATACACGAGAACTCACCGGACGCGTAGAAACCCGGCCTCGTGCTGCGGTTTTTGTGGGATACAAACGCGCGAGATCAGCGCCAGTGCGCACTCGTGGTTGATCACGATGGCGGGGCGAAGTCGAAGTCCCCGAGTGCAGCGCAGCGTCACTTCGTTGCCGTCGGTTTGCCATCTACGATCTGCACCAAAACGACGGCGGTGCCCGCTAGCTGGTAAACTGTGCGAGCAAGGGCGCTGGCGGTGAAGCGTGGACCGCAGTTGAATCGCGGATGATGTCGCGGCAAGTGGTGCTAAATGGAGGTAAGCCATCTGTCGGCGCGACTGTAGATTCTGTTTACCTCTGATCCAGATGCTCTTGAATTTGCACGCGTGTGAGTGGCGATGGTGGGGACGGTATCGCGACCGAGAACGGAGGACTGCGCGATACGCCCGAGATTATCTACGTATCGTGCAGCCCTGCTGCCGTTTCCAGGCGCCCGCTCGTCCATTGCCCTGCACGCGGTCCGCGCCCTCATCATGCAAGGCACCCGAGGTCATCTACCACGAGACCGTCATGGAGGGCGCCGTACGTCTCGTGTCATTGTAGGTCCCGTCGCGCACCAGGGGCTGAGACGAACAGCGGCGACGTCCATGTGCGGCGCGTGCGTGGTCGGGATACCGGTTGCCCTCACGTATGGCACGTCACAGATGGCGCGCGAGGCCATGTATGTATGTGTGCGCCATCGCGGTTGGGATCGACGCGTGCCGTCGTGTCGCAGCCTTGCACACTAGTAGTCTCTGCCGACTTGCTCAGCTGGGACCGAACTCGACGGCATAGGTCATCGCCACTCCGGAGGGCGAAGATGTACCTTTGTACGCCGCAAGCGATCTTCTTGCTGTATCCCCGCTGACTGCCATGCTAGTAGGCCAGCAACCAGGACCTCACCATCAGGACGTCTCCGACGGCGTCACCCGCATCTTCAGGAAGGCGTGGGTCCCTGCCGCATCCCCGCGAACGGCACGCAATGACGAGAGATTGGAATGGGAGGGGTGGGCTGCCGAGAAGGGCAGGTGTGTTCTGCCTATTCCGGTACGTTTTTGTGCACTACAAGTTCAGACATACTGTCCTAATCTTTTCCCCTCCGTATAGGCGCCTCCATGACCGATTTTGGAGGCGTCAGGCCTCCGCGGCGAGCGGCAAGTCGTGCTCGGCGAACGGGCTCCCGTCGCGGCATCAATAAGCGCGGCGCGCTTTCTAAATCGCGCTCTCGAGAGTCCGCTGCGGCCGCGAAGCATGTAAGTTCACAGTAACTAAGAAAACGCGATACGTACCAGTTGAGTCGGCACTCTCGCGACTGTCGCAGCCAGCACACACGTTGTGCACCACGTTCAGCAGGCGCGCCGACCATGAGCAATTTCTGAAGGCTCCGGTGAGCGTCATTTGATCTCGGCTGATTTGAGAGGGAACTGACTTACCAGCAAACAGAACATGGCCCCGGAAAAGGGCCAAAGTATACACAACGAGTGCGGGGAGCAGGTTGCGCCTGACTCCCGCCCTCCGCGAGGCGGGCGTCGGTGGTTTCGCCCTGTCGCCGCTGGGCGCGGGCCTCTGATTTCCGAAAATTCGGTGCTCGCGAGCCGGTTTCTAGACATGAAGGTGAGTGTCCATGTAGCTCGGCTAACTCACACAGAAAATGACTTACAAGGATGCAGAAACGCGGCGCGGACGCTTCCAGATCCCGCCACGAATCGTTCGTCGTCTCAAACGCACGCGCATACCGGGCGCCGGCGCGAAATGCGAGGCAGTGCGCTAGGGCTAGCAAGTCCCCGATAACGAGGCATTGCCCTAGTGACACGCTCGCCGCTCGGCGCGGGCCTTTGAACCCTGGAATTCCGAGGCCGAGAAAGCATTTTCTGGGAGTTCAGGTGAGTGCCCATTTGGCCTGGCTAATTTCAAGGAGAAAAAACTCACTAGAATGCAGAAAAGCGCCACGCACGCTTCGAGGGCGAGCGTCTCGCTCCCTGCGCCCGGCGGCGTGGAACGCAATGGACCGCGCTTCGGCTGCGGTCGCTGCGTTGGGTCATACCTGGAAGGGCCGACAGTAAGCACGCGTGGCTGAACGAAAGCGCCAGGAAGTAAGATCTTTCGATTCGCATGCTAATCTAGACGACTCATATGCTGTAGAAGGCCGCCGCGATCGGGCGTCATCATCAAGTTCAGCTCACACACCGACAGCACCCGCAATCACCGCGAAACCGCTGTACGCTGCAAGACAGATCAGTTGCACCTTGCGGAGACTCGGACTGTGCTGATCTCTGCTGACCTTCCGCAAGTCTCAGCGTTCGAGCGGGATCGGTAGATCGCGGGGCGCACTGTCGAGGACGTGGTGCGTCTCGAGGCGGCTTTGTGCGACGGGGGAACGGGCATCGCGGCGAGGCCTGCAGGAGCGCGGTGCCCGACTTGATCTAGCATTGTGCGGGTGACTGGCGGCGAGGCTGCGTGTCGCCGGCAAAGCATTCCCTTCGCATCAACAGCAGAACCGCTCGTCGGTACGGCGGCGGGGCGCCTTAGACGTCGGCACTGCCGTCGACCGCTTATTTAGTTTGACTGTACCGGCATGTACGTAGTGCGTTCGGGGGCGCGTAGGGTGAGCGTGCGCCGTTGGCGGGTGCCCGCTGTGGGGAGAGTGTCTGGCGGGGTCGCGTGCTGCGTTGCACGATGGCCTAGAGGACGGAGTGACGCGCCCGCCGGCGGTAGCGCTGCAAAGCTGACCGGGGACGTTTGCGGCATGCGGGAGTTGCCAGCCGGACGACGTCGGCCGTCGTCTCGAGGAGCGGTGGCGCTCGTTGGGTCGGTGCATAGGCGGTGGGGTGGCCCTGATGCAGGACATTCGCGGCGCCTCGGGCCATGCGCCGAATGCTCGCGCCGCCCGTCAATTTACCGTGCCAGGATGTATGTAGCCTGTTCGGGTCGCGCGGGGCGAGCCCGCGCCGTTGATGAGCGCCTGCTGTAGGAAAGAGCATGGCGGAGTGGAGAGTCGGGACTCGGGGGTCGGCTGAGCGCGCCGCGTTGCACGACGACCGATCGTGCGGAGCAGTGCGCCCGCCGTCGATGATGTCGTATTCGTGGCTGCGTGGCTGAGGTGTCGACGTGTTCGGTTTTCGGGCTGATCGACCGAGCGTGGTGTGCGGGAGTCGCCATGCGAACGACGTCGGCCGCCGTCTTGAGGAGCGCTCGCGCTCGTTGCGTCGGTGCATGTGGCCCCGCTGCAGGACGCTCGCAGCGCCTTGGGCCATGCGCCGAATGCTCGCGCCGCCCGTCAATTTACCGTGCCAGGATGTATGTAGCCTGTTCGGGTCGCGCGGGGCGAGCCCGCGCCGTTGATGAGCGCCTGCTGTAGGAAAGAGCATGGCGGAGTGGAGAGTCGGGACTCGGGGGTCGGCTGAGCGCGCCGCGTTGCACGACGACCGATCGTGCGGAGCAGTGCGCCCGCCGCCGGTGATGTCGTATCCGTGGCTGCGTGGCTGAGGTGTCGACATGTTCGGTTTTCGGGCTGATCAACTGAGCGTGCCTCGCGCACATGGAACGCATGGCCGTGGACAATTGCCGTACACAGGGCAGGAGTCGCCAACGCGGACGACGCTGGACGTCGTCGCAAGGGGCATGCACACTCGTTAAGCCGAGAGTGTTGCTCCTCGCAGCGCGTGCATCCGAAAGCTTGCGACGACAACGCATATGCTGTCGCGAACATATCACTGAGCAAGCGTGACCGTGCCAAAACGGCTCGGTCGCACTTTGATGGCGTTCTCCAGCTCGGGGAGATGCTCGGAAGCGCGCTCAAACGCCTCGGAACGCGGTCGCGACTGTCGGAATGGGTGCGCTGGATCGTCAAGAGTCGAGCGACGTGTCGCTCAGGGCGTCGGACCGCGCCCATACGGCGGAATCGCTCGGCTCCTGCCTCGGGGTGCGCGGCTGACGGCTCCCCAAAACAGCCCGCAGCGCCGCAAAAAAAGGCTGCGACGGGTGCGCCCGACGCCCGAGAGTCTGGAAACGGGCCGCTCGGCGAGTCGTTGCACGCCGAACGGGCTGCGTCGTCGGATGAAGGGGCCGGGGCGTACGGCTCGGGATGGGCCAAGATGCGTCGGACTGACGAATTGAGAGCGGCGCCCGGTGCGCACGACCGTGGCGAGTCGGGGATTGGGAAGTCCGGGGCGTCGGATCGGTCTGAAGGCGCTGCATGGCGGGATAAGTGGGGGGTGACGAGCGCGAGTGAGAACGCCGGCGCACCTTGAACGTCGCGTTCGGCTGCGGTTTGTCGACATCAGCCGACGTCTCCTGCTCTGGACTGTGCGTGGACATCCTTTCGTGTGAAATGTCGTCGAGTGGACGTGCACCCAGCACACTCGACGTGCTTCGTTCTTGCGCTGCGCGAGTGATTTGACCGGGTTCATGGGATCGTTACATGGTCCTGAGCCAGGCGATATCGCATAGATAACATATGTCGAGATGCGTGGAAGAAGAACGCGAGCGCGAGGAGTAAGCGTTGAGGCGGGGACTTGGTGGTCGGGAGTGAGAAAGACGGCGCGTCAAGTTCCCGCGCGACGAACCCAGTCGCAGCATTCTCAAAGTCAATATGCAGCACTCCGTCCGAATTCATGCATTGATGCAAGGCTAACACAAGAGTGAACAAGAAATCAATAGATACTGGTACGAAGCATGTATTTGCGGGTGAGAACAGAGTAGACTACGAGATACGACGAGCTGCGTTCAATAGTCAGATGCACGCGTCGCGGCTTTGGCTCGACGCTGTATCGAGCCAGCGACGCGCTGCTCGATGTTGGTCTGCGTAGTGAAGGCGAGTGCAGAGGTAACATGTCGAGATCGTCGACGCGGGAGCTTGCCGGGCGAGCAGAAGGAGGGGTTTTTGAAGCGCTGGGAGGATGCGAGGGGGTCGTTTTTCCCGGATGGGGAGGGAGCCGAGTTCTATGGCGATGAGGGCGACGACTCGGGTACAGACATGGACGACGATGCATTTTGATTGGTACGATTTTTGCTGCGAGGGAGGCCGTCGGGCGCGAGACGGGGCGGGGGGGCTGCGAGGGCGACTTCGGGCGGCGGTCGAGGTGGGGCGGCAGGTCGCGCGCGGCGCCCGTGCTGGTGGTTGCTGGTCGGGACTGCATGTGTTGGACGCAGACGATGATGAGCGCGAGGATATTGGGCGCGTCATGGGCCGGGTGTTTGGTTGGTAGATAGGGACCCCGGCGTGGAGCGCGTCGGGACCGCGGACACTCCTGGGTGCTAGAAACGCGTCGCGTCGAGTCGGACGTCTCTGCTTCCTCCAACCTTCCGCAGGGCCGTCCGTCAGAAAGAAGCAGATATCGTGCGGTATATTTGCTTGTTATATGGAGCGAGGCTGGCGTGCTTATAACTGACGTTATGTCTAGCTTATTTTGCTTTCAACAGTGTTTGTTCGTTCAGCACTCCATAATCCGGCTGGTCCAGTCCTTCCAGGACCGCCATTCATACTATCAGATTCTGCAGAATCTGTACTGAGACTCTGTAACCGGGCGATTTGTTAAGGAAGGTCCAGATTTACCTTTCGAGTCCTTGACCGCCGGTATGTCGTCTTTGTCCCTGCGGGATTCAAGCTGTTCATCCCTCATCCTTCAACAGTATACACATCCAGGATGGAAACCCCGCAACAAATTTCCACCTCGGATACAGCATCGACATTTCCACTGCCTCCTGAAATCTTGCACCAAATCATTGTTTTCTGGCTCACAGAGGCATTCTATATCATGATCGTAGAGCCAGGCCTCCAGAAGGACTGGGATCCGCTTTCATCACTTCTGCACACGTCTTCCCAATTTCGCACTGTGGCCATGCATATTCTTAATCCTATACTCGGCGAACCAGCCCTGGCGGATAATCCAAGGTATTGTGTCGAGCTAGATCTATGTCACGCTTAACTAACGCAGGTCATCTAGAGAATCTATAAAGTACCAAGCCGTGCTCCACGAGCTCAAACGCCTGCATGAATTCACTCAGACCAGCGACCCAAAAGCGGTGCTCGAGCCCCATCCCGGCATCCTCGCTGCCATCGCGCCCGGCGACGAATGCACCTCCTTGATTCTCTGGCACGCCCGCGACCTCGCGGTGCGGAGGCTCCACCTGCGCCTGATCGAGGAGCACTCGTCCAGCGTGGGGGACGTGGACAGCGCGAAGCTACAGGAGCTACGCCTGTGTCTGACGCGGAAGCTCGTGAGCTCGATGGAGGGCGTCCCGCACTCGCTTCTCGCGTCCGTGTTCCAGCCGATCAACGAATACCGTATATCCATGGAGCTGCTGTCGCAACGCGGTACGTCCCGCATCCTCGTCGCGCTCACCACGGCACTGACGTCCGCGCACAGTGATCCTCCTGCGCGGCGTGTGCGCGCAGGTCCGCGTCATCATGCCCTTCCTCTGGAAGGTCCCCGACGAGGTGATCCACACGCACGAAGCGTCCTTCGACGCGGCGTTCGACCGCTACCGCGAGGCCGCCGGGCACACCGCGCAGCTCGTGGCACCGCGCGCCTCGTCGGCTGGGCGGTCGCGCAGCTGCACGTCCCGCACGCGACGCTGGACGCGATCCGGTTCTACCGGGCGTTCCGCGCGCTCGAGGACGCGTGGCCGGCGGGGCGCGCGGAGGGTAGTTGGCTGATGCTGTTTGCGCGAAGGACGCGGGAGCTGATGCTGTCGAGCTTGCCGGGCGGGCAGAAGGAGGAGTTTTTGAGGAGCTGGGAGGATGCGAGGGGGTCTTTCTTCCCGGATGGGGAGGACAGCGATGGGGAGGCGGACGGGGAGGGGAGTTCTAGTGACGACGACTCGGGTACAGACGCGGGCGATACCAACATGGAAGACGATGCATTTTGACTGGTATGATTTCGCTGCGAGGGAACCCATCAGATGTGCATCTGAGGCTTCTATGTCTCAGTCAAGTCGGTGCGTGGGCATTCGAACAGACTAGACTGCTTCCGCCTGACACCGAGCCCGATGTCAACATAAGCCCGTGCGCCCGCCCGCGCGCCGCGAGGGTTGAAATTACTTACTTACCGCTGAATTAATACGGGTGTCGTACTTGCAACCTCAGTATTTCTAATGGTCCCGTGTGGACGGGAGTTTTGAATGCGGGGATGCGATGCTGTGTGCCGGCGGTTGCGGGGTGTGGGTCCGCGTATAGCAATAAGCGCGCGAGGCTGTGAAGGAAGAAGGCGGCCTGCCCTGCCACGACACATCCTGCCCCTGTACTCCCGGTACCCAGACTAGTACGCTCGTTCTTGTACCATTTCGTGCGTTCAAACTAACCGCTCAGCCCACGCAGGACTTATGTATTAAGTATACCCGTTTCACGTATTAGGATCCAACATTCAACGACCGGAGCTCCCATTCCCATAACGACAACATTAGTCTCCCAAAGGCAGAGTAGACAGGACTCGGACAACATCACCATGGCCTACGAACGCCGACCGCCGCCCCTCCCCGACGCCTTCGGCGCCAGCTCGTCGACCTCCACGACGTACGCGCGCCGCGCGCCGCCGCCCCAGCGGAGCGCGGCGTCGCTGACCTCGCCGCCCGCGCCGCGTCCACGTACTTCTCGAGCCTTGCGGCGACGACGTGCAGCCACAGCCGACGCCCGACGCGCAGGCGCACTTCGCGTACAGCACGACTTTGCGGCGGCAGCCCGCGGACGGGCCGTTCGGGCTCACGCCGCACGCGGCGGGGTTCCCGCACCTCGGCGAGGCGGGGGTGGCGCGGAGGCGGGCGGGCTGTGGAGGCGGGTGTGGGGCTTGTGACGGCGGCGGCGGGCGCGCGGAGCGCGAGGGGCGCGAGCGGGAGAACGGGTACGCGATGGTTGGGAAGGAGCCGCACGATACGCCGTCGGCGCGGTTTGCGTGCGAGAGTGCCGAGGTGCGTTGCCGCTGTGTGTCTGCGTGCGGTGGGTGACGTTGTGTTGCAGGACACGCTGGCATACTTCCACACGTCGGCGGAGCAGGGCCTGTCGTCGGTCATCGTTGCGTCGCTGCGCGAGAGCCACGGCTACAACGAGTTCTCGGTGTCGACGCCCGATCCGCTGTGGTTGAAGTTCGCGCAGACGATCTACGAGAGCCCGCTCATTCTGCTGCTGTGCGGGAGCGCGCTCGTCAGCGCGCTGATGGGCAACATCGACGACGCGGTCAGCATCACGGTCGCGATCCTCATCGTGCTCACCGTCGGGTTTGTGCAAGAACGGCGCTCGGAGCAGTCCCTGGAAGCACTGAACAAGCTCGTCCCTCATCATTGTCACATCATCCGGTACGCAGTGTCTCCAGTTCAGCTGGACCAGATCCACTCACACGCAATAGCGACGGACACTCGCTTCACCTTCTCGCAAACGAAGTCGTCCCAGGAGACATCGTCACATTTTCCACGGGCGACCGCATACCAGCGGACGTGCGACTGGTGCATGCTGTTGACCTCGAGATCGACGAGAGCAGCCTCACGGGCGAGAACGATGCGCGCCGCAAGAACGTCGACGTGTGCATCCCCACCATGGGCGGCGGGCACATGAACGGCGGCATGAACGGCGTGTCGGAGTACGAGCGACGTGGACGTAGAGTGTGTTCGTTGCCGTTAAGCGCCTGTTTCCTCTCCACGAAGCGTGCGACGTGTGCGGCTGCCGCGAGATCTCGCGTGTCGCGTGTCGCGATAGTTGCGCAGGCTGGATCTCGCCTGGTGCACAGGCGAGAGCGAGTCTGCGGACCCCAGCACGAGAGAGACGTAACAGTGTTTGCCTTGTCTCTCTTTCTACTACATAGTACACCAGGGGAGTTTTCTACTGTGCTAGGGGAGTGCCTGACTCGTTCTCCTCACCGTGCGCGTGTGAGCGACCATTAGGCATTCTACGCCTTCTCCCCGCGCCCCCTCCGCTTTATTTCCTACTAACTCGTGCGCCCCGCTTTCTCTCCCGCTTTCTGCAATTTTTTAGCCACTTCCCGCCGCACTCCCCTCTCCCCGCTTCGACATTCCGACACCGCCGTCCACTTGCACGCATACGGCGTCCCCGACGCGTTAGCGGCGCAACCGTTCTGGACGCGGCGTTATCGGACAGCGCGGAGGGCGGCTCAAAACTGGATCCGACGGTCGCTGCGAAACGCGACAATAATGTCAGTTGCCGTCGACTTCAGCACGAAAAAAGCGACTTACCGGAGCGTTCGGCACCAGCCCGAAATCTGTCCACCAGCCCCCGCCGCCAAGTCTCCCGTCGCCTCTGGAAATTCGACGATGGCAGCCTTGACTCGCCGCTCGTGCCCGAACGACATCCGCACAGTCGAGGCGAATTGGCGGGAGCAATCGAACTCCGCGCCGTCGCCTCCCGTGTCGCACGCCCACACCTTGCTGCGGCGCCGGCCCATCTTACCTGATGATGACGCCTTCAGGGTGCACGGAACGTGGTGGCGGACGTCACAGGCTCACCGCGAACGCTGTGACAAACGGCGAGAAGGTCAGTCTCTATTTAACTTTGAATCCAGCTGCCACTTACCGTCGCACACCGCAATCTGACCGTGTGAAGGTCGATTTGCTGCTGTCTCCCGCGCGAACTTGATGATGACGCCCTTGCGTCGCCATCGACGCGCTCGCGACGTCCCCGTTCGTGCCCTACCTCCCACTTCGAAGCCCTGGAATGCCACCGGCGCCTCGTTCAACTTGATGATGGCGCCTTCCGGATGTCCGCGCCACATCGACGGTGTCCGTGCGGGGGGTGGCGAGCGATCCGCGTCCTCCGCGAGCTTCGCAATAAATCCCGTGGTCTGCCAGACGATCCGCGGCGCATCTAACTTGATGATGACGCCCTCGCCGCGCAACGGCGCCTGTTTGAGCCGCTCCAGAGTCCCCATAGCAAGGTGCGCGAGGGCCAGAGACATTCACCTTTGGCGCCGTCGCTCGTCTCGTCCTCCCGAGCGATGCGTCTGCGCGCTCCTAACTTGATGATGACGCCCTTCCGCGGAACGGCTGCGGCAGCGGTGTTGACCAGAGGCTGGGGCGATGCAGGTGCCCTGTACGTGATGATGACGTCCTCGCCGTCTCGCTGACGCTGAGCCCATGTCACGCGCGAAACCCCGCCCGAGCTGACAACGGAACGGGCGAGGGAACAGTGCCGCAACCGCCTCGTACTCGATGATGACGCCCTCGGACCATAGTTGACGCGTTCGAGACCACGCGGACGACGCCGCTGGGATGGGGACGGATGCAGTGAGGAGGCACGCCGTTGCACGTCCTGCGTCGCGTCCCAAAGAGGTCGCTGACGGCGACACGGCCATGGCGATGTAATGGGGACGCTCGCCGAAAACGTGACTGCCTGAAGGCAACACGGACAGCGGGGAAGTGGGGAACCAGCTAGACGACTCCCCCCGTCGTTGTACGACGAAGATAGCGTCGTCACGCCTGCGCGAGGCCGACGACGGCCTGTTCGACGCTTGAACTTGATGATGACGCCCTGCCTAGCTGGGCAGACCACGCGTTCGAGCGTCTGGCGGGGCGGGAGAACGCAGTCGAACGCGCACGTCAGCGGAATTCCCGCTGAATTCGACTGCCCAGATGGAGAGCAGCACGTCTCGCTCGCTGCGGGGCCTGCGCTCCAGGATTTCGGGCCGCAAAGTCGTTCCTGCCGCATTCCCAGGTGAGTAGGAGTTTCGCTTGGTAAATGATGCGATGAAAACTTACCTTGTGATGCTGGGCTCGCGACGGGCTGCGCCCGTCGCTCGCAGACGACGTCAGCGGAGGTCCGCTCACCGAGATTCCGTATATTTAACCTTCGAGCATGTTTGCCGCTCGGCGCGGGCCTCGGGAGGTTCGAAAGTTGGCAGAAAAGTGCCTGTTTCGAAGAGCCTCGGTCAGTATCAATTTGCCTCGCCTCAGATCGCAGGAAATACTCACTCTTTAGCACAGTGCTCGTGCGGGGCTGCGCCCCGCACTCGCAGAGAACGCCAGTGGAAGCCCGCCGACGCGATCTCCGCTGCTTTCACCTCCGAGCACGCCCTGCCGCTCGGCGCGGGCCTCGAAAGGTTGGAAATTTCGTGCAAAAACGTCTGTTTTACCAAGGCCTGGTAAGTCCACATTCACCTCGGCTAACTCCAGTTGAAATTGACTTACTGAACCACGAAGAGCGCCGCAGAACTTGCGAGACGGCACCGGCGGGCTGCGCCCGCCTCGCGCCTCGCAAGCCATAAGCGTCGAAGCGACGCTCACTCCGAAAACTTCATCCTATGGACCGGTAGGCCGCTCGGCGTGGGCCTCTGGATCCTGGGATTTTGCGGCCGACCGCGAGAAGCGACAACTGCCTGCATGCAGCGGGCTGCGCCCGCCAGGCGCGCAGAGCGTCGTGAGCGTCCCATGGACGCTCACGTCGCAAACTTTGTTCTATGGACCAGTAGGCCGCTCGGCGCAGGCCACTGGACCTTGAGATTTTGCGGCCAAAAATGCGGCCTTTGAAGTACCCAGGTGAGCATCAGAAATTGTCGGCTCATCGCAACAGAAACCAACGTACAGCAGCGAGAAGCGACAACTGTCTGCATGCGGCGGGCTGCGCCCGCCAGGTGCGCAGAGCGACGTGAGCGTCGCATCGACGCTCACGCCGTAAACTTTGTTCTATGGACCAGTAGGCCGCTCGGCGCGGGCCACTGGATCTTGGAAATTTGGCGATAAAAAGCCGGTTTCCTGGAGATCCTGGTGAGTGCTCATTAAACTCGGCTAATATCAACAAGAAATCACTCACGAGGACATAGAAACACGTCGTGCACACTCCCAAAGCGAGATAAAGGCCCGCCATGACGACATCCCGCTCGCCATGCCCTCATCAAAGGCGCGCAGTGGGTGCCAGTGCGAAGAACAAGCTACCACACTTGCTGGGCTGCGCCCAGCAGCGCGCAGGCGACGTCAGGGCCTTCCTGGCCCTGACAACGGCAGACTTAGGCTACGAGCATGGTCGCCGCTCGGCGCGGGCCTTTGAACCCTGGAAAATCGGCGGCAAAACCTGGCTTTCTGTGAGTACAGATCAGCACCCGTAAAGCCCGTCTAATCCCCGTCTAAACGTACGTACCAGGACAACCATCGCATCTCAAAGACCCGCGCCGCAACAGCGTACCTCGGGCTGCGCCCGAAGTACGCGTGAACGTCGATTATCCCGTTCTTTGGACGTATAGGCCGCTCGGCGCGGGCCTCGGATTCTTGGAATTCTGGTGCACAATCACCGCGTTTCTGCGATGCTAGGTGAGTCTCCAAAAGCCGTAGCGGAAAGCCATGCGAAAGAACTCACTAGTGCCACAATTCGGCCTTGCACAGGCGCACGGCAGAAGCAGCGACGGGTCGCCGACAGCGCCATCAGTGCGCCGTCACCGAGTCGGGCGAAAACAATTCGGCTGTATCGAGGATCAAGTGAGTCTGATGGCCTCAATTTACTAAAGGATCCCACACGTACCGAGCGTCCTTAAACTGACGAAAACACTCGTCCGGGGGGTGTTGTGAGGTCGCAGACGAGAGATGTCGAGGAGGCAGGTCTCGCTCTCGACGTGGCGCAGCGCTGCATCCAGAATTTTACAGATCTCCACGGACATTGGTGGGCAGCGGTACAGGAATCGAAGACGATGGGAAATGGGGGGAGGGGGAAGGAGAAAGACGGAGGTACGTCCCGGAGGCCGTGGCTTATATTGACACACACGGGGAACACCTGTTCCTCCGCGCGTCGTGCCGGGGCCTTGGTGTCTTCCATGTTTCATCCGTTACGTGTGCGCCTAGCGCTCCGTTGTCCGATCCCATCTAGTCAGTATGATTATCCTGTTTTCGTGTAGCCTACATTTCGCTGCTGCGACAAGCTCAGCAGTCGTCTTACATGCTGTAGATAGACGACAGAAATGTAGTCTTCTTTCCGAAAGTCTGAGCAATAACATATCTGTGCCATTTCAATATACTTTGGTAGGGTCTCATGTTCTGTGATGTCTTTTCGAGGCAAAAACGTAACTGAGAGCTTGTCGGTGAGGATGTCGACAAGCACTGTGCCATGGTGCGCTTACAAGAGATTGGTATTCCTGCGTCGAGACTGAATTAATATGTGCATTCATAATCTCAAAAGCCAAGATCAATGACCATAAGCATAATAGTCGTTGTGATCCAAGATGGAGAGATGCCCGTCCTACGAGAAGTTACACTTGGGTTGGGTTGGGTTAAAATCTAAGGTTAAGATTTCACCTGATCGCCGCACTTGCACCGAGAGTTGCACACGGTACAGCTCTCCAAGTGCCATCTCCATCGTGATAGCAGGACATCGCTGCCAAATAGATCTGAAATGAGAGTAAGTACTTATTTTCGTACAGAGAAAGGGACCGAGCATAGAGTCAAGACTCGAAGCCCGCGCACCAAGATGGTAGCATTCCGGGCATTGGTGGGCTGCCGCGCACGTTGTCAAGCTTTGCCGCAACGACCGATCCACGGCTAGGTGTCATATTCACTCCGTCGGAATGCTTGGCTGATTGAGCTATTTACAGGACAACCTTATTTAGTTAATTCTGATCCCCGAGATGTTTATCTGCATCCATCTTCAGACACTAGGCCTTCATTCTACTCAAGCCCAGGTATACCATTAACTTATTCAGTGGGAGCTTCACACATTCTAGAATTATCTGAGTCTACCAAGGGAACTCTAAGCTTTCGGGATTTATCAGCCTGCTGTCAACCGGAGCGGCAGAATTATCCCCGTTGCATTGAGCCGTAATGTGTGTGAGAAAGCCCGAATTTCGCGTCAAGTCCCTTGCCAAGGCCGAGTCTCTAGCCGATCCCGCTGTCCGATTTATTTTTACATGAACCTTGAGAAATATCCTGATGTTTCGAGGGCAAGACATGGTCCGTGTCCATCCCCACTCTCTATTTAATGTCCCTATTCTCTGCGAAAATTATTGTGTTCTTCAAGTCCCTCTCCTTACATGAACTTGGTATGTGCCGTTTAATTGGCTTGCTCTCTGATGACTTACCTGATGTTTGAAACCAGGATTTATTTTATTGCAAAGGTAGGTATCATTCTCGTTACATCTCGCTCGTAGTAGTAGTGTACCGGTCTCGAATACTGACCTTGATACTACATCAGGGGATTGGGATGAGGCCGTGGCTATGCATCGGAGGCAGTTGCGCTTGGAGCGCAAGACTGCTTCGATGTATCAGCATGTCGCACTGTCCGTGTGTGATCCCCGGCGCAGCGTAAGAGTGGATCCAAGCGAGTTGCCGTCCGCTTGACAGTACACGGAATTCCGAGCGATGCCCGCATCCCCTGCCGTCAAGCGGCGACAGCACAGCAGCTTAGTGTGTCCCGGATCCATGTAAGTGCCGCTCAATTTAAATCACCGTCGTACTTACCTGGCGAGGTGAATAGCAGACCACACGCATTGCGCGAGCAAGACCAAAGTCCGCTTCCTGCCCCCTGGCAACACGCGGTAAGTATCGCTCGTCAGCCAACATCCATCGGGACTCGCCCTAATGTCCACTTCCAGGATCTTCACGGGCCTCTAGGTCGCACTGCCATGTGTATTGACGGTATATGGGCCACCGTACGGCCGTTCAAAGCGTTCCGGTGCGTATTTTGCGCCGAAATTAACTGATCCAACTGAGCACTCACCAGGCCATACGAAAGTCGCTTCTCGGCGCTTTTTTTTTCAGGATCCAGTGGCCCGCGCCGAGCGGCCTACACGTCTCTAGGACAGGCCTTCGGAGTCGGCGTCGACTGTTCCTCGACGCCGACATTGCAGGAGCACGAGGCGGGCGAAGCCCGCCGATTACCTCAGTTATCGAGCGTCACGCTGGGCTGTCCGGCAGCACCCATGGTGAGTATTTTGCTATGAGAATGACTGAGTGAACGAGGGACTCATCCGTAGAATAAATTCTTGAAGTCGGCTCCGGCGACACATCAATGCAGACTTCGCGAGCGCCGGAGCCGGGCGCAGCCCGGCCACTCCTTGCGCCTAGCTCGGGGCTGGTATCGCGTTGTGCTGGGCTACGCTCAGGCACCTATAGTGAGTGGTCAGCAGTGAATTCAGCCGAGTGAAAGTGATGCTCACCAGGCCTCCATAAGGTATTTTTTGAGCATTTGTTTTCGAAGCTCAAAGGCCCGCGCGGAGCGGCCTACACGTCCATCGAACAAGTTCTCGGTGTCAGCCTGATGTTGCAGGGAGGCGGGCGAAGCCCGCCGCACCCCCTTTGCCTCTATTTCGCATCGCATTTCGGTATCTCGAGATGTGCTGGGTAAGTGTTTCGCAATGACATTCACTGAGGTACACGAGATCTCACCGGACGCGTAGAAACGCGGCCTTGTGCCGTGATTTTTGTGGGATACAAATGCGCGAGATCAGCGCCAGTGTGCACTCGCGGTCAGATATTCTGTGCTACGACGATGTCACGATGGCGGGACGAAGTCCCCGAGTGTAGCGTAGCGTCGCTTCGTTGCCGTCGCTCTGCCATAGACGACCTGCGCCAAAACGATGGCGGTGCCCGCAAATTGCTTTACTTAATTAAATGTTCGAACGGGGCGGTGGCGGTGGAGCGTGAAATGCTGTTGCGTCGCGGATGACGGCGCCGCGACGTCCATGCGAGTGGTGCTAAACGGAGGTAAGCCATCTGCCAACTCGACTGTACATTCTGCTTACCTCTGATCCAGATCTGGAACTCATCTGCGATGGTCTAAGTCCTGGCCATCCTGACGGACTGCGCGATGCGTGGCACATCACGCGATGCGCCCGAGGTCATCTACCGTGGGTCCGCGTCACTAGCGGACGCCTTGCGCGACATGCGCCCCAATACAGTCGTAATGGCCTCTGTGATCGTGCCGCCCTGCTGCCGGTCCCAGATGCCGGCTCGTCCATTGTCCTGCGCGTGGTCTGCACCCTCACCACACAAGGCGCCCGAGGTCATCTACCACGAGACCATCATGGAGGGTGCCATACACTCCGCGTCAATGTGGGTCCCGTCGCGCGTCAGGGGCTGAGACGAAGAGCGGCGGCGACATCCATGCGCGGTGCGTGCGTGGTCGGAATACGACGCCCACACATACGGCACGTCGCAGACGGCGGCCGAGGCCTTGTATGCGGGCGCGCGCCATTGCGGTCGGGATCGACGCGTGCCGTCGTGTTGCAGCCTTGCACACCCTGGCAGCTTCCGCCGACTTGCTGAGCTGGGACTCAACTCGACGGCATGGGGATCAGGTCATCCCCACTCCGGAGGGCGACAGATGTACCTTTGTATGCCGCAAGCGATCTTCTTGCTGTATCCCCGCTGACTGCCATGCTAGTAGGCCAGCAACCGGGACATCACCATCCGGGCGTCTCCGACGGCGTCACCCGCATCTTCAGGAAGGCGTGGGTCCCCGCCGCATCGCCGCGAACCGCACGCGACGACGAGGGATTGGAATACGAGGGATGGACTGCCGAGAGAAGGGTAGGTCTGCTTTGTCTATTCTGGTAAGTTCTTCGGCACTACGAGTTCCTATCCTCATCTTTTCCCCTGCGTATAGGCGCCTCCATGACCGATTTTCGAGGCATCATGCCTCCGTGGCGAGCGGCAATTCGTGCTCAGCGAACGGGCTCCCGTCGCGGCGTCAATGAGCACGGCGCGCTTTCCGAACTGCGCTCTCGCGAGTCCACTGTTATTGCGACGCATGTAAGTACGCAGTGACTGTAAGAAAGACACGACACATACCAGTCGACTCAGTACATCCGCATATCTCGCGGCGGCCGCAGCCAGTACACACGTAGCGCACCGCGCTCAGCAGGCGCCCACCACGAGCGATTTCTGAAGACTCCGGTGAGCGTCATTTAGTCTCGGCTGATTAGAGAGGAAAACTGACTTACCAGCAAACAGAACATGGCCCGGAAAAGGGCCAAAGTATACGCAACGAAGCAGGGAGCAGGCTGCGCTTGACTCCCACCCACGCAAGGTCGACAACGGTGGCTTCGACCTGTTGCCGCTGGTCGCGGGCCTCTGATTTCCGAAAATTCGGCGCTCGCGAGCCGGTTTCTAGACATCGAGGTGAGTGTCCATGCAGCTCGGCAAAGTCACGCAGAAAATGACTTACGAGGACGCAGAAACGCAGCGCGCACGCTTCCATATTCCGCCACGCATCGTTCATCAGGCTGTGCCCGACTCTGCACATCGTAAGCACGCGTATACTGGGTGCCAGCGCGGAATGCGAGGCAGCGCGTGTGTAGCGTTGGGGCCAACAAGGCCGCGCAGGCATTGCCCTAGTGACACGCTCGGCGCGGGCCTGTGGACTCTGGAGTTTTGGGGCCGGGAAAGCATTGTCTGGGAGTTCAAGTGAGTGTTCATTTGACCTGGATAATTTCAAGGAGAAAATACTCACTCGAATGCAGAAAAGCGCCGCGCACGCTTCGAGGGCGAGCGTCTCGCTCCCTGCGACCGGCGGCGCGGAACGCAACGGACCGCGTTGGACTGCGGTCGCTGCGTGGGGTCATACCTGGAAGGGCCGACAGCAAGTACGCGTGGCTGAACGGGAGCGCTGGGAGGTAAGATCTTTCCATTTGCACGCTAATCTAGACAACTCATATGCTGTAGAAAGGCCGCCGCGATCGGGCGTCATCATCAAGTTCAACTAATGCGCGGCGAAAGCGCTGTACGCTGCGGTTGGATAGGTCAGTAGGTACCTTGGAGACACCGGGGCTGCGCTGATCTCTGCCGCTTTCCCGCAAGTTTCCGCGTTCGAGCGGGATCGGCAGATCGTGGGGCGCGCTGTCGAGGGCGCCGTGCGTCTCCAGGCGGCTTCGCGCGACGGGGAACGGGCATCGCGGTGAGGCTCGCGGGAGCGCGACGCCCGACTTGGTTGCCGTTGTGCGGATGAGTAGCGGCGGAGCGGCGCGTTATCGGCAACGCATTCCCTCCGCATCGACAGCGGAACCGCTCGTCGATACGGCGGCGTGGGGAATCGGCGGGGCGCCTTGGACGTCGGCACCGCCGTCGACTGCTTAGTTTGACTGTACCGGAATGTACGTAGTAGGTTCGGGGCGCGTAGGGTGAGCCTGCGCCGTTGGCGGGTGCCCGCTGTGGGGAGAGTGTGTAGTGGGGTCGCGTGCTGCATTGCACGATCGCCGAGAGGGCGGAGTGATGCGCCCGCCGGCGGTAGCGCTGCAAAGCTGACCGGGGACGTTCGTGGCATGTGGGAGTTGCCAGTCGGCCGTCGTCTCGAGGAGCGCTGGCGCTCGTTGGGTCGGTGCGTAGGCGGTGGGGTGGCCCTGACGCAGGACATTCGCGGCACCTCGGGCCATGCGCGGAGTGCTCGCGCCGCCCGTCAATTGACCGCGCCAGGATGTATGTAGTCCGTTCGGGGCGAGCGTGGCGGAGTGGAGAGTCGGGATTCGGGGGTCGGCTGAGCGCGCCGCGTTGCACGACGACCGAGCGTGCGGAGCAGTGCGCCCGCCGCCGGTGATGTCGTGTCCGCGGCTGCATGGCCCATGTGTCGACGTGTTCCGTTTTCGGGCTGGTCGACCGAGCGTGGTATGCGGGAGTCGCCATGCGGACGACGTCGGCCGTCGTCTCGAGGAGCGCTGGCGCTCGTTGGGTCGGTGCATAGGCGGTGGGGTGGCCCTGACGCAGGACATTCGCGGCGCCTCGGTCCATGCGCCGAGTGCTCGCGCAGCCAGTCAATTGACCGTGCCAGGATGTATATAGCCTGTTCGGGCCGCGCGGGGTGAGCCCGCACCATTGGTGAGCGCCCGCTGTAGGGGAGAGCTGGCGGAGTCGATAGCCGGGACTCGGGGGTCGGCTGAGCCTGCCGCGTTGCACGACGACCGAGCGTGCGGAGCAGTGCGCTCGCCGCCGGTGATGTCGTATCCGCGGCTGCATGGCCCATGTGTCGACACGTTCGGTTTTCGGGCTGATCGACCGAGCGTAGGAATGAACGGCCGTCGGTATGCGGGAGTCGCCATGCGGACGACGTCGGCCGCCGTCTTGAGGAGCGCTCGCGCTCATTGCGTCGGCGCATGTGGCCCCGACGCAGGACGCTCGCAGCGCCTCGGGCCATGCGCCGAGTGCTTGCGCACCGCACGTATCCGAAGGCGTGCGACGACAGCGCATATGCTGTGGCGAACACATCGCCAAGCAAGCGTGACCGTGCCAAAACGGCTCGGTCGCACTTGGATGGCATTCTCGAGCTTCGGGGCAGATGCTCGGAAGCGCGGTCAAACGCCTCCGAGTGCAGTCGCGACCGTCGGGATGGGTGCGCTGGATCGTGAAGAGTCGAGCGACGTGTCGCCCAGGGCGTCGGACCACGCCTATACAGTGGAATCGCTCGGCCCCCGCCTCGGGGTGCGCGGCTGACGGGTCCCCAAAACAGCCCGCAGCGCCGCAAAAGAAGGCTGCGACGGGTGCGCCCGACGCGAGAGAGTCTGGAAACGGGCCGCTCGGCGAGTCGATCCACGCCGAACGGGCTGCGTCGTCGGATGAAGGGGCCGGGGCGTACGGCTCGGGATGGGCGAAAACGCGTCGGACCGACGGATCGAGAGCAGCGCCCGGTGCGCTCGACCGTGGCGAGTCGGGGATTGGGAAGTCCGAGGCGTCGGATCGATCTGAAGGCGCTGCACGGCGGGATAAGTGGGGGGTGACGAGCGCGAGTGAAAACGCCGGCGCACCTCGAACGTCGCGTTTGGCTACGGTTTGTCGACGTCAGCCGGTGTCTCCTGGACTGGACTGCATGTAGTCACACTCTCATGCAAAATCTTGGCGGAGGAGATGTGTCTGGGGATGTCGAGTGGATGCGCACCCAGCACAGTCGACGCGCTTCGTTCTTGCGCTGCGCGAGTGATTCAACCGAGTTCATGGGATCGTTACGAGGCGATATCGCGTAGATAACATATGTTGAGATGCATGGAAGAAGGACACAAGCGCGAGGAGAAAGCGTTGAGGCGGGAACTTCGTGGTTGGGAGAGAGACGACGCGTCAAGTTCCCGCGCGACAAACGCAGTCGCAGCATTCTCAAAGTCAATGATATTGTGCAGCACTCAGTCTGAATTGATGCATTGATGCAAGGCTAAGACAAAAGTGAACAAGAAATCAATAGATACTGATACGAAGCATGCATATGCGGGTGAGAACAGAGTAGACTACGAGATACGACGAGCTGCGTTCAATAGTCAGATGCATGCACGCGTCGCGGCTTTGGCCCGACGCTGTATCGAGCGAGCGACGCGCTGCTCGATGTTGGTCTGCGTAGTGAAGGCGAGTGCAGAGGTAACATGTCGATATCGTCGACGCGGGAGCTTGCCGGGCGAGCAGAAGGAGGGGTTTTTGAAGCGCTGGGAGGATGCGAGGGGGTCGTTTTTCCCGGATGGGGAGGGAGCCGAGTTCTATGGCGATGAGGGCGACGACTCGGGTACAGACTCGGGCGATACCAACATGGACGAACGACGATGCATTTTGATTGGTGCGATTTTCGCTGCGAGGGAAGCCGTCGGGCGCGAGACGGGGCGGGGGCGCTGCGAGGGCGAGCGAGGGCGGCGGTCGAGGTGGGACGGCAGGTCGCGCGCGGCGCCTGTGCTGGTTGTGGCTGGTCGGGACTGCATGTGTTGGACGCAGACGATGATGAGCGCGAGGATGTTGGGCGCGTCATGGGCCGGGTGTTTGGTTGGTAGATAGGGACCCCGGCGTGGAGCGCGTCGGGAGCGCGGACGCTCCGACCTGCTAGAAATGCGTCGCGTCGAGTCGGACGTCTCTGCTTCCTCCAATCTTCCGCAAGGCCGTCCGTCAGAAAGAAGCAGATAACGTGCGTTATATTTGCTTGTCATATGGAGCGAGGCTGGCGGGCTTATAACTGACGTCGTGTCTAGCTTATTTTGCTTTGCACAGTCCTTGTTCGTTCAGCACTCCGTAATCCGGCTGGTCCAGTCCTGGAAGAATTGCCATTCATACTTTCAGATTCTCCAGCATCTGTGCTGAGACTCTGTATCCTAGCGATCTGTTAAGAAAGGCCCAGATTTACCTATCGAGTCCTTGACCGCCGGTATGTCGTCTTTGTCCCTGCGGGATTCAAGCTGTTCATCCCTCATCCTTCAACAGTATACACATCCAGGATGGAAACCCCGCAACGGATTTCCACCACGGATACAGCATCGACATTTCCACTGCCTCCTGAAATCTTGCACCAAATTATTGTTTTCCGCCTCACAGAGGCATTCTATACCATGATCGTAGAGCCAGGCCTCGAGAAGGGCAATAATTCGCTATCATCCCTTCTGCACACGTCTTCCCAATTTCGCACCGTGACTATGCATGTCCTTAATCCTATACTTGGCGAACCGGTGCTGGTGGACAATCTAAGGTATCGTATTCTTTGAGCTAGATTTATGTCGCGCTTAACTGACGCGAGCTGTCTAGAGAATCTATAAAGTACCAGGCCGTGCTCAACGAGCTCAAACGCCTGCATGAATTCACCCAGACCAGCGACCCGAGAGCGGTGCTCGAGCCCCATTCTGGCGTCCTCACCGCCATCGCACCCCGCGACGAATGCACCTCCCTGGTTCTCTGGCACGCCCGCGACCTCGCGGTGCGGAGGCTTCACCTGCACCTGATCGAGGAGCACTCGTCCAGCGTGGGGGACGTGGACAGCGCGAAGCTGCAGGAGCTGCGCCTGTGTCTGACGCGGAAGCTCGTGAGCTCGATGGAGGGCGTCCCGCACTCGATTCTCGCGTCTGTCTTCCAGCCGATCAACGAATACCGGATATCCATGGAGCTGCTGTCGCAACGCGGTACGTCCCGCATCCTCGTCGCGCTCACCACGGCACTGACGTCTGCGCGCAGTAATCCTCCTGCGCGGCGTGTGCGCGCAGGTCGGCGTCATCATGCCCTTCCTCTGGAAGGTCCCCGACGAGGTGATACACGTGCACGAGGCGTCCTTCGACGCGGCGTTCGACCGCTACCGCGAGGCCGCCGGGCACACCGCGCAGCTCGTGGGCACCGCGCGCCTCGTCGGCTGGGCGGCCGCGCAGCTGCACGTCCCGCACGCGACGCTGGACGCGATCCGGTTCTACAGGGCGTTCCGCGCGCTCGAGGACGCGTGGCCGGCGGGGCGCGCGGAGGGTAGTTGGCTGATGCTGTTTGCGCGAAGGACGCGGGAGCTGATGCTGTCGAGCTTGCCGGGCGAGCAGAAGGAGGAGTTTCTGAGGAGTTGGGAGGGTGCGAGGGGGTCGTTCTTCCCGGATGGGGAGGACAGCGATGGGGAGGCGGACGGGGAGGGGAGTTCTAGTGACGACGACTCGGGTACAGACGCGGGCGATACCAACATGGAAGACGATGCATTTTGACTGGTATGATTTCGCTGCGAGGGAACCCATCAGATGTGCATCTGAGGCTTCTATGTCTCAGTCAAGTCGGTGCGTGGGCATTCGAACAGACTAGACTGCTTCCGCATGACACCGAGCCCGATGTCAACATAAGCCCGTGCGCCCGCGCGCGCCGCGAGGGTTGAAATTACTTATTTACCGCTGAATTAAAACGGGTGTCGTACTTGCAACCTCAGTATTTCTAATGGTCCCGCGTGGACGAAAGGTTTGAATGCGGGGATGCGATGCTCTGTGCCGGCGGTTGCGGGGTGTGGGTCCGCGTATAGCAATAAGCGCGCGAGGCTGTGAAGGAAGAAGGCGGCATCCGACCATCTGCCCTGCCACGACACATCCTGCCCCTGTACTCTAAGGACACAGTCCTGGAAGCCCGGTGCCCAGACTAGTACGCTCGCTCTTGCACCGTTTCGTGCGCTCCAACTAACCGCTCAGCCCACGCAGGACTTATGAACTAAGTATACCCGTTTCACGTATTAGGATCCAACATTCAACGACCGGAGCTCCCATTCCCATAACGACAACATTAGTCTCCCAAAGGCAGAGTAGACAGGACTCAGACAACATCACCATGGCCTACGAACGCCGACCGCCGCCCCTCCCCGACGCCTTCGGCGCCAGCTCGTCGACCTCCACGACCTACGCGCGCCGCGCGCCGCCGCCCCAGCGGAGCGCGACGTCCCTGACCTCGCCGCCCGCGTCCACGTACTTCTCGAGCTTCGCGGGCGACGACGAGCAGCCGCAGCCGACGCCCGACGCGCAGGCGCACTTCGCGTACAGCACGACTTTGCGGCGGCAGCCCGCGGACGGGCCGTTCGGGCTCACGCCGCACGCGGCGGGGTTCCCGCACCGCGGCGAGGCGGGGGTGGGCGCGGAGGCGGGCGGGCTGTGGAGGCGGGTTGTGGGGCTTGTGGCGGGCGCGGGGCGGGCGGAGGAGGAGCACGGGCGCGAGCGGGAGAATGGGTACGCGATGGTTGCGAAGGAGCCGCACGATACACCGTCGGCGCGGTTTGCGTGCGAGAGTGCCGAGGTGCGTTGTGTCTTGTGGGTCTGCGTGCGGTGGGTGACGTTGTGTTGCAGGACACGCTGGCATACTTCCACACGTCGGCGGAGCAGGGCCTGTCGTCGGTCATCGTTGCGTCGCTGCGCGAGAGCCACGGCTACAACGAATTTTCGGTGTCGACGCCCGATCCGCTGTGGTTGAAGTTCGCGCAGACGATCTACGAGAGCCCGCTGATTCTGCTGCTGTGTGGAAGCGCGCTCGTCAGCGCGCTGATGGGCAACATCGACGACGCGGTCAGCATCACGGTCGCCATCCTCATCGTTCTCACTGTCGGGTTTGTGCAAGAACGGCGCTCGGAGCAGTCCCTGGAAGCACTGAACAAGCTCGTGCCTCATCATTGTCACATTATCCGGTATGCAGTGTTTTCCTCCAGACCAGATCTACTCACACATGTTCCCACACAGCGATGGTCACTCGCTCCACCTGCTCGCAAACGAAGTCGTGCCGGGCGACATCGTCACATTTTCCACAGGCGACCGCATACCAGCGGACGTGCGATTGGTGCACGCCGTTGACCTCGAGATCGACGAGAGCAGCCTCACGGGCGAGAACGATGCGCGCCCGCAAGAAGTCGACGTGTGCATCCCCACCATGGGCGGCGGGCACATGAACGGCGGCATGAACGTCATGACGGAGTACAAGCGATGTGGACGTAGAGTGTGTTCGTTGCTGTTAAGCGCCTGTTTCCTCTCCACGAAGCGTGCGACGTGTGCTTGTTCGACTGGCTGCCGCGAGATCTCGCGTGTCGCGTGTCGCGATAGTTTGCGCAGGCTGGATCTCGCCTGGCGCACGGGCGAGAGCGAGTCTGCGGACCCCAGCACGAGACAGACGTAACAGTGTTTGCCTTGTCTCTTTTCCTAGTATCTAGTGCACCAGGGGAGTTTTCTACTACACAGTACGTCTCTTTTCCTACTACACAGGACACCAGGGGAGTTTTCTAGTGTGCTAGGGGGTGCCCGACTCGTTCTTCACGCCGCGCGCGACTACCAGGCATTCTACGCCTTCTCCCGCGCCCCTCCTCCGCTTTATTTCCCACTGACTCGCCCGCCCGCTTTGTCTCCACTTTCCAGGATTTTTAACCGCTTCCCGCCGCACTCCCCCTCTCCCCGCTTCGACATCCCGACGCTGCCGTCCACTTCCACGCGTACAGCGTCCGCGGTCGACAGCGGCGTTTGACTCCGTTCTGGAAGCGGCGTTATCGAGATCGTGCAGTGTGGCTCAAAACTGGAATCCGACGGTCGCTGCGAAACGCGACTTTAACGTCAGTCGCCGTCGACTTCAGCACGAAAAGAGTCACTTACCGGAGTGTTTAGCACCAACACCAGCCCCCGCCGCCTCAGAAAACTCGACGATCATGCCGCTAACCCCCGACGAGGCAAAGTGAGCGAAACAACCGAATTCGGCACCGTCGCCTCTCGCGTCGTACGCCCACCGCTCGCACGACGCCTTCGGCATCCGCGAGACTCCGCGGTAGCGACGACGCCCTCCAGGGAAGTAGCTCAGTCGGCGAGCCGCTCACATCGTCATACGCTGCGCCAGGACTCTGCCTGGCGTCCGACGCAAGGCTCCGGGAAGTGGACGGGGAACATGGCAGGACCACGAAGATCGGTGCTAAAACACGACAAGAAGGTCAGTCTCCACTCAACCTTGTACCTAGCTGTGGCTCATCGTCACAGGGAGCTCGCCCGACGGCGATAAAGGACCGCCCAGCGCCGCCTTCTGCGGAAACGTGACGATGACGCCCTTGCGTCGCCGTTGACACGCATCCGATGGACTTGGTGATGTCCGGTGGGGGGGAGGGGGGGGTCATCCGACCTCGCGACGAGACTGCCAGCCAGCGGAGCGCCGCCGCCGCATCATCTAACTTGATGATGACGCCCTCGGGATGTGCGCGCACGAGATCCACGGGATTGGCGTCCTGCGCGAGATTCGTGACGAACCCCGCGGTCTGTCGCACGACGGCACATCTAACTTGATGGTGATGCCCTCGCAGCGCAGCGGCCCCTGCGTGAGCTGCTCCAGAGTCCCCATAGCAAGGCGCGCGAGGGCGAGCGACATCCATCTCGGGCGCCGTCGCGCGTCTCGTCCCGAGCGATGCGTCTGCGCGCTACTAACTTGATGATGACGCCCTTCGGTGTCATCGACCGCGGAACGGCCGCGGCCGCGGTGCTGGCCAGAGCCTGGGGCGACGCCGGCGCCCTGTACTTGATGATGACGCCCTCGCCGTCTCGCTGACGGTGAGCCCAAATCGCGCGCGGAACCCCGCCCGAGCTGACAATGGAACGGGCGAGGGAACAGTGCCCCCCACCCGCCTCGTACTTGATGATGGTGCCCTCGGGGCATGGTCGAGGTGTCCGAGACCACGCGGATGGCGGCGCTGGAATGGCGATGAATGCAGCGCGGGTGCGCGCAAGTTTTCCACTAGCGAGGAGGCACGCTGTCGCACGTATCGGGTCGCGTCCCAAAGCGGTCGCTGTCCGCGGCATGGCGATGGCGGTGTAACGGGGCCGCTCGCCGAAAACATGATTGCGTGAAGGCAACACGGACAGCAGGGAACTGGGGGAACCAGCCAGACGACTCCGCCCGCTGTCGTACGACGAAGATAGCGTCGTCACGCCTGCGCGAGGCCGACGACGGCCTGTTCGACGCTTGAACTTGATGATGACGCCCTGCCTAGCTGGGCAGACCACGCGTTCGAGCGTCTGGCGGGGCGGGAGAACGCAGTCGAACGCGCACGTCAGCGGAATTCCCGCTGAATTCGACTGCCCAGATGGAGAGCAGCATGTCTCGCTCGCCGCGGGGCCTGCGCTCCAGGATTTCGGGCCGCAAAGTCGTTCCTGCCGCATTCCCAGGTGAGTAGGAGTTTCGCTTGGTAAATGATGCGATGAAAACTTACCTTGGGATGCTGGGCTCGCGACGGGCTGCGCCCGTCGCTCGCACGCGACGTCCGCGGAGGCCCGCTGACCGGGACTCCATATATCTAACCTTCGAGCATGCGTGCCGCTCGGCGCGGGCCTCGGAAGGTTCAAAATTTGGCACAGAAAAGTACCTGTTTTGAAGAGCTTCGCTTAATATCAATTTGCATCGCCTCAGAACGCGGGAAATACTCACTCTGTGGCACAGTGCTCGCGCGGGGCTGCGCCCCGCACTCGCAGAGAACGCCAGCGGAAGCCCGTCGACGCGCTTTCCGCAGCTTTCACCTCCGAGCATGCCTGCCGCTCGGCGCGGGCCTCGAAAGGTTGGAAATTTCGTGCAAAAACGTCTGTTTTACGAAGGCCTGGTAAGCACATTCACCTCGGCTAACTGCAGTTGAAATCGACTTACTGAACCACGAAGAGCGCCGCAGAACTTGCGAGACGGCACCAGCGGGCTGCGCCCGCCTCACGCCACGCAAGCCGTGAGCGTCGAAGCGACGCTCACTCCGAAAACTTCATCTTGTGGACCGGTAGGCCGCTCAGCGCGGGCCTCTGGATCCTGGGATTTTGCGGCCGAAAATGCATCTTTGGAGTACCCAGGTGAGCATCAGAAATCGTCAGCTAATCGCAACGGAAACCCACGTACAGCAGCGAGAAGCGACAACCGCCTGCATGCGGCGGGCTGCGCCCGCCAGGCGCGCGGAGCATCGTGAGCGTCCATGGCGCTCACGTCGCAAATTTGTTCTATGGACCAGTAGGCCGCTCGGCGCGGGCCACTGGATTTTGAGATTTTGCGGCCAAAAATGCGGCCTTTGGAGTACCCAAGTGAGCATCAGAAATCGTCGGCTCATCGCAACAGAAACCAACGTACAGCAGCGGAGAAGCGACAACTGTCTGCGTGCGGCGGGCTGCGCCCGCCAGGTGCGCAGAGCGACGTGAGCGTCGCATCGACGCTCACGCCGTAAACTTTGTTCTATGGACCAGTAGGCCGCTCGGCGCGGGCCACTGGACCTTGGAAATCTGGCGATAAAAAGCCAGTCTCCTGGAGATCGCGGTGAGTGCTCATTGAACTCGGCTAATACCAACAAAAAACCACTCACGAGGACATAGAAACGTGTCGTGCACACTCCCAAAGCGATATACAGGCCCGCCACGACAACATCCCGCTCGCCATGCCCTCGTCGAAGGCGCCCAGTGGGCGCCACCACGGAAAACAGGTTACCGCACTTGCTGGGCTGCGCCCAGCAGCGCGCAGGCGACGTCAGGGCCTTCCTGGCCCTGACAACGGCAGATTTAGGCTACGAGCGTGGTCGGCGCTCGGCGCGGGCCTTTGAACCCTGGAAAATCGGCGACGAAACCTGGCTTTCTGTGAGTACAGGTCAGCGCCCGTAAAGCCCGTCTCATCCCCGTGTAAACGTACGTACCAGGACACCCATTGCATCTCAACGACCCGCGCCGCAACAGCGTACCTCGGGCTGCGCCCTAAGTACGCGTGAACGTCGATTATCCCGTTCTTTGGACGTATAGGCCGCTCGGCGCGGGCCTCGGATTCTTGGAATTCTGGTGCACAATCACCGCGTTTCTGCGATGATAGGTGAGTCTCCAAAAGACGTGGCGGAAAGCCGTGCGAAATAACTCACCGAGCGACAATTCGGCCTTGCACAGGCGCACGGCAGAAGCGAGCGCGACGGTCGCCAACAGCGCCGTCAGTGCGCCGTCACCAAGTCGGGCGAAAACAATTCGGCTGTATCGAGGATCAAGTGAGTCTGACGGCCTCAATTTACTAAAGGATCCCACATGTACCGAGCATCCTTAAACCGACGAAAACACAAGTCCGGGGGGTGTTGTGAGGTCGCAGACGAGAGTTGTCAAGGAGGCAGGTCTCGCTCTCGACGTGGTGCAGCGCTGCATCTAGAATTTTACAGATCTCCACGGACATTGGTAGGCAGCGGTACAGGAATCGAAGACGATGGGAAATGGGGGGAGGGGGAAGGAGAAAGACGGAGGTACGTCCCGGAGGCCGTGGCTTATATTGACACACACGGGGACACCTGTTCCTCCGCGCGTCGTGCCAGGGCCTTGGTCACTTCCGTGTTTCATCCGTTACGTGTAGCGCTCCATCATCCGATCCCATCTTGTCAGTAGGATTATCGCATTATCGTGTAGCCCACATTTCGCTGCTGCGACAAGCTCAGCAGTCGTCTTACATGCTGTAGATAGACAACAAAAATGTAGTCTTCTCTCCGAAAGTCGAGCAATGACATTCCTGTGCAATTTCAATATACTTTTATAGGGTCTCATGTTCTGTAGTGTCTTCGAGGCAAAACGTAACTGAGAGCTTGTCGGTGAAGATGTCGACAAGCACTGTGCTACGGTGCGCTTACAGCAGATTCGTATTCCTGCCTCGAGATTGACTGGATTAATATGTACATTCATAACTTCAAAAGCCACGATCGATGATTGTAAGCATTATAATTTATGATCCAAGACGGAGAGATGTCTATCCGGATCCTGCGAGAAATTACCCTTAGGTTGGGTTGGGTTAAAATCTAGGGTTAAGATTTCGCCGTATCGCCGCACTCACACGGTACAGTTCTCCACTCCAAGTGCCATCTCCGTCGCGATAGTAAAATTTCGCTGCCAAATAGACCTGAAATGAGAGTAAGTACTTATTTTTTTACAGAGAAAGGGACCGGGCATGGAGTCGAGACTCGAAGCCCGTGCACCAAGATGATAGTATTCCGGGCATCGTGGGACCGCGGTGTTGTCAAGCGTTGCTGCAACAACCGATCTACGGCTAGGTGTCATATTCACTCTGTCGGAATGCTTGGCTGACTGAGCTATTTACAGCACAACCTTATCTAGTTAATTCTGATCCCCGAGATGTTTATTTGTGTTCATCTGAAGAGTCTTTGGACACAAGGCTTTATTCTACTCAAGCCAGGTATCCACTAACTTATTCAGTGAGAGCTTCACAAATTCAGGAATATCTGAGTCTGCAAGGGAATTCTGAGCTTTCGGGATTCATCAGCCTGCTGTCAATCAGAGCGGCAGAATTATCCCATTGCATTGAGCCGTAATGTGTGTGAGAAAGTCCGAATTTCGCGTCAAGTCCTTGCCAAGGCCGACTCTCTAGCCGATCCTGCTGTCCGATTTATTTTACATGAACCTTGAGAGATGTCCTGACGTTTCGAGGCAAGACATGGTCCGTGTCTGTCCCCACTTTCTATTTAATGTCCCTATTCTCTGCGAAAATTATCGTGTCCTTCAAGTCCCTCTCCTTACACGAACTTGGTATGTGCCATTTAATTGGCTTGCTCTCTGATGACTTACCTGATGTTTGAAACCAGGATTTATTTTATTGCAAAGGTATGTATCATTCTTGTTACATCTCGCTCGTAGTAGTAGTGCATTGGTCTCGAGTACTGACCTTGATACATCAGTGAATCGGGATGAGGCCGTAGCTATGCATCGGAGGCAGTTGTGCTTGGAGGCAAGACTGCTTCAATGTATCAGCATGTCGCGCTGTCCGTGTGTGATCCCGGCACAGCGTAAGAGTGGATCCAAGCGAGATGCCGTCCGCTTGACGGTACGCGCAATTCCGACCGATGCCCGCATCCCTGCCGTCAAGCGGCGACAGCACATCAGCTTAGTGTGTCCGGATCCATGTAAGTGCCACTCAATCTAAATCGCGTCGTACTTACCTGGCGAGGTCGATAGCAGACCATACCGTTGCGCAAGCGCGACCAAAGCCGCTTTCTGCCGCTGGCAACACACGGTAAGTGTCGCTCGTCAGCCAACATCCATCGGACTCGCCCTAATGTCCACTTCCAGGATCTTCGCGGGCCTCTAGGTCACACTGCATGTGTATTAATGGTATCTGGGCCACGCGGCGGTGCAAAGCATTCCGGTGCGTCTTTCAAGCCGAAATTAACTGATCCACTGAGCACTCACAGGCCACACGAAAGTCGCTTCTCGGCGCCTTTTTTTTCCAGGATCCAGTGGCCCACGCCGAGCGGCCTACACGTCTCTAGGACAGGCTTCGGAGTCGGCGTCAACCATTCTCGACGCCGACATTGCAGGAGCAGAGGCGGGCGAAGCCCGCCGATTACCTCAGTTATCGAGCGTCACGCTGGGCTGTCTGGCAGCACCATGGTGAGTATTTTGCTATGAGAATGACTGAGTGAACGAGGGACTCATCGTACAATAAATTCCCGAAGTCGGCACCGACGACACGTCAATGCAGACTTCGCGAGCGCCGGAGCGGGCGCAGCCCGGCGACTCTTTGCGCCTAGCTCGGGGCTGGTATCGCGTTGTGCTGGGCTACGCTCAGGCACCTATAGTGAGTGGTCAGCAGTGAATTCAGCCGAGTGAAAGTGATGCTCACCAGGCCTCCATAAGGTCTTTTTTGAGCATTTGTTTTCGAAGCCCAAAGGCCGCGCGAGCGGCCTACACGTCCATCGAACAAGTTCTCGGTGTCAGCCCGATGTTGCAGGGAGGCGGGCGAAGGCCGCGCAGCCCCTTTGCTCTATTTCGCATCGCAATTTCGGTATTTTGAGATGTGTTGGGTAAGTGTTTCGCGACATTCACTGAGGTCACGAGATCTCACGGCGTAGAAACGCGGCCTTGTGCCGTGATTTTTGCGGGATACAAATGCGCGAGATCAGCGCCAGTGCACTCGCGGTCAGATATCCTGTGCTACGACAATGTCACGATGGCGGGACGAAGTCCCCGAGTGTAGCGTAGCGTCGCTTCGTTGCCGTCGTTCTGCCATCCGAGACTGCGCCAAAACGATGGCGGTGCCCGCAATAGCTTTACTTAATAAATGTTCGAGCGGGCGGTGGGTGGAGCGTGGAATGCTGTTGCGTCGCGGATGACGGCGCCGCGACGTCATGCGAGTGGTGAAACGGAGGTAAGCCATCTGTCAACACGACTGTACATTCTGCTTACCTCTGATCCAGATCTGGAACTCAGCTTGCAAGTCGTGTGTATGGTGATGGCGGGG
Source organism: Hericium coralloides (assembly GCA_003675405.1). Classification (NCBI taxonomy): domain Eukaryota; kingdom Fungi; phylum Basidiomycota; class Agaricomycetes; order Russulales; family Hericiaceae; genus Hericium; species Hericium coralloides. The sequence goes on along the minus strand of QUOP01000170.1, from coordinate 62,088 downwards.
ACGGTATTGTGGCCAAGAACGCATGTCCTGCGATGGTCTAAGTCCTGGCCATCCCGACGGACTGCGCGATGCGTGGCACATCACGCGATGCGCCCGAGATCATCTACCGTGGGTCCGCGTCACTAGCGGACGCCTTGCGCGACATGCGCCCCAATACAGTCGTAATGGCCTCTGCGATCGTTTTGTGGCCGCCCCTGCTACCGGTTGCCAAATGCCGGCTCGTCCATTGTCCTGCGCGTGGTCTGCCCCTCACCACGCAAGGCGCCCGAGGTCATCTACCACGCGAGACCGTCATGGAGGGTGCCATACACTCCGCGTCAATGCGCGTCCCGTCGCGCGTCAGGGGCTGAGACGAAGAGCGGCGGCGACGTCCATGCATGGCGCCGTGCGTGGTCGGGATACGAGCCGCCCACCACATACGGCACGTCATGCACGGCGCCCGAGGCCGTGTATGCAGGCGTGCACCATCGCGGTCGGATCGACGCGTTGCCGTTCGTGCCGCAGCCTTGCATACCCTAGCAGCCTCCGCCGACTTGCTGAGCTGGGACTGAACTTGACGGCATTGGGATCAGGTCATCGCCACTTCCGGAGGGCGACAGATGTACCTTTGTACGCCGCAAGCGATCTTCTTGCTGTATCCCCGCTGACTGCCATGCTAGTAGGCCAGCAACCAGGACCTCACCATCCGGACGTCTCCGACGGCGTCACCCGCATCTTCAGGAAGGCGTGGGTCCCCGCCGCATCGCCGCGAACTGCACGCGACGACGAGGGATTGTAATGCGAGGGGCGGGCTGCCGAGAGAAGAGCAGGTCTGTTTTGTCTATTCTATTCTGGTAAGTTCTTCGGCACTACGATTTCCTGTCCTCATCTTTTTCCCTGCGTATAGGCATCAATATGACCCATTTTCGAGGCATCATGGCTCCGTGGCGAGCGGCAACTCGTGCTCAGCGAACGGGCTCCCGTCACGGCATCAATAAGCGTGGCGCGCTTTCCGAACCGTGCTCTTGGGAGTCTGCTGTGGCCGCGAAGCATGTAAGTTCGCAGTCACTAAGAAAACGCGATGCGTACCAGCCGAGCCGGTACTCTCGCGACTGTCGAAGCCGGCACACACGTTGCGCACCGCGCTCAGCAGGCGCCCACCACGAGCGATTTCTGAAGACTCCGGTGAGCGTCATTTAGTCTCGGCTGATTTGAGAGGAAAACTGACTTACAGCAAACAGAACATGCCCCAAAAGGGCCAGATTATACGCAACGAATGCGGGGAGCAGGCTACGCCTGACTCCCGTCCTCGCAAGGCTGGCGTCGGTAATTCGTCCTGTCGACCTGTCGCCGCTGAGCGCGGGCCTCTGATTTTTGATAATTCGGCGCTCGAGAGCCAGTTTCTAGACATCAAGGTGAATGTCCATGCAGCTCGGCTAAATCGCGCAGAAAATGACTTACGAGGACACAGAAATGCGGCGCCGACGCTTCCATATCCCGCCACGCAGCGTTCGTTGTCTGTCGAACGCACACGTATACCGGGCGCCAGCGCGGAATGCGAGGTAGCGCGCGTGTAGCGTTGGGGCTGACAAGGCCCCGACGAGGCATCGTCCTAGTGACACGCTCGCCGCTCGGCGCGGGCCTTTGGATTCCGGAGTTTTGGGGCCGGGAAAGCGTTATCTGGCAGTTCAGGTGAGTGTTCATTTGGCCTGGCTAATTTCAAGGAGAACATACTGACTCGAACTCGGAACGCAGAAAAGCGCCACGCACGCTTCGAGGGCGAGCGGCTCGCTCCCTGCGCCCGGCGGCGTGGAACGCAACGAACCGCGTTGGACTGCGGTCGCTGCGTTGGGTCATACCTGGAAGGGCCGACAGCAAGCACGCGTGGCTGAATGAGGGCGCCGGGAGGTAAAATCTTTCGATTCGCAGTCTAGTCTAGATAACTCATATGTTGTAGAAGGCCGCCGCGATCGGGCGTCATCATCAAGTTCAACTAACGCATCCACAGCATCCGGAATCGCCGCGAAAGTGCTGTATGCTGTAAGATAGGTCAGCAGACACCTTAAAGACACGGGGCTGCACTGATCCCCGCCACCTTTCGCAAGTCTCCGCGTTCGAGCGGGATCGGCAGATCGTGGGGCGCGCTGTCGAGGGCGCCATGCGTCTCCAGGCGGCTTCGCGCGACGGGGAACGGGCATCGCGCGAGGGCTGCAGGAGCGCGGTGCCCGACTTGGTTGCCGTGTGCGGATGATTGGCGGCGGGGCAGCGCGTTGTCGGCAAAGGATTCCCTTCGCATCAACAGCGCAGAACCGCTCGTCGGTACGGCGGCGGGGCGCCTTGGACGTCGGGACTGCCGTCAACCGCTTAGTTTGACCGTGTCGGCATGTACGTAGTAGGTTCGGGGCGCGTAGGGTGAGCCGGCGCCGTTGGCGGGTGCCCGCTGTGGGGGTAGAGTGTGGCGGGTCGCGTGCTGCATTGCACGATGGCCGAGAGGGCGAGAGGCGGAGTGATGCGCCCGCCGGCGGTAGCGCTGCAAAGCTGACCGGGAAGCGTTTGGCATGCGGAGTTGCCAGCTAGACGCGTCGGCCGTCGTCTCGAGGAGTGCTGGCGCTCGTTTGGGATGGTGGGGTGGCCCAACACGCTCGCAGCCTCGGCCATGCGCGGAGTGCTCGCGCAGCCCGTCAATTACCGCGCCAGGTGTATATAGCCGTTCGCCGCGCGGGTGAGCCCGCGCCATTGGTGAGCGCCCGCTGTAGGGGAGAGCGTGGCGGAGTCGAGAGCCGGGACTCGGGGGTCGGCTGAGCGCGCCACATTGCACGACGACCGGGTGGGTGGAGCAGTGCGCCCGCCGCCAGTGATGTCGTGTCCGCGGCTGCATGGCCCATGTGTCGACATGTTCGGTTTTCGGGCTGATCAACTGAGCGTGCCTCGCGCACATGGAACGCATGGCCGTGGACAATTGCTGTACACAGGGCAGGAGTCGCCAACGCGGACGACGTTGGACGTCGTCGCAAGGGGTATTCACACTCGTTAAGCCGAGAGCGTTGCTCCTCGCAGCGCGCGCGTCCGAAGGCCTGCGACGACAGCGCATAGAGCGAGGGCTGCGCGTGTCTGGCGAACATATCACTCAGCAAGTGTGACCGTGTCAAAACGGCTCGGTCGCACTTCGACAGCGTTCTCCAGCGTCGGGGCAGATGCTCGGAAGCGCGTTCAAACGCCTCGGAACGCGGTGCTGACCGTCGGTATTCGTGCGCTGGATCATAGAGAGTCGAGTGACGTGTCGTTCAGTGCGTCGGACCGTGCCCATGCGGCAAAATCGCTTGGATCGCGCCTCGGGGTGCGCGGCTGACGGTTCCCCAAAACAGCCCGCAGAGCCGCGAAAAAAAGGCTGCGACGGGTGCACTCGATGCCAGAGAGTCTGGAAACGGGCCTCTTGGCGAGTCGTTCCACGCCGAACCGGCTGCATCGTCGAATGAAGGGGCCGGGGCGTACGGCTCGGGATGGTCCAAAACGCCTCGGATCGACAAATCGAGACCAGCGCCCGGTGCGTTCGACCATGGCGAGTCGGGGATCATGAAGTCCGGGGCGTCGGATCGATCCAAAGGCGCTGCACGGCGGGATAAGCAGGGGGTGACGAGCGCGAGTGAGAACGCCGGCGCACCTTGAACGTCGCGTTTGGCTACGGTTTGTCGACGTCAGCCGGTGTCTCCTGCTCCGGACTGTGCATGGACATCCTTTCGCGAAATGTCCGCAGAGAATATGTGTCTGGGGGACGTCGAGTGGACGCGCACCCAGCACAGTCGACGCGCTTCGTTCTTGCGCTGCGCGAGTGATTTTAACGGGTTCATGGGATCGTTACATGGTTCTGAGCCAGGCGATATCGCGTAGATAACATATGTCGAGATGCGTAGAAGAAGAACGCAAGCGCGAGGAGGAAGCGTTGAGGCGGGGGCTAGGTGGTTGGGAGTGAGAAAGACGGCGCGTCAAGTTCCCGCGCGACGAACCAAGTCGTAGCATTCTCAAAGTCAATATGCAGCACTCCGTCCGAATTCATGCATTGATGCAAGGCTAAGACAAAAGTGAACAAGAAAAGCATGTATATGCAGGTGAGAACAGAGTAGACTACGAGATACGACGAGCTGCATTCAATAGTCAGATGCACGCGTCGCGGCTTTGGCCCAACGCTGTATCGAGCGAGCGACGCGCTGCTCGATGTTGGTCTGCGTAGTGAAGGCGAGTGCAGAGGTAACATGTCGAGATCGTCGACGCGGGAGCTTGCCGGGCGAGCAGAAGGAGGAGTTTTTGAAGCGCTGGGAGGATGCGAGGGGGTCGTTTTTCCCGGATGGGGAGGGAGCCGAGTTCTATGGCGATGAGGGCGACGACTCGGGTACAGACTCGGGCGATACCAACATGGACGAACGACGATGCATTTTGATTGGTACGATTTTCGCTGCGAGGGAGGCCGTCGGGCGCGAGACGGGGCGGGGGCGCTGCGAGGGCGACTTCGGGCGGCGGTCGAGGTGGGACGGCAGGTCGCGCGCGGCGCCCGTGCTGGTGGTTGCTGGTCGGGACTGCATGTGTTGGACGCAGACGATGATGAGCGCGAGGATATTGGGCGCGTCATGGCGGGTGTTTGGTTGGTAGATAGGGACCCCGGCGTGGAGCGCGTCGGGACCGCGGACACTCCTGGGTGCTAGAAACGCGTCGCGTCGAGTCGGACGTCTCTGCTTCCTCCAACCTTCCGCAGGGCCGTCCGTCAGAAAGAAGCAGATATCGTGCGGTATATTTGCTTGTTATATGGAGCGAGGCTGGCGTGCTTGTAACTGACGTCATGTCTAGCTTATTTAGCTTTGCACAGTACTTGCTCGTTCAGCACTCCATATTCCGGCTGGTCCAGTCCTGGAAGGATTGCTATTCATACTTTCAGAATCTCCAGCATCTGTGCTGAGACTCTGTATCCTGGCGATCTGTTGAGGAAGGCCCAGATTTACCTATCGAGTCCTTGACTGCCGGTATGTCGTCTTTGTCCCTGCAGGATTCAAGCTGTTCATCCCTCATCCTTCAACAGTATACACATCCAGGATGGATATCCCGCAACAGATTTCCACCATGCATACAGCATCGACATTTCCACTGCCTCCTGAAATCTTGCACCAAATCATTGTTTTCCGCCTCACAGAGGCATTCTATACTATGATCGTAGAGCCAGGCCTCGGTAAGGACAGGGATTCGCTTTCATCACTTCTGCACACGTCTTCCCAATTTCGCACCGTGACCATGCATATTCTCAATCCTATACTCGGCGAATCAGCCCTGGCGGATAATCCAAGGTACTGTGTCGAGCTAGATCTATGTCACGCTTCACTGACGCAGGCCATCCAGAGAATCTATAAAGTACCAAGCCGTGCTCTACGAGCTCAAACGCCTGCATGAATTCACCCAGACCAGCGACCCGAGAGCGGTGCTCGAGCCCCATTCCGGCGTCCTCGCCGCCATCGCGCCCCGCGACGAATGCACCTCCTTGATTCTCTGGCACGCCCGCGACCTCGCGGTGCGGAGGCTTCACCTGCGCCTGATCGAGGAGCACTCGTCCAGCGTGGGGGACGTGGACAGCGCGAAGCTGCAGGAGCTGCGCCTGTGTCTGACGCGGAAGCTCGTGAGCTCGATGGAGGGCGTCCCGCACTCGATTCTCGCGTCTGTCTTCCAGCCGATCAACGAATACCGGATATCCATGGAGCTGCTGTCGCAACGCGGTACGTCCCGCATCCCCACCCCGCCTACCACGGCACTGACGTCCGCGCACAGTGATCCTCCTGCGCGGCGTGTGCGCCCAGGTCCGCGTCATCATGCCCTTCCTCTGGAAGGTCCCCGACGAGGTGATACACGTGCACGAAGCGTCCTTCGACGCGGCGTTTGACCGCTACCGCGAGGCCGCCGGGCACACCGCGCAGCTCGTGCGCACCGCGCGCCTCGTCGGCTGGGCGGTCGCGCAGCTGCACGTCCCGCACGCGACGCTGGACGCGATCCGGTTCTACCGCGCGCTTCGCGCGCTCGAGGACGCGTGGCCGGCGGGGCGCGCGGAGGATGGCTGGCTGATGCTGTTTGCGCGAAGGACGCGGGAGCTGATGCTGTCGAGCTTGCCGGGCGGGCAGAAGGAGGAGTTTCTGAGGAGTTGGAAGGATGCGAGGGGGTCTTTCTTCCCGGATGGGGAGAACAGCGATGGAGAAGAGGATGGAGAGGAGAGTTCTAGTGATGATGAGGACGACGACTCGGGTACAGATTCGGGCGATACCAATATGGAAGACGATGTTTGATTGGTATGATTTTCGCTGCGAGGGAAGCCGTCGGACGTGCATCTGAGGCTTCTATGTCTCAGTCAAGTCGGTGCGTGGGCATTCGAACAGACTGGACTGCTTCCGCATGACACCGAGCCCTACGCGCCCCGTGGGTTGTGGGTTGGAACTACGTACCGCTGAATGAATTAATACGGGTCTCGTACACGCAGCTCAGTATTTCTAATGGCCCCGCGTGGACGGAAGTTCGGAATGCGGGGATGTGCTCCAAGCGGTTGCGGGGTGTGGGTCCGCGTATAGCAATAAGCGCGCGAGGCTGTGAAGGAAGAAAGCGGCATCCGAGCATCTGCCCTGCCACGACACATCCTCCCCTGTACTCTAAGGACACAGTCCTGGAAGCCCGGTGCCCAGACTAGTACGCTCGCTCTTGCACCGTTTCGTGCGCTCCAACTAACCGCTCAGCCCACGCAGGACTTATGAACTAAGTATACCCGTTTCACGTATTAGGATCCAACATTCAACGACCGGTGCTCCCATTCCCATAACGATGGCCTACGAACGCCGACCGCCGCCCCTCCCCGACGCCTTCGGCGCCAGCTCGTCGACGTCCACGACGTACGCGCGCCGCGGGCCGCCGCCCCAGCGGAGCGCGACGTCCCTGACCTCGCCGCCCGCGTCCACGTACTTCTCGAGCTTCGCGGGCGACGACGCGCAGCCGCAGCCGACGCCGGACGCGCAGGCGCACTTCGCGTACAGCACGACGCTGCGGCGGCAGCCCGCGGACGGGCCGTTCGGGCTCACGCCGCACGCGGCGGGGTTCCCGCACCTCGGCGAGGCGTGGCGCGAGGCGGGCGCGGAGGAGGGCGGGCTGTGGCAGCGGGTTGTGGGGCTCGTGACGGGCGCGGGGCGGGCGGACGAGGAGCGCGGGCGCGAGCGGGAGAACGGGTACGCGATGGTTGCGAAGGAGCCGCACGATACACCGTCGGCGCGGTTTGCGTGCGAGAGTGCCGAGGTGCGTTGCGCGCTGTATGTCTGCGTGCGGTGGGTGACGTTGTGTTGCAGGACACGCTGGCATACTTCCACACATCGGCGGAGCAGGGCCTGTCGTCGGTCATCGTTGCGTCGCTGCGCGAGAGCCACGGCTACAACGAGTTCTCGGTGTCGACGCCCGATCCGCTGTGGTTGAAGTTCGCGCAGACGATCTACGAGAGCCCGCTGATTCTGCTGCTGTGTGGAAGCGCGCTCGTCAGCGCGCTGATGGGCAACATCGACGACGCGGTCAGCATCACGGTCGCCATCCTCATCGTTCTCACTGTCGGGTTTGTGCAAGAACGGCGCTCGGAGCAGTCCCTGGAAGCACTGAACAAGCTCGTGCCTCATCATTGTCACATTATCCGGTATGCAGTGTTTTCCTCCAGACCAGATCTACTCACACATGTTCCCACACAGCGATGGTCACTCGCTCCACCTGCTCGCAAACGAAGTCGTGCCGGGCGACATCGTCACATTTTCCACAGGCGACCGCATACCAGCGGACGTGCGATTGGTGCACGCCGTTGACCTCGAGATCGACGAGAGCAGCCTCACGGGCGAGAACGATGCGCGCCGCAAGAACGTCGACGTGTGCATCCCCACCATGGGCGGCGGGCACATGAACGGCGGCATGAACGTCATGACGGAGTACAAGCGATGTGGACGTAGAGTGTGTTCGTTGCTGTTAAGCGCCTGTTTCCTCTCCACGAAGCGTGCGACGTGTGCTTGTTCGACTGGCTGCCGCGAGATCTCGCGTGTCGCGTGTCGCGATAGTTGCGCAGGCTGGATCTCGCCTGGCGCACGGGCGAGAGCGAGTCTGCGGACCCCAGCACGAGACAGACGTAACAGTGTTTGCCTTGTCTCTTTTCCTAGTATCTAGTGCACCAGGGGAGTTTTCTACTACACAGTACGTCTCTTTTCCTACTACACAGGACACCAGGGGAGTTTTCTAGTGTGCTAGGGGGTGCCCGACTCGTTCTTCACGCCGCGCGCGACTACCAGGCATTCTACGCCTTCTCCCCGCGCCCCTCCTCCGCTTTATTTCCCACTGACTCGCCCGCCCGCTTTGTCTCCCACTTTCCAGGATTTTTAACCGCTTCCCGCCGCACTCCCCCTCTCCCCGCTTCGACATCCCGACGCTGCCGTCCACTTCCACGCGTACAGCGTCCGCGGTCGACAGCGGCGTTTGACTCCGTTCTGGAAGCGGCGTTATCGGAGATCGTGCAGTGTGGCTCAAAACTGGAATCCGACGGTCGCTGCGAAACGCGACTTTAACGTCAGTCGCCGTCGACTTCAGCACGAAAAGAGTCACTTACCGGAGTGTTTAGCACCAACACCAGCCCCCGCCGCCTCAGAAAACTCGACGATCATGCCGCTAACCCCCCGACGAGGCAAAGTGAGCGAAACAACCGAATTCGGCACCGTCGCCTCTCGCGTCGTACGCCCACCGCTCGCACGACGCCTTCGGCATCCGCGAGACTCCGCGGTAGCGACGACGCCCTCCAGGGAAGTAGCTCAGTCGGCGAGCCGCTCACATCGTCATACGCTGCGCCAGGACTCTGCCTGGCGTCCGACGCAAGGCTCCGGGAAGTGGACGGGGAACATGGCAGGACCACGAAGATCGGTGCTAAAACACGACAAGAAGGTCAGTCTCCACTCAACCTTGTACCTAGCTGTGGCTCATCGTCACAGGGAGCTCGCCCGACGGCGATAAAGGACCGCCCAGCGCCGCCTTCTGCGGAAACGTGACGATGACGCCCTTGCGTCGCCGTTGACACGCATCCGATGGACTTGGTGATGTCCGGTGGGGGGGAGGGGGGGGTCATCCGACCTCGCGACGAGACTGCCAGCCAGCGGAGCGCCGCCGCCGCATCATCTAACTTGATGATGACGCCCTCGGGATGTGCGCGCACGAGATCCACGGGATTGGCGTCCTGCGCGAGATTCGTGACGAACCCCGCGGTCTGTCGCACGACGGCACATCTAACTTGATGGTGATGCCCTCGCAGCGCAGCGGCCCCTGCGTGAGCTGCTCCAGAGTCCCCATAGCAAGGCGCGCGAGGGCGAGCGACATCCATCTCGGGCGCCGTCGCGCGTCTCGTCCTCCGAGCGATGCGTCTGCGCGCTACTAACTTGATGATGACGCCCTTCGGTGTCATCGACCGCGGAACGGCCGCGGCCGCGGTGCTGGCCAGAGCCTGGGGCGACGCCGGCGCCCTGTACTTGATGATGACGCCCTCGCCGTCTCGCTGACGGTGAGCCCAAATCGCGCGCGGAACCCCGCCCGAGCTGACAATGGAACGGGCGAGGGAACAGTGCCCCCCACCCGCCTCGTACTTGATGATGGTGCCCTCGGGGCATGGTCGAGGTGTCCGAGACCACGCGGATGGCGGCGCTGGAATGGCGATGAATGCAGCGCGGGTGCGCGCAAGTTTTCCACTAGCGAGGAGGCACGCTGTCGCACGTATCGGGTCGCGTCCCAAAGCGGTCGCTGTCCGCGGCATGGCGATGGCGGTGTAACGGGGCCGCTCGCCGAAAACATGATTGCGTGAAGGCAACACGGACAGCAGGGAACTGGGGGAACCAGCCAGACGACTCCGCCCGCTGTCGTACGACGAAGATAGCGTCGTCACGCCTGCGCGAGGCCGACGACGGCCTGTTCGACGCTTGAACTTGATGATGACGCCCTGCCTAGCTGGGCAGACCACGCGTTCGAGCGTCTGGCGGGGCGGGAGAACGCAGTCGAACGCGCACGTCAGCGGAATTCCCGCTGAATTCGACTGCCCAGATGGAGAGCAGCATGTCTCGCTCGCCGCGGGGCCTGCGCTCCAGGATTTCGGGCCGCAAAGTCGTTCCTGCCGCATTCCCAGGTGAGTAGGAGTTTCGCTTGGTAAATGATGCGATGAAAACTTACCTTGGGATGCTGGGCTCGCGACGGGCTGCGCCCGTCGCTCGCACGCGACGTCCGCGGAGGCCCGCTGACCGGGACTCCATATATCTAACCTTCGAGCATGCGTGCCGCTCGGCGCGGGCCTCGGAAGGTTCAAAATTTGGCACAGAAAAGTACCTGTTTTGAAGAGCTTCGCTTAATATCAATTTGCATCGCCTCAGAACGCGGGAAATACTCACTCTGTGGCACAGTGCTCGCGCGGGGCTGCGCCCCGCACTCGCAGAGAACGCCAGCGGAAGCCCGTCGACGCGCTTTCCGCAGCTTTCACCTCCGAGCATGCCTGCCGCTCGGCGCGGGCCTCGAAAGGTTGGAAATTTCGTGCAAAAACGTCTGTTTTACGAAGGCCTGGTAAGCACATTCACCTCGGCTAACTGCAGTTGAAATCGACTTACTGAACCACGAAGAGCGCCGCAGAACTTGCGAGACGGCACCAGCGGGCTGCGCCCGCCTCACGCCACGCAAGCCGTGAGCGTCGAAGCGACGCTCACTCCGAAAACTTCATCTTGTGGACCGGTAGGCCGCTCAGCGCGGGCCTCTGGATCCTGGGATTTTGCGGCCGAAAATGCATCTTTGGAGTACCCAGGTGAGCATCAGAAATCGTCAGCTAATCGCAACGGAAACCCACGTACAGCAGCGAGAAGCGACAACCGCCTGCATGCGGCGGGCTGCGCCCGCCAGGCGCGCGGAGCATCGTGAGCGTCCCATGGACGCTCACGTCGCAAATTTGTTCTATGGACCAGTAGGCCGCTCGGCGCGGGCCACTGGATTTTGAGATTTTGCGGCCAAAAATGCGGCCTTTGGAGTACCAAGTGAGCATCAGAAATCGTCGGCTCATCGCAACAGAAACCAACGTACAGCAGCGAGAAGCGACAACTGTCTGCGTGCGGCGGGCTGCGCCCGCCAGGTGCGCAGAGCGACGTGAGCGTCGCATCGACGCTCACGCCGTAAACTTTGTTCTATGGACCAGTAGGCCGCTCGGCGCGGGCCACTGGACCTTGGAAATCTGGCGATAAAAAGCCAGTCTCCTGGAGATCGCGGTGAGTGCTCATTGAACTCGGCTAATACCAACAAAAAACCACTCACGAGGACATAGAAACGTGTCGTGCACACTCCCAAAGCGATATACAGGCCCGCCACGACAACATCCCGCTCGCCATGCCCTCGTCGAAGGCGCCCAGTGGGCGCCACCACGGAAAACAGGTTACCGCACTTGCTGGGCTGCGCCCAGCAGCGCGCAGGCGACGTCAGGGCCTTCCTGGCCCTGACAACGGCAGATTTAGGCTACGAGCGTGGTCGGCGCTCGGCGCGGGCCTTTGAACCCTGGAAAATCGGCGACGAAACCTGGCTTTCTGTGAGTACAGGTCAGCGCCCGTAAAGCCCGTCTCATCCCCGTGTAAACGTACGTACCAGGACACCCATTGCATCTCAACGACCCGCGCCGCAACAGCGTACCTCGGGCTGCGCCCTAAGTACGCGTGAACGTCGATTATCCCGTTCTTTGGACGTATAGGCCGCTCGGCGCGGGCCTCGGATTCTTGGAATTCTGGTGCACAATCACCGCGTTTCTGCGATGATAGGTGAGTCTCCAAAAGACGTGGCGGAAAGCCGTGCGAAATAACTCACCCGAGCGACAATTCGGCCTTGCACAGGCGCACGGCAGAAGCAGCGACGGGTCGCCAACAGCGCCGTCAGTGCGCCGTCACCAAGTCGGGCGAAAACAATTCGGCTGTATCGAGGATCAAGTGAGTCTGACGGCCTCAATTTACTAAAGGATCCCACATGTACCGAGCATCCTTAAACCGACGAAAACACAAGTCCGGGGGGTGTTGTGAGGTCGCAGACGAGAGTTGTCAAGGAGGCAGGTCTCGCTCTCGACGTGGTGCAGCGCTGCATCTAGAATTTTACAGATCTCCACGGACATTGGTAGGCAGCGGTACAGGAATCGAAGACGATGGGAAATGGGGGGAGGGGGAAGGAGAAAGACGGAGGTACGTCCCGGAGGCCGTGGCTTATATTGACACACACGGGGAACACCTGTTCCTCCGCGCGTCGTGCCAGGGCCTTGGTCACTTCCGTGTTTCATCCGTTACGTGTAGCGCTCCATCATCCGATCCCATCTTGTCAGTAGGATTATCGCATTATCGTGTAGCCCACATTTCGCTGCTGCGACAAGCTCAGCAGTCGTCTTACATGCTGTAGATAGACAACAAAAATGTAGTCTTCTCTCCGAAAGTCGAGCAATGACATTCCTGTGCAATTTCAATATACTTTTATAGGGTCTCATGTTCTGTAGTGTCTTCGAGGCAAAACGTAACTGAGAGCTTGTCGGTGAAGATGTCGACAAGCACTGTGCTACGGTGCGCTTACAGCAGATTCGTATTCCTGCCTCGAGATTGACTGGATTAATATGTACATTCATAACTTCAAAAGCCACGATCGATGATTGTAAGCATTATAATTTATGATCCAAGACGGAGAGATGTCTATCCGGATCCTGCGAGAAATTACCCTTAGGTTGGGTTGGGTTAAAATCTAGGGTTAAGATTTCGCCGTATCGCCGCACTCACACGGTACAGTTCTCCACTCCAAGTGCCATCTCCGTCGCGATAGTAAAATTTCGCTGCCAAATAGACCTGAAATGAGAGTAAGTACTTATTTTTTTACAGAGAAAGGGACCGGGCATGGAGTCGAGACTCGAAGCCCGTGCACCAAGATGATAGTATTCCGGGCATCGTGGGACCGCGGTGTTGTCAAGCGTTGCTGCAACAACCGATCTACGGCTAGGTGTCATATTCACTCTGTCGGAATGCTTGGCTGACTGAGCTATTTACAGCACAACCTTATCTAGTTAATTCTGATCCCCGAGATGTTTATTTGTGTTCATCTGAAGAGTCTTTGGACACAAGGCCTTTATTCTACTCAAGCCCAGGTATCCCACTAACTTATTCAGTGAGAGCTTCACAAATTCCAGGAATATCTGAGTCTGCCAAGGGAATTCTGAGCTTTCGGGATTCATCAGCCTGCTGTCAATCAGAGCGGCAGAATTATCCCCATTGCATTGAGCCGTAATGTGTGTGAGAAAGTCCGAATTTCGCGTCAAGTCCCTTGCCAAGGCCGACTCTCTAGCCGATCCTGCTGTCCGATTTATTTTTACATGAACCTTGAGAGATGTCCTGACGTTTCGAGGGCAAGACATGGTCCGTGTCTGTCCCCACTTTCTATTTAATGTCCCTATTCTCTGCGAAAATTATCGTGTCCTTCAAGTCCCTCTCCTTACACGAACTTGGTATGTGCCATTTAATTGGCTTGCTCTCTGATGACTTACCTGATGTTTGAAACCAGGATTTATTTTATTGCAAAGGTATGTATCATTCTTGTTACATCTCGCTCGTAGTAGTAGTGCATTGGTCTCGAGTACTGACCTTGATACATCAGTGAATCGGGATGAGGCCGTAGCTATGCATCGGAGGCAGTTGTGCTTGGAGCGCAAGACTGCTTCAATGTATCAGCATGTCGCGCTGTCCGTGTGTGATCCCCGGCACAGCGTAAGAGTGGATCCAAGCGAGATGCCGTCCGCTTGACGGTACGCGCAATTCCGACCGATGCCCGCATCCCCTGCCGTCAAGCGGCGACAGCACATCAGCTTAGTGTGTCCCGGATCCATGTAAGTGCCACTCAATCTAAATCGCCGTCGTACTTACCTGGCGAGGTCGATAGCAGACCATACCCGTTGCGCAAGCGCGACCAAAGCCCGCTTTCTGCCGCTGGCAACACACGGTAAGTGTCGCTCGTCAGCCAACATCCATCGGGACTCGCCCTAATGTCCACTTCCAGGATCTTCGCGGGCCTCTAGGTCACACTGCCATGTGTATTAATGGTATCTGGGCCACCGCACGGCGGTGCAAAGCATTCCGGTGCGTCTTTCAAGCCGAAATTAACTGATCCAACTGAGCACTCACCAGGCCACACGAAAGTCGCTTCTCGGCGCCTTTTTTTCCAGGATCCAGTGGCCCACGCCGAGCGGCCTACACGTCTCTAGGACAGGCCTTCGGAGTCGGCGTCAACCATTCCTCGACGCCGACATTGCAGGAGCACGAGGCGGGCGAAGCCCGCCGATTACCTCAGTTATCGAGCGTCACGCTGGGCTGTCTGGCAGCACCCATGGTGAGTATTTTGCTATGAGAATGACTGAGTGAACGAGGGACTCATCCGTACAATAAATTCCCGAAGTCGGCACCGACGACACGTCAATGCAGACTTCGCGAGCGCCGGAGCCGGGCGCAGCCCGGCGACTCTTTGCGCCTAGCTCGGGGCTGGTATCGCGTTGTGCTGGGCTACGCTCAGGCACCTATAGTGAGTGGTCAGCAGTGAATTCAGCCGAGTGAAAGTGATGCTCACCAGGCCTCCATAAGGTCTTTTTTGAGCATTTGTTTTCGAAGCCCAAAGGCCCGCGCGGAGCGGCCTACACGTCCATCGAACAAGTTCTCGGTGTCAGCCCGATGTTGCAGGGAGGCGGGCGAAGGCCGCCGCAGCCCCTTTGCCTCTATTTCGCATCGCATTTCGGTATTTTGAGATGTGTTGGGTAAGTGTTTCGCAATGACATTCACTGAGGTACACGAGATCTCACCGGACGCGTAGAAACGCGGCCTTGTGCCGTGATTTTTGCGGGATACAAATGCGCGAGATCAGCGCCAGTGCACACTCGCGGTCAGATATCCTGTGCTACGACAATGTCACGATGGCGGGACGAAGTCCCCGAGTGTAGCGTAGCGTCGCTTCGTTGCCGTCGTTCTGCCATCGACGACCTGCGCCAAAACGATGGCGGTGCCCGCAAATAGCTTTACTTAATAAAATGTTCGAGCGGGGCGGTGGCGGTGGAGCGTGGAATGCTGTTGCGTCGCGGATGACGGCGCCGCGACGTCCATGCGAGTGGTGCTAAACGGAGGTAAGCCATCTGTCAACACGACTGTACATTCTGCTTACCTCTGATCCAGATCTGGAACTCAGCTTGCAAGTCGTGTGTATGGTGATGGCGGGGACGGTATTGTGGCCAAGAACGCATGTCCTGCGATGGTCTAAGTCCTGGCCATCCCGACGGACTGCGCGATGCGTGGCACATCACGCGATGCGCCCGAGATCATCTACCGTGGGTCCGCGTCACTAGCGGACGCCTTGCGCGACATGCGCCCCAATACAGTCGTAATGGCCTCTGCGATCGTGCCGCCCTGCTACCGGTGCCAAATGCCGGCTCGTCCATTGTCCTGCGCGTGGTCTGCACCCTCACCACGCAAGGCGCCCGAGGTCATCTACCACGAGACCGTCATGGAGGGTGCCATACACTCCGCGTCAATGCGCGTCCCGTCGCGCGTCAGGGGCTGAGACGAAGAGCGGCGGCGACGTCCATGCATGGCGCGTGCGTGGTCGGGATACGAGCCGCCCACACATACGGCACGTCATGCACGGCGCCCGAGGCCGTGTATGCAGGCGTGCACCATCGCGGTCGGGATCGACGCGTGCCGTCGTGCCGCAGCCTTGCATACCCTAGCAGCCTCCGCCGACTTGCTGAGCTGGGACTGAACTTGACGGCATTGGGATCAGGTCATCGCCACTCCGGAGGGCGACAGATGTACCTTTGTACGCCGCAAGCGATCTTCTTGCTGTATCCCCGCTGACTGCCATGCTAGTAGGCCAGCAACCAGGACCTCACCATCCGGACGTCTCCGACGGCGTCACCCGCATCTTCAGGAAGGCGTGGGTCCCCGCCGCATCGCCGCGAACTGCACGCGACGACGAGGGATTGTAATGCGAGGGGCGGGCTGCCGAGAGAAGAGCAGGTCTGTTTTGTCTATTCTATTCTGGTAAGTTCTTCGGCACTACGATTTCCTGTCCTCATCTTTTTCCCTGCGTATAGGCATCAATATGACCCATTTTCGAGGCATCATGGCTCCGTGGCGAGCGGCAACTCGTGCTCAGCGAACGGGCTCCCGTCACGGCATCAATAAGCGTGGCGCGCTTTCCGAACCGTGCTCTTGGGAGTCTGCTGTGGCCGCGAAGCATGTAAGTTCGCAGTCACTAAGAAAACGCGATGCGTACCAGCCGAGCCGGTACTCTCGCGACTGTCGAAGCCGGCACACACGTTGCGCACCGCGCTCAGCAGGCGCCCACCACGAGCGATTTCTGAAGACTCCGGTGAGCGTCATTTAGTCTCGGCTGATTTGAGAGGAAAACTGACTTACCAGCAAACAGAACATGCCCCCAAAAGGGCCAGATTATACGCAACGAATGCGGGGAGCAGGCTACGCCTGACTCCCGTCCTCCGCAAGGCTGGCGTCGGTAATTTCGTCCTGTCGACCTGTCGCCGCTGAGCGCGGGCCTCTGATTTTTGATAATTCGGCGCTCGAGAGCCAGTTTCTAGACATCAAGGTGAATGTCCATGCAGCTCGGCTAAATCGCGCAGAAAATGACTTACGAGGACACAGAAATGCGGCGCCGACGCTTCCATATCCCGCCACGCAGCGTTCGTTGTCTGTCGAACGCACACGTATACCGGGCGCCAGCGCGGAATGCGAGGTAGCGCGCGTGTAGCGTTGGGGCTGACAAGGCCCCGACGAGGCATCGTCCTAGTGACACGCTCGCCGCTCGGCGCGGGCCTTTGGATTCCGGAGTTTTGGGCGGGAAAGCGTTATCTGGCAGTTCAGGTGAGTGTTCATTTGGCCTGGCTAATTTCAAGGAGAACATACTGACTCGAACTCGGAACGCAGAAAAGCGCCACGCACGCTTCGAGGGCGAGCGGCTCGCTCCCTGCGCCCGGCGGCGTGGAACGCAACGAACCGCGTTGGACTGCGGTCGCTGCGTTGGGTCATACCTGGAAGGGCCGACAGCAAGCACGCGTGGCTGAATGAGGGCGCCGGGAGGTAAAATCTTTCGATTCGCAGTCTAGTCTAGATAACTCATATGTTGTAGAAGGCCGCCGCGATCGGGCGTCATCATCAAGTTCAACTAACGCATCCACAGCATCCGGAATCGCCGCGAAAGTGCTGTATGCTGTAAGATAGGTCAGCAGACACCTTAAAGACACTGGGGCTGCACTGATCCCCGCCACCTTTTCGCAAGTCTCCGCGTTCGAGCGGGATCGGCAGATCGTGGGGCGCGCTGTCGAGGGCGCCATGCGTCTCCAGGCGGCTTCGCGCGACGGGGAACGGGCATCGCGGCGAGGGCTGCAGGAGCGCGGTGCCCGACTTGGTTGCGTCGTGCGGATGACTGGCGGCGGGGCAGCGCGTTGTCGGCAAAGGATTCCCTTCGCATCAACAGCGCAGAACCGCTCGTCGGTACGGCGGCGGGGCGCCTTGGACGTCGGCACTGCCGTCGACCGCTTAGTTTGACCGTGTCGGCATGTACGTAGTAGGTTCGGGGCGCGTAGGGTGAGCCGGCGCCGTTGGCGGGTGCCCGCTGTGGGGGTAGAGTGTGGCGAGGTCGCGTGCTGCGTTGCACGATGGCCGAGAGGGCGGAGGAGCGGAGTGATGCGCCCGCCGGCGGTAGCGCTGCAAAGCTGACCGGGGAAGCTTGTGGCATGCGGAGTTGTCAGCTAGATCGCGTCGGCCGTCGTCTCGAGGAGTGCTGGCGCTCGTTGGGATGGTGAAGTGGCCCCAACACGCTCGCAGTGCCTCAGGCCATGCGCGGAGTGCTCGCGCCGCCCGTCAATTTACCGCGCCAGGATGTATATAGTCCGTTCGCAACGCGCGGGGTGAGCCCGCGCCATTGGTGAGCGCCCGCTGTAGGGGAGAGCGTGGCGGAGTCGAGAGCCGGGACTCGGGGGTCGGCTGAGCGCGCCACATTGCACGACGACCGGGTGGGTGGAGCAGTGCGCCCGCCGCCAGTGATGTCGTGTCCGCGGCTGCATGGCCCATGTGTCGACATGTTCGGTTTTCGGGCTGATCAACTGAGCGTGCCTCGCGCACATGGAACGCATGGCCGTGGACAATTGCTGTACACAGGGCAGGAGTCGCCAACGCGGACGACGTTGGACGTCGTCGCAAGGGGTATTCACACTCGTTAAGCCGAGAGCGTTGCTCCTCGCAGCGCGCGCATTCGAAGGCCTGCGACGACAGCGCATAGGCTGAAGACTGCGCGTGTCCGGCGAGCATACACTGAGCGAGTCCGACCGTGCCGAAACGGCTCGATCGCACTTCGATGGTGTTTTCCAGCTTCGAGGCGGATGCTCGGAAGCGTGCTCAAACGCGTCGGAACGCGGTGCTGACCGTCGGGATGGGGGCGCTGGATCGTCAAGAGTCGAGCGACGTGTCGCTCAGGGCGTCGGACCGAGCCCATACGGCAGAATCGCTCGGCTCCCGCCTCGGGGTGCGCGGCTGGCGGTTCCCCAAACCAGCCCGCAGCGCCGCAAAAAAAGGCTGCGACGGGTGCGCCCGACGCCAGAGAGTCTGGAACGGGCCGCTCGGCGAGTCGTTCTGGGCCGAGTGGGCTGCGTCGTCGGATGAAGGGGCCGGGGCGTACGGCTCGGGATGGGCGAAAACGCGTCGGATTGACGAATCGAGAGCAGCGCGCGGTGCGCACGACCGTGGCGAGTCGGGGATTGGGAAGTCCGAGGCGTCGGAGCGACCTGAAGGCGCTGCACGGCGGGATAAGTGGGGGCTGAGGAGCGCGAGTGAGAACGCCGGCGCACCTTGAACGTCGCGTTTGGCTACGGTTTGTCGACGTCAGCCGGTGTCTCCTGCTCCGGACTGTGCATGGACATCCTTTCGCGAAATGTCCGCAGAGAATATGTGTCTGGGGGACGTCGAGTGGACGCGCACCCAGCACAGTCGACGCCTTCGTTCTTGCGCTGCGCGAATGATCCAACCGGGATCATGGATCGTTACACCGTTTGTGAGCCAGGCGGTGTCGCGTAGATAACATACGTCGAGATGCGTAGAAGAAGAACGCAAGCGCGAAGAGTCAGTGCCGAGGCGGCGACTTCGTGGTTGGGAGTAAGAAAGACGGCGCGTCAAGTTCCCGCGCGGCGAACCAAGTCGTAGCATTCTCAAAGTCAATATGCAGCACTCCGTCCGAATTCATGCATTGATGCAAGGCTAAGACAAAAGTGAACAAGAAAAGCATGTATATGCAGGTGAGAACAGAGTAGACTACGAGATACGACGAGCTGCATTCAATAGTCAGATGCACGCGTCGCGGCTTTGGCCCAACGCTGTATCGAGCGAGCGACGCGCTGCTCGATGTTGGTCTGCGTAGTGAAGGCGAGTGCAGAGGTAACATGTCGAGATCGTCGACGCGGGAGCTTGCCGGGCGAGCAGAAGGAGGAGTTTTTGAAGCGCTGGGAGGATGCGAGGGGGTCGTTTTTCCCGGATGGGGAGGGAGCCGAGTTCTATGGCGATGAGGGCGACGACTCGGGTACAGACTCGGGCGATACCAACATGGACGAACGACGATGCATTTTGATTGGTACGATTTTCGCTGCGAGGGAGGCCGTCGGGCGCGAGACGGGGCGGGGGCGCTGCGAGGGCGACTTCGGGCGGCGGTCGAGGTGGGGCGGCAGGTCGCGCGCGGCGCCCGTGCTGGTTGTGGCTGGTCGGGACTGCATGGTGGTGGACGCGGAGGATGATGAGCGCGAGGATATTGGGCGCGTCATGGCGGGTGTTTGGTTGGTAAATAGGGACCCCGGCGTGGAGCGCGTCGGGACCGCGGACACTCCTGGGTGCTAGAAACGCGTTGCGTCCGAGTCGACTTGTTCGTGCGGTCTCTGCTTGCTCCAACCTTCCGCAGGACCGTCCGTCAGAAAGAAGCAGATATTGTGTGTTATGTTTGCTTGTTATATGGAGCGAGGGCTGGCGGACTTGTAACTGACATCATGTCTAGCTTATTTAGCTTTGCACAGTACTTGTTCATTCAGCACTCCATAATCCAGCTGGTCCAGTCCTGGAAGGATTGCATTCATACTTTCAGATCTCCAGCATCTGTGCTGAGACTCTGTATCCTGGCGATCTGTTAAGGAAGGCCCAGATTTACCTATCGAGTCCTTGACGCCGGTATGTCGTCTTTGTCCCGGGATTCAAGCTGTTCATCCCTCATCCTTCAACAGTATACACATCCAGGATGGATCCCGCAACAGATTTCCACCATGCATACAGCATCGACATTTCCACTGCCTCCTGAAATCTTGCACCAAATCATTGTTTTCCGCCTCACAGAGGCATTCTATACTATGATCGTAGAGCCAGGCCTCGGTAAGGACAGGGATTCGCTTTCATCACTTCTGCACACGTCTTCCCAATTTCGCACCGTGACCATGCATATTCTCAATCCTATACTCGGCGAATCAGCCCTGGCGGATAATCCAAGGTACTGTGTCGAGCTAGATCTATGTCACGCTTCACTGACGCAGGCCATCCAGAGAATCTATAAAGTACCAAGCCGTGCTCTACGAGCTCAAACGCCTGCATGAATTCACCCAGACCAGCGACCCGAGAGCGGTGCTCGAGCCCCATTCCGGCGTCCTCGCCGCCATCGCGCCCCGCGACGAATGCACCTCCTTGATTCTCTGGCACGCCCGCGACCTCGCGGTGCGGAGGCTTCACCTGCGCCTGATCGAGGAGCACTCGTCCAGCGTGGGGACGTGGACAGCGCGAAGCTGCAGGAGCTGCGCCTGTGTCTGACGCGGAAGCTCGTGAGCTCGATGGAGGGCGTCCCGCACTCGATTCTCGCGTCTGTCTTCCAGCCGATCAACGAATACCGGATATCCATGGAGCTGCTGTCGCAACGCGGTACGTCCCGCATCCCCCCGCCGCTACCACGGCACTGACGTCCGCACAGTGATCCTCCTGCGCGGCGTGTGCGCCCAGGTCCGCGTCATCATGCCCTTCCTCTGGAAGGTCCCCGACGAGGTGATACACGTGCACGAAGCGTCCTTCGACGCGGCGTTTGACCGCTACCGCGAGGCCGCCGGGCACACCGCGCAGCTCGTGCGCACCGCGCGCCTCGTCGGCTGGGCGGTCGCGCAGCTGCACGTCCCGCACGCGACGCTGGACGCGATCCGGTTCTACCGCGCGCTTCGCGCGCTCGAGGACGCGTGGCCGGCGGGGCGCGCGGAGGATGGCTGGCTGATGCTGTTTGCGCGAAGGACGCGGGAGCTGATGCTGTCGAGCTTGCCGGGCGGGCAGAAGGAGGAGTTTCTGAGGAGTTGGAAGGATGCGAGGGGGTCTTTCTTCCCGGATGGGGAGAACAGCGATGGAGAAGAGGATGGAGAGGAGAGTTCTAGTGATGATGAGGACGACGACTCGGGTACAGATTCGGGCGATACCAATATGGAAGACGATGTTTGATTGGTATGATTTTCGCTGCGAGGGAAGCCGTCGGACGTGCATCTGAGGCTTCTATGTCTCAGTCAAGTCGGTGCGTGGGCATTCGAACAGACTGGACTGCTTCCGCATGACACCGAGCCCTACGCGCCCCGTGGGTTGTGGGTTGGAACTACGTACCGCTGAATGAATTAATACGGGTCTCGTACACGCAGCTCAGTATTTCTAATGGCCCCGCGTGGACGGAAGTTCGGAATGCGGGGATGTGCTCCAAGCGGTTGCGGGGTGTGGGTCCGCGTATAGCAATAAGCGCGCGAGGCTGTGAAGGAAGAAAGCGGCATCCGAGCATCTGCCCTGCCACGACACATCCTGCCCCTGTACTCTAAGGACACAGTCCTGGAAGCCCGGTGCCCAGACTAGTACGCTCGCTCTTGCACCGTTTCGTGCGCTCCAACTAACCGCTCAGCCCACGCAGGACTTATGAACTAAGTATACCCGTTTCACGTATTAGGATCCAACATTCAACGACCGGTGCTCCCATTCCCATAACGATGGCCTACGAACGCCGACCGCCGCCCCTCCCCGACGCCTTCGGCGCCAGCTCGTCGACGTCCACGACGTACGCGCGCCGCGGGCCGCCGCCCCAGCGGAGCGCGACGTCCCTGACCTCGCCGCCCGCGTCCACGTACTTCTCGAGCTTCGCGGGCGACGACGCGCAGCCGCAGCCGACGCCGGACGCGCAGGCGCACTTCGCGTACAGCACGACGCTGCGGCGGCAGCCCGCGGACGGGCCGTTCGGGCTCACGCCGCACGCGGCGGGGTTCCCGCACCTCGGCGAGGCGTGGCGCGAGGCGGGCGCGGAGGAGGGCGGGCTGTGGCAGCGGGTTGTGGGGCTCGTGACGGGCGCGGGGCGGGCGGACGAGGAGCGCGGGCGCGAGCGGGAGAACGGGTACGCGATGGTTGCGAAGGAGCCGCACGATACACCGTCGGCGCGGTTTGCGTGCGAGAGTGCCGAGGTGCGTTGCGCGCTGTATGTCTGCGTGCGGTGGGTGACGTTGTGTTGCAGGACACGCTGGCATACTTCCACACATCGGCGGAGCAGGGCCTGTCGTCGGTCATCGTTGCGTCGCTGCGCGAGAGCCACGGCTACAACGAGTTCTCGGTGTCGACGCCCGATCCGCTGTGGTTGAAGTTCGCGCAGACGATCTACGAGAGCCCGCTGATTCTGCTGCTGTGTGGAAGCGCGCTCGTCAGCGCGCTGATGGGCAACATCGACGACGCGGTCAGCATCACGGTCGCCATCCTCATCGTTCTCACTGTCGGGTTTGTGCAAGAACGGCGCTCGGAGCAGTCCCTGGAAGCACTGAACAAGCTCGTGCCTCATCATTGTCACATTATCCGGTATGCAGTGTTTTCCTCCAGACCAGATCTACTCACACATGTTCCCACACAGCGATGGTCACTCGCTCCACCTGCTCGCAAACGAAGTCGTGCCGGGCGACATCGTCACATTTTCCACAGGCGACCGCATACCAGCGGACGTGCGATTGGTGCACGCCGTTGACCTCGAGATCGACGAGAGCAGCCTCACGGGCGAGAACGATGCGCGCCGCAAGAACGTCGACGTGTGCATCCCCACCATGGGCGGCGGGCACATGAACGGCGGCATGAACGTCATGACGGAGTACAAGCGATGTGGACGTAGAGTGTGTTCGTTGCTGTTAAGCGCCTGTTTCCTCTCCACGAAGCGTGCGACGTGTGCTTGTTCGACTGGCTGCCGCGAGATCTCGCGTGTCGCGTGTCGCGATAGTTGCGCAGGCTGGATCTCGCCTGGCGCACGGGCGAGAGCGAGTCTGCGGACCCCAGCACGAGACAGACGTAACAGTGTTTGCCTTGTCTCTTTTCCTAGTATCTAGTGCACCAGGGGAGTTTTCTACTACACAGTACGTCTCTTTTCCTACTACACAGGACACCAGGGGAGTTTTCTAGTGTGCTAGGGGGTGCCCGACTCGTTCTTCACGCCGCGCGCGACTACCAGGCATTCTACGCCTTCTCCCCGCGCCCCTCCTCCGCTTTATTTCCCACTGACTCGCCCGCCCGCTTTGTCTCCCACTTTCCAGGATTTTTAACCGCTTCCCGCCGCACTCCCCCTCTCCCCGCTTCGACATCCCGACGCTGCCGTCCACTTCCACGCGTACAGCGTCCGCGGTCGACAGCGGCGTTTGACTCCGTTCTGGAAGCGGCGTTATCGGAGATCGTGCAGTGTGGCTCAAAACTGGAATCCGACGGTCGCTGCGAAACGCGACTTTAACGTCAGTCGCCGTCGACTTCAGCACGAAAAGAGTCACTTACCGGAGTGTTTAGCACCAACACCAGCCCCCGCCGCCTCAGAAAACTCGACGATCATGCCGCTAACCCCCCGACGAGGCAAAGTGAGCGAAACAACCGAATTCGGCACCGTCGCCTCTCGCGTCGTACGCCCACCGCTCGCACGACGCCTTCGGCATCCGCGAGACTCCGCGGTAGCGACGACGCCCTCCAGGGAAGTAGCTCAGTCGGCGAGCCGCTCACATCGTCATACGCTGCGCCAGGACTCTGCCTGGCGTCCGACGCAAGGCTCCGGGAAGTGGACGGGGAACATGGCAGGACCACGAAGATCGGTGCTAAAACACGACAAGAAGGTCAGTCTCCACTCAACCTTGTACCTAGCTGTGGCTCATCGTCACAGGGAGCTCGCCCGACGGCGATAAAGGACCGCCCAGCGCCGCCTTCTGCGGAAACGTGACGATGACGCCCTTGCGTCGCCGTTGACACGCATCCGATGGACTTGGTGATGTCCGGTGGGGGGGAGGGGGGGTCATCCGACCTCGCGACGAGACTGCCAGCCAGCGGAGCGCCGCCGCCGCATCATCTAACTTGATGATGACGCCCTCGGGATGTGCGCGCACGAGATCCACGGGATTGGCGTCCTGCGCGAGATTCGTGACGAACCCCGCGGTCTGTCGCACGACGGCACATCTAACTTGATGGTGATGCCCTCGCAGCGCAGCGGCCCCTGCGTGAGCTGCTCCAGAGTCCCCATAGCAAGGCGCGCGAGGGCGAGCGACATCCATCTCGGGCGCCGTCGCGCGTCTCGTCCTCCCGAGCGATGCGTCTGCGCGCTACTAACTTGATGATGACGCCCTTCGGTGTCATCGACCGCGGAACGGCCGCGGCCGCGGTGCTGGCCAGAGCCTGGGGCGACGCCGGCGCCCTGTACTTGATGATGACGCCCTCGCCGTCTCGCTGACGGTGAGCCCAAATCGCGCGCGGAACCCCGCCCGAGCTGACAATGGAACGGGCGAGGGAACAGTGCCCCCCACCCGCCTCGTACTTGATGATGGTGCCCTCGGGGCATGGTCGAGGTGTCCGAGACCACGCGGATGGCGGCGCTGGAATGGCGATGAATGCAGCGCGGGTGCGCGCAAGTTTTCCACTAGCGAGGAGGCACGCTGTCGCACGTATCGGGTCGCGTCCCAAAGCGGTCGCTGTCCGCGGCATGGCGATGGCGGTGTAACGGGGCCGCTCGCCGAAAACATGATTGCGTGAAGGCAACACGGACAGCAGGGAACTGGGGGAACCAGCCAGACGACTCCGCCCGCTGTCGTACGACGAAGATAGCGTCGTCACGCCTGCGCGAGGCCGACGACGGCCTGTTCGACGCTTGAACTTGATGATGACGCCCTGCCTAGCTGGGCAGACCACGCGTTCGAGCGTCTGGGGCGGCGGGAGAACGCAGTCGAACGCGCACGTCAGCGGAATTCCCGCTGAATTCGACTGCCCAGATGGAGAGCAGCATGTCTCGCTCGCCGCGGGGCCTGCGCTCCAGGATTTCGGGCCGCAAAGTCGTTCCTGCCGCATTCCCAGGTGAGTAGGAGTTTCGCTTGGTAAATGATGCGATGAAAACTTACCTTGGGATGCTGGGCTCGCGACGGGCTGCGCCCGTCGCTCGCACGCGACGTCCGCGGAGGCCCGCTGACCGGGACTCCATATATCTAACCTTCGAGCATGCGTGCCGCTCGGCGCGGGCCTCGGAAGGTTCAAAATTTGGCACAGAAAAGTACCTGTTTTGAAGAGCTTCGCTTAATATCAATTTGCATCGCCTCAGAACGCGGGAAATACTCACTCTGTGGCACAGTGCTCGCGCGGGGCTGCGCCCCGCACTCGCAGAGAACGCCAGCGGAAGCCCGTCGACGCGCTTTCCGCAGCTTTCACCTCCGAGCATGCCTGCCGCTCGGCGCGGGCCTCGAAAGGTTGGAAATTTCGTGCAAAAACGTCTGTTTTACGAAGGCCTGGTAAGCACATTCACCTCGGCTAACTGCAGTTGAAATCGACTTACTGAACCACGAAGAGCGCCGCAGAACTTGCGAGACGGCACCAGCGGGCTGCGCCCGCCTCACGCCACGCAAGCCGTGAGCGTCGAAGCGACGCTCACTCCGAAAACTTCATCTTGTGGACCGGTAGGCCGCTCAGCGCGGGCCTCTGGATCCTGGGATTTTGCGGCCGAAAATGCATCTTTGGAGTACCCAGGTGAGCATCAGAAATCGTCAGCTAATCGCAACGGAAACCCACGTACAGCAGCGAGAAGCGACAACCGCCTGCATGCGGCGGGCTGCGCCCGCCAGGCGCGCGGAGCATCGTGAGCGTCCCATGGACGCTCACGTCGCAAATTTGTTCTATGGACCAGTAGGCCGCTCGGCGCGGGCCACTGGATTTTGAGATTTTGCGGCCAAAAATGCGGCCTTTGGAGTACCCAAGTGAGCATCAGAAATCGTCGGCTCATCGCAACAGAAACCAACGTACAGCAGCGAGAAGCGACAACTGTCTGCGTGCGGCGGGCTGCGCCCGCCAGGTGCGCAGAGCGACGTGAGCGTCGCATCGACGCTCACGCCGTAAACTTTGTTCTATGGACCAGTAGGCCGCTCGGCGCGGGCCACTGGACCTTGGAAATCTGGCGATAAAAAGCCAGTCTCCTGGAGATCGCGGTGAGTGCTCATTGAACTCGGCTAATACCAACAAAAAACCACTCACGAGGACATAGAAACGTGTCGTGCACACTCCCAAAGCGATATACAGGCCCGCCACGACAACATCCCGCTCGCCATGCCCTCGTCGAAGGCGCCCAGTGGGCGCCACCACGGAAAACAGGTTACCGCACTTGCTGGGCTGCGCCCAGCAGCGCGCAGGCGACGTCAGGGCCTTCCTGGCCCTGACAACGGCAGATTTAGGCTACGAGCGTGGTCGGCGCTCGGCGCGGGCCTTTGAACCCTGGAAAATCGGCGACGAAACCTGGCTTTCTGTGAGTACAGGTCAGCGCCCGTAAAGCCCGTCTCATCCCCGTGTAAACGTACGTACCAGGACACCCATTGCATCTCAACGACCCGCGCCGCAACAGCGTACCTCGGGCTGCGCCCTAAGTACGCGTGAACGTCGATTATCCCGTTCTTTGGACGTATAGGCCGCTCGGCGCGGGCCTCGGATTCTTGGAATTCTGGTGCACAATCACCGCGTTTCTGCGATGATAGGTGAGTCTCCAAAAGACGTGGCGGAAAGCCGTGCGAAATAACTCACCCGAGCGACAATTCGGCCTTGCACAGGCGCACGGCAGAAGCAGCGACGGGTCGCCAACAGCGCCGTCAGTGCGCCGTCACCAAGTCGGGCGAAAACAATTCGGCTGTATCGAGGATCAAGTGAGTCTGACGGCCTCAATTTACTAAAGGATCCCACATGTACCGAGCATCCTTAAACCGACGAAAACACAAGTCCGGGGGGTGTTGTGAGGTCGCAGACGAGAGTTGTCAAGGAGGCAGGTCTCGCTCTCGACGTGGTGCAGCGCTGCATCTAGAATTTTACAGATCTCCACGGACATTGGTAGGCAGCGGTACAGGAATCGAAGACGATGGGAAATGGGGGAGGGGAAGGAGAAAGACGGAGGTACGTCCCGGAGGCCGTGGCTTATATTGACACACACGGGGAACACCTGTTCCTCCGCGCGTCGTGCCAGGGCCTTGGTCACTTCCGTGTTTCATCCGTTACGTGTAGCGCTCCATCATCCGATCCCATCTTGTCAGTAGGATTATCGCATTATCGTGTAGCCCACATTTCGCTGCTGCGACAAGCTCAGCAGTCGTCTTACATGCTGTAGATAGACAACAAAAATGTAGTCTTCTCTCCGAAAGTCGAGCAATGACATTCCTGTGCAATTTCAATATACTTTTATAGGGTCTCATGTTCTGTAGTGTCTTCGAGGCAAAACGTAACTGAGAGCTTGTCGGTGAAGATGTCGACAAGCACTGTGCTACGGTGCGCTTACAGCAGATTCGTATTCCTGCCTCGAGATTGACTGGATTAATATGTACATTCATAACTTCAAAAGCCACGATCGATGATTGTAAGCATTATAATTTATGATCCAAGACGGAGAGATGTCTATCCGGATCCTGCGAGAAATTACCCTTAGGTTGGGTTGGGTTAAAATCTAGGGTTAAGATTTCGCCGTATCGCCGCACTCACACGGTACAAGTTTCTCCACTCCAAGTGCCATCTCCGTCGCGATAGTAAAATTTCGCTGCCAAATAGACCTGAAATGAGAGTAAGTACTTATTTTTTACAGAGAAAGGGACCGGGCATGGAGTCGAGACTCGAAGCCCGTGCACCAAGATGATAGTATTCCGGGCATCGTGGGCCGCGGTGTTGTCAAGCGTTGCGCAACAACCGATCTACGGCTAGGTGTCATATTCACTCTGTCGGAATGCTTGGCTGACTGAGCTATTTACAGCACAACCTTATCTAGTTAATTCTGATCCCCGAGATGTTTATGTTTCATCTGAAGAGTCTTGGACACAAGGCCTTTATTCTACTCAAGCCCAGGTATCCCACTAACTTATTCAGTGAGAGCTTCACAATTCAGAATATCTGAGTCTGCCAAGGGAATTCTGAGCTTTCGGGATTCATCAGCCTGCTGTCAATCAGAGCGGCAGAATTATCCCCATTGCATTGAGCCGTAATGTGTGTGAGAAAGTCCGAATTTCGCGTCAAGTCCCTTGCCAAGGCCGAGTCTCTAGCCGATCCTGCTGTCCGATTTATTTTTACATGAACCTTGAGAGATGTCCTGACGTTTCGAGGGCAAGACATGGTCCGTGTCTGTCCCCACTTTCTATTTAATGTCCCTATTCTCTGCGAAAATTATGTGTCCTTCAAGTCCCTCTCCTTACACGAACTTGGTATGTGCCATTTAATTGGCTTGCTCTCTGATGACTTACCTGATGTTTGAAACCAGGATTTATTTTATTGCAAAGGTATGTATCATTCTTGTTACATCTCGCTCGTAGTAGTAGTGCATTGGTCTCGAGTACTGACCTTGATACATCAGTGATCGGGATGAGGCCGTAGCTATGCATCGGAGGCAGTTGCGCTTGGAGCGCAAGACTGCTTCGATGTATCAGCATGTCGCGCTGTCCGTGTGTGATCCCGGCACAGCGCAGCGTAAGAGTGGATCCAAGCGAGATGCCGTCCGCTTGACGGTACGCGAATTCCGAGCGATGCCCGCATCCCCTGCCGTCAAGCGGCGACAGCACATCAGCTTAGTGTGTCCCGGATCCATGTAAGTGCCACTCAATCTAAATCGCCGTCGTACTTACCTGGCGAGGTCGATAGCAGACCATACCCGTTGCGCAAGCGCGACCAAAGCCCGCTTCTGCCGCTGGCAACACACGGTAAGTGTCGCTCGTCAGCCAACATCCATCGGGACTCGCCCTAATGTCCACTTCCAGGATCTTCGCGGGCCTCTAGGTCACACTGCCATGTGTATTAATGGTATCTGGGCCACCGCACGGCGGTGCAAAGCATTCCGGTGCGTCTTTCAAGCCGAAATTAACTGATCCAACTGAGCACTCACCAGGCCACACGAAAGTCGCTTCTCGGCGCCTTTTTTTCCAGGATCCAGTGGCCCACGCCGAGCGGCCTACACGTCTCTAGGACAGGCCTTCGGAGTCGGCGTCAACCATTCCTCGACGCCGACATTGCAGGAGCACGAGGCGGGCGAAGCCCGCCGATTACCTCAGTTATCGAGCGTCACGCTGGGCTGTCTGGCAGCACCCATGGTGAGTATTTTGCTATGAGAATGACTGAGTGAACGAGGGACTCATCCGTACAATAAATTCCCGAAGTCGGCACCGACGACACGTCAATGCCGACTTCGCGAGCGCCGGAGCCGGGCGCAGCCCGGCCTCCCCTTGCGCCTAGCTCGGGGCTTGTCTCGCGTCGTGCTGGGCAATTCTGAGGCACCTACAGTGAGTGTTTAGAACTGAATTCAGCGGAGCGAAAGTGGTGCTCACCAGGCCTTCACAAGGTCATTCTCGACCGCCTTCGTTTTGAAGTCCAAAGGCCCGCGCTGAGCGGCCTACACGTCCTTCGAACAGGCACTCGGTGTCAGCCCGATGTTGCAGGGAGGCGGGCGAAGGCCGCCGCAGCCCCTTTGCCTCTATTTCGCATCGCATTTCGGTATTTTGAGATGTGT
Source organism: Hericium coralloides (assembly GCA_003675405.1). Classification (NCBI taxonomy): domain Eukaryota; kingdom Fungi; phylum Basidiomycota; class Agaricomycetes; order Russulales; family Hericiaceae; genus Hericium; species Hericium coralloides. The sequence continues at coordinate 31,968 of QUOP01000170.1, read as the reverse complement.
TGGGTAAGTGTTTCGCAATGACATTCACTGAGGTACACGAGATCTCACCGGACGCGTAGAAACGCGGCCTTGTGCCGTGATTTTTGCGGGATACAAATGCGCGAGATCAGCGCCAGTGCACACTCGCGGTCAGATATCCTGTGCTACGACAATGTCACGATGGCGGGACGAAGTCCCGAGTGTAGCGTAGCGTCGCTTCGTTGCCGTCGTTCTGCCATCGACGACCTGCGCCAAAACGATGGCGGTGCCCGCAAATAGCTTTACTTAATAAAATGTTCGAGCGGGGCGGTGGCGGTGGAGCGTGGAATGCTGTTGCGTCGCGGATGACGGCGCCGCGACGTCCATGCGAGTGGTGCTAAACGGAGGTAAGCCATCTGTCAACACGACTGTACATTCTGCTTACCTCTGACCCAGATGTTCTTGAACTCAGCTTGCAAGTCGTGTGTATGGTGATGGCGGGGACGGTATTGTGGCCAAGAACGCATGTCCTGCGATGGTCTAAGTCCTGGCCGTCCCGACGGACTGCGCGATGCGTGGCACATCACGCGATGCGCCGAGATCATCTACCGTGGGTCCGCGTCACTAGCGGACGCCTTGCGCGACATGCGCCCCAATACAGTCGTAATGGCCTCTGCGATCGTGCCGCCCTGCTACCGGTGCCAAATGCCGGCTCGTCCATTGTCCTGCGCGTGGTCTGCATCCTCGTCACGCAAGGCGCCCGAGGTCATCTACCACGAGAGCGTCATGGAAGGCGCCCTACGCTCTGCGTCAATGTAGGTCCTGTCGCACGCCAGGGCTGAGACGAACAGCGGCGACGTCCACGCGCGGCGCGTGCGTAGTCGGAATACCGGCCGCCCTCATGTACGGCACGTCGCAGACGGCGCCCGAGGCCGTGCATGCAGGCACGCGCCGTCGCGGTCGGGATCGACGCGCGTGCCGTCGTGCCGCAGCCTTGCATACCCTAGCAGCCTCCGCCGACTTGCTGAGCTGGGACTGAACTTGACGGCATTGGGATCAGGTCATCGCCACTCCGGAGGGCGACAGATGTACCTTTGTACGCCGCAAGCGATCTTCTTGCTGTATCCCCGCTGACTGCCATGCTAGTAGGCCAGCAACCAGGACCTCACCATCCGGACGTCTCCGACGGCGTCACCCGCATCTTCAGGAAGGCGTGGGTCCCCGCCGCATCGCCGCGAACTGCACGCGACGACGAGGGATTGTAATGCGAGGGGCGGGCTGCCGAGAGAAGAGCAGGTCTGTTTTGTCTATTCTATTCTGGTAAGTTCTTCGGCACTACGATTTCCTGTCCTCATCTTTTTCCCTGCGTATAGGCATCAATATGACCCATTTTCGAGGCATCATGGCTCCGTGGCGAGCGGCAACTCGTGCTCGGCGAACGGGCTCCCGTCGCGGCATCAATAAGCGCGGCGCGCTTTCCAAATCGCGCTCTCGAGAGTCTGCTGCGGCCGCGAAGCATGTAAGTTCGCAGTAACTAATAAAACACGATACGTACCAGCCGAGCCGGTACTCTCGCGACTGTCGAAGCCGGCACACACGTTGCGCACCATGTTCAGCAGGCGCGCCCACCACGAGCGATTTCTGAAGACTCCGGTGAGTGTCATTTAGTCTCGGCTGATTAGAGAGGAAAACTGACTTACCAGCAAACAGAACATGGCCCGGAAAAGGGCCAAAATATATGCAACGAGTGCGGGGAGCAGGCTGCGCCTCACTCCCGCCCTCCGCAAGGCGGGCGTCGGTTGTTTCGACCTGTCAATCTGTCGCCGCTGGGCGCGGGCCTCTGATTTCCGAAAATTCGGCGCTCGCGAGCCGGTTTCTAGACATCAAGGTGAGTGTCCATGTAGCTCGGCTAAATCGCGCAGAAAATGACTTACGAGGACGCAGAAATGCGGCGCAGACGCTTCCATATCCCGCCACGCACCGTTCATTGTCTGTCGAACGCACACGTATACCGAGCGCCAGCGCAGAATGCGAGGCAGCGCGCGTGTCGTCTTGAAGCCTACAAGGCCCCGACGAGGCGTTGTCCTAATGACACGCTCGCTGCTCCGCGCGGGCCTTCGAATTCTAGAATTTCGGGGCCGAGAAAGCATTTTCTGGGAGTTCAAGTGAGTGTTCATTTGGCCTGGCTAATTTCAAGGAGAAAATACTCACTCGAATGCAGAAAAGCGCCGCGCACGCTTCGAGGGCGAGCGTCTCGCTCCCTGCGACCGGCGGCGCAGAACGCAACGGACCGCGTTGGACTGCGGTCGCTGCGTGGGGTCATACCTGGAAGGGCCGACAGCAAGTACGCGTGGCTGAACGGGAGCGCTGGGAGGTAAGATCTTTCCATTTGCACGCTAATCTAGACAACTCATATGCTGTAGAAGGCCGTCGCGATCGAGCGTCATCATCAAGTTCAACTAATGCGCGGCGAAAGCGCTGTACGCTGCGGTTGGATAGGTCAGTAGGCACTTTCGAGACACCGGGGCCGCGCTAATTTCTGCCGCCTTTCCGCAAGTCTCCGTCTTCGAGCGGGATCAGCAGATCGTAGGGCGCGCTGTCGAGGGCTCTCTTCGTCTCGCGGCGGCTTTGTGCAACGGGGAACAGGCATCGCAGCGAGGGCTACAGAAGCGCGGTGCCCGACTTCGTTGCCGTTGTGCGGGAGATCGGCAGCGGGGCTGCGCGTTATCGCAAAGCATTCCCTCCGCATCGACAGCAGAACCGCTCGTCGGTACGGCGGCGGGGCGCCTTGGACGTCGGCACTGCCGTCGACCGCTTAGTTTGACCGTGTCGGCATGTACGTAGTACGTTCGGGGGCGCGTAGGGGGAGCCTACGCCGTTGGCGGGTGCCCGCTGTGGGGAGCGTGTGTGGCGGGGTTGCGTGCTGCATTGCACGATGGCCGAGAGGGCGGAGTGACGCGCCCGCCGGCGGTAGCGCTGCAAAGCTCACCGGGGTCGTTTGCGGGATGCGGGAGTTGCCAGCCGGACGACGTCGGCCGTCGTCTCGAGGAGCGCTGGCGCTCGTTGGGGTGGTGGGGTGGTGGGGTGGCCCTGACGCAGGACGCTTGCGGCGCCTCGGGCCATGAGCGGAGTGCTCGCGCAGCCCGTCAATTGACCGTGCCAGGGTGTATGTAGCCTGTTCGGGGCGCGCGGGGTGAGCCCGCGCCGTTGGTGAGCGCCCGCTGGAGGGGAGAGCGTGGCGGAGTGGAGAGTCGGGACTCGGGGGTCGGTTGAGCGCGCCGCGTTGCACGACGACCGAGCGTGCGGAGCAGTGCGCCCGCCGCCGGTGATGTCGTATCCGTGGCTGCGTGGCTGAGGTGTCGACATGTTCGGTTTTCGGGCTGATCGACTGAGCGTGCCTCGCGCACATGGAACGCGTGGCCGTGGACAATTGCCGTACGCAGGGCAGGAGTCGCCAACGCGGACGACGTTGGACGTCGTCGCAAGGGGTATTCACACTCGTTAAGCCGAGAGCGTTGCTCCTCGCAGCGCGCGCATCCGAAGGCCTGCGACGACAGCGCATAGGCTGAAGACTGCGCGTGTCCGGCGAGCATACACTGAGCGAGTCCGACCGTGCCGAAACGGCTCGATCGCACTTCGATGGTGTTTTCCAGCTTCGAGGCGGATGCTCGGAAGCGTGCTCAAACGCGTCGGAACGCGGTGCTGACCGTCGGGATGGGTGCGCTGGATCGTCAAGAGTCGAGCGACGTGTCGCTCAGGGCGTCGGACCGAGCCCATACCGCGGAATCACTCGGCTCCCGCCTCGGGGTGCGCGGCTGACGGTTCCCCAAACCAGCCCGCAGCGCCGCAAAAGAAGGCTGCGACGGGTGCGCCCGACGCCCGAGAGTCTGGAAACGGGCCGCTCGGCGAGTCGTTCCACGGCGAACGGGCTGCGTCGTCGAATGAAGGGGCCGGGACGTACGGCTCGGGATGGGCGAAAACGAGGCGGACCGACGGATTGAGAGCTGCGCGCGGCGCGCTCGACGGTGGCGAGTCGGGGATTGGGAAGTCCGAGGCGTCGGATCGATCTGAAGGCGCTGCACGGCGGGATAAGTGGGGGGTGAGGAGCGCGAGTGAGAATGCGGGCGCACCTCGGACGTCGCGTTCGGCTGAGGTTTCTCGACATCAGCCGACGTCCCCTCGCTCTGGGCTGCATGTAGTCACACTCTCATGCAAAATCTGTCTGGGGATGTCGAGTGGACGTGCACCCAGGACACTCGACGCGCCATGTTCTTGCGCTGCGCGAGTGATTTGACCGGGTTCATGGATCGTTCTAGGGTTCTTAGCCAGGCGATGTCGCGTAGATAACATATGTCGAGATGGGTGGAAGAAGAACGCAAGCGCGAGAAGGAAGTGTTGAGGCGGGGACTTGGTGGTTGGGAGTGAGAAAGACGGCGCGTCAAGTTTCCGCGCGATGCAGCACTCTCAAAGTCAATATGCAGCACTCAGTCCGAATTCATGCATTGATGCTAGGCCAAGACAAAGGTGAACAAGAAATCAATAGATACTGGTACGAAGCATGTATATGCGGGTAATAAAAGAGTAGACTACGGTATACGACGAGCTGCGTTCAATAGGCAGATGCACGCGTCGCAGCTTTGGCCCGACGCTGTATCGAGCCAGCGACACGCTGCTCGATGGTGGTCTGTGTAGTGAAGGCGAGTGCAGAGGTAACATGTCGAGATCGTCGACGCGGGAGCTGATGCCGTCGAGCTTGCCGGGCGAGCAGAAGGAGGAGTTTTTGAAGCGCTGGGAGGATGCGAGGGGGTCGTTTTTCCAGGATGGGGAGGGCGCCGAGTTCTATGGCGATGAGGGCGACGACTCGGGTATAGACTCGGGCGATACCAACACGGACGAACGACGATGCATTTTGATTGGTACGATTTTCGCTGCGAGGGAAGCCGTCGAGCGCGAGACGGGGCGGGGGCGCTGCGAGGGCGAGCGAGGGCGGCGGTCGAGGTGGGGCGGCAGGTCGTGCGTGGCGCCCGTGCTGGTGGTTGCTGGTCGGGACTGCATGTGTTGGATGCGGAGGATGATGAGCGCGAGGATATTGGGCGCGTCATGGGCCGGGTATTTGGTTGGGAAATAGGGACCCCGGCGTGGAGCGCGTCGGGACCGCTGACACTCCTGGGTGCTAGAAACGCGTCGCGTCGAGTCGGACGTCTCTGCTTCCTCCAATATTCCGCAGGGCCGTCCGTCAGAAAGAAGCAGATATCGTGCGTGACTTGCTCGTTATATGGAACGAGGGCTGGCGGGTTCGTAAATGACGTCGTGTCTAGCTTACTTAGTTTTGCACAGTACTTGTTCATTCAGCACTGCATAATCCGGCTGGTCCAGTCCTTCCAGGACCGCCATTCATACTATCAGATTCTGCAGCATCTGTACTGAGACTCTGTAACCGGGCAATTTGTTAAGGAAGGTCCAGATTTACCTTTCGAGTCCTTGACCGCCGGTATGTCGTCTTTGTCTCTGCGGGATTCAAGCTGTTCATCCCTCATCCTTCAACAGTATACACATCCAGGATGGAAATCCCGCAACGGATTTCCACCACGGATACAGCATCGACATTTCCACTGCCTCCTGAAATCTTGCACCAAATCATCGTTTTCCACCTCACAGAGGTATTCTATACCCTGATCGTGGAGCCAGGCCTCGGGAAGGCCAGGCATTCGCTTTCATCACTTCTGCACACGTCTTCCCAATTTCGCACCGTGACCATGCATATTCTCAATCCTATACTCGGTGAACCAGCCCTGGCAGATAATCCAAGGTACTGTGTCGAGCTAGATCTATGTCACGCTTCACTGACGCAGGCCATCCAGAGAATCTATAAAGTACCAGGCCGTGCTCTACGAGCTGGAACACCTGCATGAATTCACCCGGACCAGCGACCCGAGAGCGGTGCTCGAGCCCCATCCCGGCGTCCTCGCCGCCATCGCGCCCCGCGAGGAATGCACCTCCCTGATTCTCTGGCACGCCCGCGACCTCGCGGTGCGGAGGCTCCACCTGTGCCTGATCGAGGAGCACTCGTCCAGCGTGGGGGACGTGGACAGCGCGAAGCTGCAGGAGCTACGCCTGTCTTTGACGCGGAAGCTCGTGAGCTCGATGGAGGGTGTCCCGCACTCGATTCTCGCGTCCGTGTTCAAGCCGATCAACGAATACCGGATATCCATGGAGCTGCTTTCGCAACGCGGTACGCCCCGCATCCCCGTCGCGCTCACCACGGCACTGACGTCCGCGCGCAGTGATCCTCCTGCGCGGCGTGTGCGCCCAAGTCCGCGTCATCATGCCCTTCCTCTGGAAGGTCCCCGACGAGGTGATACACATGCACGAAGCGTCCTTCGATGCGGCGTTCGACCGCTACCGCGAGGCCGCCAGGCACACCGCGCAGCTCGTGCGCACCGCGCGCCTCGTCGGCTGGGCGGTCGCGCAGCTGCACGTCCCGCACGCGACGCTGGACGCGATCCGGTTCTACCGCGCGCTTCGCGCGCTCGAGGACGCGTGGCCGGTGGGGCGCGCGGAGGATGGCTGGCTGATGTTGTTTGCGCGAAGGACGCGGGAGCTGATGCTGTCGAGCTTGCCGGGAGGGCAGAAGGAGGAGTTTTTGAGGAGCTGGGAGGATGCGAGGGGGTCGTTCTTCCCGGATGGGGAGGGCAGCGATGGGGAGGCGGACGGGGAGGGGAGTTCTAGTGACGACGACTCGGGTACAGATTCGGGCGATACCAATATGGAAGACGATGTTTGATTGGTATGATTTTCGCTGCGAGGGAAGCCGTCGGACGTGCATCTGAGGCTTCTATGTCTCAGTCAAGTCGGTGCGTGGGCATTCGAACAGACTGGACTGCTTCCGCATGACACCGAGCCCTACGCGCCCCGTGGGTTGTGGGTTGGAACTACGTACCGCTGAATGAATTAATACGGGTCTCGTACACGCAGCTCAGTATTTCTAATGGCCCCGCGTGGACGGAAGTTCGGAATGCGGGGATGTGCTCCAAGCGGTTGCGGGGTGTGGGTCCGCGTATAGCAATAAGCGCGCGAGGCTGTGAAGGAAGAAAGCGGCATCCGAGCATCTGCCCTGCCACGACACATCCTGCCCCTGTACTCTAAGGACACAGTCCTGGAAGCCCGGTGCCCAGACTAGTACGCTCGCTCTTGCACCGTTTCGTGCGCTCGAACTAACCGCTCAGCCCACGCAGGACTTATGGGAGACCAAACCCGCGCCCACTTAGGCCGGAAAAGGCAGGCGGGATGAGATAAGCACCGCTGCCAGTGCTGTGCCGTGTCGCCTCGCGTTGCCCAAGTCAAGTGGGTGCTGCGCGTCGAAGTTGGCGTGCAGCGTGCAGCGTAGACTGTATAGTAATACTACATACATCGATGCAATGTCAATCGTTTTCGTGGAATGTTTGCGGCGTCGGCCGCGGCGACCAGGGGGTTCCCCCTGGACCCCCATTGGGCGTTCCCCCCAAACCCCCCGCGCTGCGCGCAGCTTTTCTCGGCATCAAAACTCAATCATTATCATAATCTGCACCATACATGGTGTAACTACGTGGCAAATGACGTGCACGTACAATATTTTATCGAATGTTGGCGGCGTCGGCCGCAGCGACCAGGGGTTCCCCCTGGACCCCATTGGGGGGTTCCCCCCCAAACCCCCCCGCGCTGCGCGCGCGATCTTCTCCAATGATCCAATGTTCGCCCTTCGAGGTCTGCCAAGGCAGTCCCTAGGGATGTCTTGACATCAATGTTGCGTGGTGAGAGCTACGAGATTGTGTAGATAATGTGGGACTAGCAAAAACTAGAGGGAGTGATGATGGACAGGGTAGAGGAGAAGGACAATATGGGGTGAGCCACGACGCGTCACCTCGCGTCAGGGTCACGTGATCCACTTCGGATTATGTCATATGTGGGCGCGAGTTTGAATTTCGGACTTATGAACTAAGTATACCCGTTTCACGCATTAGGATCCGACATTCAACGACCGGTGCTCCCATTCCCATAACGATGGCCTACGAACGCCGACCGCCGCCCCCCCGACGCCTTCGGCGCCAGCTCGTCGACCTCCACGACCTACGCGCGCCGCGCGCCGCCGCCCAGCGGAGCGCGACGTCCCTGACCTCGCCGCCCGCGTCCACGTACTTCTCGAGCTTCGCGGGCGACGACGACCAGCCGCAGCCGACGCCCGACGCGCAGGCGCACTTCGCGTACAGCACGACGCTGCGGCGGCAGCCCGTGGACGGGCCGTTCGGGCTCACGCCGCACGCGGCGGGGTTCCGCACCGCGGCGAGGCGGGGGCGGGCGCGGAGGCGGGCGGGCTGTGGGGGGTTGTGGGGCTTGTGACGGGCGCGGGGCGGGCGGACGAGGAGCGCGGGCGCGAGCGGGAGAACGGGTACGCGATGGTTGCGAAGGAGCCGCACGATACACCGTCGGCGCGGTTTGCGTGCGAGAGTGCCGAGGTGCGTTGTGTCTTGGCCATCAGCAAATCAGTCATGGTGCTTCGGGCCTTGAGGGCTTTTGACGCATCTTGCAGGATGCGTGAAGAGCCCTCGAGCCTCAAGATGCGTCAAGCACCCCCAACTGTTTTGCTGATGTGTGGGTCTCCGTGCGGTGGGTGATGTTGTGTTGCAGGACACGCTGGCATACTTCCACACGTCGGCGGAGCAGGGCCTGTCGTCCGTCATCGTTGCGTCGCTGCGCGAGAGCCACGGCTACAACGAGTTCTCAGTGTCGACGCCCGACCCGCTGTGGCTGAAGTTCGCGCAGACGATCTACGAGAGCCCGCTCATTCTGCTGCTGTGCGGAAGCGCGCTCGTCAGCGCGCTGATGGGCAACATCGACGACGCGGTCAGTATCACGGTCGCGATCCTCATCGTGCTCACGGTCGGGTTTGTGCAAGAACGGCGGTCGGAGCAGTCCCTGGAGGCACTCAACAAGCTCGTGCCTCATCATTGTCACATCATCCGGTACGCAGGGTCTCCCGTTCAGCTGGACCAGATCCACTCACACGCAATAGCGACGGACACTCCCTTCACCTGCTCGCAAACGAAGTCGTGCCGGGCGACATTGTCACATTTTCCACGGGCGACCGCATACCAGCGGACGTGCGACTGGTGCACGCCGTGGACCTCGAGATCGACGAGAGCAGCCTCACGGGCGAGAACGATGCGCGCCGCAAGAATGTCGACGTGTGCATCCCCACCATGGGCGGCGGGCACATGAACGGCGGCATGAAGGTCATGTCGGAGTACGAGCGACGTGGACGTAGAGTGTGTTCGTTGCCGTTAAGCGCCTGTTTCCTGTCCACGAAAGCGCGCGACGTGTGCTTGTTCGACTGGCTGCCGCGAGATCTCGCGTGTCGCGTGTCGCGAGAGTTCCGCAGGCTGGATCTCGCCTGGCGCACGGGCGAGAGCGAGTCTGCGGACCCCAGCACGAGAGAGACGTAACAGTGTTTGCCTTGTTTGTTCTTCTACTACATAGAACACCGAGGGTTTTTCCTACTACATAGAACACCAGCCGTTTTTCTACTGTGCTAGGGGAGTGCTCGACTCGTTCTGCACGCCGTGCGCTTTTTACCATCGCGAGCCGTTCTTCTCCCCGTGCCCCTCCTCCGCTTTATTTCCCACTGACTCGTCGCCCTGCGTTCTCTCCCGTTTTCTAGCTTTTTTGGCCGCTTCCCTCCGCAGCCTCCCCGCTTCGACATCCCGACGCCGCCGTCCACTTGCACGCACACAGCGCCCTCGACGCGTTAACGGCGCCGGACTCCGTTCTGGACGCGACGTCCTCGGAGGTCCTTCAGCGCGCAGAGCGCCTCAAAACGGAATCCGACGGTCGCTGCGAACCGCGACAATAACGTCAGTCGCCGTCGACTTCAGCACGAAAAAAGTAACTTACCGGAGCGTTCGGCACCGATGCAGCTAGCCCGTCCACCAGCCCCGACGACGTCGCACCGTCGAGGCGAATCGGTGGAAGCAATCGAGCTCCGCGCCGTCGCCTCCCGTGTCGCACGCCCACAACTTGCTGCGGCGCCGGCCCGCCTAACGTGATCATGACGCCTTCGGGGTGCGTGGAACGAGGTGGCGGACATCACAGGCTCACCCCGAACGCTGCGACAAACGGCGAGAAGGTCAGTCTCTATTTAACTTTGAATCCAGCTGCCACTTACCGTCGCACACCGCAATCTGACCGTGTGAAGGTCGATTCGCTGCTGTCTCCCGCGCGAACTTGATGATGACGCCCTCGCGTCGCCATCGGCGCGCCCGCGACATCCCCGTTCGTGTCCTGCCTCCCACTTCGAAGCCCTGGAATGGCACCGGCGCCTCGTTGAACTTGATGATGACGCCTTCCGGATGTCTGCGCCACATCGACGGTGTCCGTGCGGGGTGGCGAGCGATCCGCGAGCTTCGCGATAAATCCCGTGGTCTGCCAGACGATCCGCGGTCCATCTAACTTGATGATGACACCCTCGCCGCGGCAACGGCCCCTGCGCGAGCCGCTCCAGGTGCGCGAGGGCCAGCGACATCTATCTCGGGCGCCGTCGCGCGTCTCGTCCTCCGAGCGATGCGTCTGCGCGCTCCTAACTTGATGATGACGCCCGTCGCTGTCATCGACCGCAGAACGGCCGCAGCCGCGGTGCTGGCCAGAGGCTGGGGCAATGCGGGCGCCCTGTATTTGATGATGACGCCCTCGCCGTCTCGTTGACGGTGAGCCCAGGTCGTGCGCGGAACGCCGCCCGAGCTGACAACGGAACGGGCGAGGCAACAGTGCCCCACCCGCCTCGTACTTGATGATGACGCCCTCGGGGCATGGTCGAGGCGTCCGAGACCACGCGGACGACGCCGCTGGAATGGGGACGGATGCACCGCGCCGACGCGCAAGTCTTCTACCAGCGAGGAGGCACGCTGTCGCGCCTATCGGGTCGCGTCCCGAAGAGGTCGCTGTCGGCGACATGGCCATGGCGATGTAAAGGGGCCGCTCGCCGAAAATGTGACTGCGTGAAGGCAACATGAACAGCGGGGAAGTGGGAGAACCAGCCAGACGACTGCGCCCGTCGTCGTACGACGAAAATAGCGTCGTCACGCCCGCGCGGGGCCAACGTCACTTGACGCCGACGATGGCCCGTTTAGTGCTTGAACTTGATGATGACACCCTGCCTAGGTGGGCAGACCATGCGTTCGAGCGTCTGGCGCGGCGGGAGAACGCAGTCGAACGCGCAGGTCAGCGGAATTCCCGCTGAATTCGACTGCCCGGATCGAGAGCGACACGTCTCGCTCGCCGCGGGGCCTGGACTCCAGCATTTCAGGCCACAAAATCGCGCCTGTCACATTCTAAGGTAAGTACGAGCATCGCTCCGCGAATGATGCGGTGAGACTGACTTTGCGATGCAAGGCTCGCGATGGGCTGCGCCCGTCGCTCGCATGCGGCGTCCCCGGAGGCCCGCTGACCGGGACTCCGTATATTTAACCTTCGAGCATGCGTGCTGCTCGGCGCGGGCCTCGGAAGGTTCGAAATTTGGGCAGAAAGTACCTGTTTCGAAGAGCCTCCGTCAGTATCAATTTGCCTCGCCTCAAAATGCAGGAAATACTCGGCACAGTGCTCGCGCGGGGCTGCGCCCCGCACTCGCAGAGAACGCCAGCGGAAACCCGCCGCCGTGCTCTCCGCAGCTTTCACCTCCGAGCACGCCCTGCCGCTCGGCGGGGCCTCGAAAGGTTGGAAATTTCGTGCAAAAACGTCTGTTTTACGAAGGCCTGGTAAGTTCACATTCACCTCGGCTAACTGCAGTTGAAATCGACTTACTGAACCACGAACAGCGCTGCAGAACTTGCGAGACGGCACCGGCGGGCTGCGCCCGCCTCGCGCCTCGCAAGCCGTGAGCGTCGAAGCGACGCTCACTCCGAAAACTTCATCTTGTGGACCGGTAGGCCGCTCGGCGCGGGCCTCTGGATCCTGGGATTTTGCGGCCAAAAATGCGTCTTCGAAGTACCTAGGTGAGCGTCAGAAATCGTCGGCTAATCGCAACGGAAACCCACGTACTGCAGCCAGAAGCGACCACCGCCTGCGTGGGGCGGGCTGCGCCCGCCAGGCGCGCGGAGCGTCGTGAGCGTCGCATCGACGCTCACGTCGCAAACTTTGTTCTATGGACCAGTAGGCCGCTCGGCGCGGGCCACTGGATTTTGAGTTTTTGCGGCAAAAAGTGTACCTTTTGGAGTAGCTAGATGAGCATAAGAAATCATCGGCTAATCGCAAATGAAATCAACCTACAGCAGTGGAAATCGACAACCGCTTGCACGCGGCGGGCTGCGCCCGCCAGGCGCGCAGAGCGACGTGAGCGTCGCATCGACGCTCACGCCGTAAACCTTGTTCTATGGACCAGTAGGCCGCTCGGCGCGGGCCACTGGACCTCGGAAATCTGGCGATAAAAAGCCGGTCGCCTGGAGATCCCGGTGAGTGCTCATTGAACTCGGCTAATACCAACAAAAAGCCACTCACGAGGACATAGAAATGCATCGCGCACACTCCAAAGCGATATACAGGCCCGCCACGACAACATCCCGCTCGCCATGCCCTCGTCAAAGGTGCGCAATGGGTGCCAGTGCGAAAAACAAGCTACCACGCTTGCTGGGCTGCGCCAGCAGCGCGCAGGCGACGTCAGGGCTAGCAAAGCCCTGACGACGACAGCCTTGAACTACGAGCGTGGTCGCCGCTCGGCGCGGGCCTTGAAACCCTGGAAAATCGGCGACGAAACCTGGCTTTCTGTGAGTACAGGTCTGCGCCCGTAAAGCCCGTCTAATCCCATGTAAACGTACGTACCAGGACACCCATCGCACCTCAACGACCCACGCCGCAACAGCGTACCTTGGGCTGCGCCAAAGTATGTGTGAACGTCGATTATCTCGTTCTTTGGATGTATAGGCTGCTCGGCACAGGCCTCGGATTCTTGGAATTCTGGTGCACAATCACCGCGTTTCTGCGATGATAGGTGAGTCTCCAAAAGCCGTGGCGGAAAGCCGTGCGAAATAACTCACCAGAGCGACAATTCGGCCTTGCACAGGCGCACGGCAGAAGCAGCGACGGGTCGCCGACAGCGCCGTCAGTGCGCTGTCACCGAGTCGGGCGAAAACAATTCGGCTGTATCGAGGATCAAGTGAGTCTGATGGCCTCAATTTACTAAAGGATCCACACGTACCGAGCATCTTTAAACTGACGAAAACACTTGTCCGGGGGTGTTGTGAGGTCGCAGACGAGAGGTGTCGAGGAGGCAGGTCTCGCTCTCGACGTGGTGCAGCGCTGCATCCAGAATTTTACGGATCTCCACGGACATTGGTGGGCAGCGGTACACGAATCGAAGATGATGGGAAACGGGGGGAAGGAGAAAGACGGAGGTACGTCCGGAGGCCGCGGGTTATATTGACACGCACGAGGAACACCTGTTCCTCCGCGCGTCGTGCCGGGGCCTTGGTCTCTTCCGTGTTTCATCCGTTACGTGTGCGCCTAGCGCTCCGTTGTCCGATCCCATCTAGTCAGTAGGATTATCGTGTTATCATGTAGCCCACCTTTCGCTGCTGCGACAAGCTCAGCAGTTGTCTTACATGCTGTAGATAGACAACAAAAATGTAGTCTTCTCTCCGAAAGTTGAGCAATGACATTCCTGTGCGATTTCAATATACTTTTATAGGGTCTCATATTCTGTAGTGTCTTCGAGGCAAAAACGTAAGTGAGAGCTTGTCGGTGAAGATGTTGACAAGCACTGTGCTATGGTGCACTTACAGCAGATTGGTATTCCTGCCTCCAGATTGATTAGATTAATATGTACATTCATGACTTCAAAAGCCAGGATCGATGATTGTAAGCATTATAATTTATGATCCAAGACGGAGAGATGTCTGTCCAGATCCTGCGAGAAATTACCCTTAGGTTGGGTTGGGTTAAAATCTAGGGTTAAGAGTTCGCCGTATCGCCGCACTGACACGGTACAGTTACTCTCCACTCCAAGTGCCATCTCCATCGCGATAGTAAAATTTCGCTGCCGAATAGACCTGAAATGAGAGTAAGTACTTATTTTTGTACAGAGAAAGGGACCGGGCATGGAGTCGAGACTCGAAGCCCGCGCACCAAGACGATAGTATTCCGAGCATCGGTGGGCCCGTCGTCAAGCGTCGCCGCAACAACCGATCGACGGCTAGGTGTCATATTCACTCTGTCGGAATGCTTGGCTGACTGAGCTATTTACAGCACAACCTTATCTAGTTAACTCTGATCCCCAGATGTTTATTTGCTTCGGACACAAGGCCTTTATACTACTCAAGCCCAGGTATCCCACTAAGTTATTCAGTGGGAGCTTCACACATTCTAGAATTATCTGAGTCTGCCAAGGAATTCTAAGCTTTCAGGACTAATCAGCCTGCTGTCCACCGGAGCGGCAGAATTATCCCGTTGCATTGAGCCGTAATGCGTGTGAGAAAGCCCGAAATTCGCACCAAGTCCCTTGCCAAGGCCAAGTCTCTAGCCGATCCCGCTGTCCCGAGTTATTTTTACATGAACCTTGAGGGATGTTCTGGCGTTTCGAGGGCAAGACATGGTCCGTGTCTGTCCCCACTTTCTATTTAATGTCCCTATTCTCTGCGAAAATTATTGTGTCCTTCAAGTCCCTCTCCTTACATGAACTTGGTATGTGCCGTTGAATTGGCTTGCTCTGATGACTTACCTGATATTTGAAACCAGGATTTATTTTATTCCAAAGGTATGTATCATTCTTGTTACATCTCGCTCGTAGTAGTAGTGCATCGGTCTCGAGTACTGACCTCGATACATCAGTGGATCAGGATGAGGCGTAGCTATGCATCGGATGCAGTTGCGCTTGGAGCGCAAGACTGCTTCGATGTATTAGTGTGTCGCGCTGTCCGTGTGTGATCCTCGGCGCAGCGTAAGGGCCGATCCAAGCGAGGTGCTATCCGCTTGACGGTACGCGGAATTCCGAGCGATACCCGCATCCACGCCGTCAAGCGGCGACAGCACAGCAGCTTAGTGTGTCCCGGATCCATGTAAGTGCCACTCAATCTAAATCACTGTCGTACTTACCCAACGAGTCGATAGCAGACCACACCCGTTGCGCGAGCGAGACCAAATTCCGCTTCCGCCGCTGGCAACACACGGTAAGTGTCGCTCCTCAGCCAACATCCATCGAGACTTGCCTTAATGTCCGTTATCAGGATCTTCGCGGGCCTCTAGATCGCACTGCCATGCGTATTGACGGTATCTGGGCCACCGTATGGCCGTGCAAAGCGTTCCGGTGCGTATTTCGTGCCGAAATTAACTGATCCAACTGAGCACTCACAGGCCATGCGAAAGTCGCTTCTTGGCGCCTTTTTTTCTAGGATCCAGTGGCCCGCGCCGAGCGGCCTACACGTCTTTAGGACAGGCCTTCGGAGTCGGCGTCGACTGTTCCTCGACGCCGACATTGCGGGCGCACGAGGCGGGCGAAGCCGCGATCCCTGAGTCGTTAAGTATCGCGCTCGGTTGTTCGTCAGCATTCATGGTGAGTATTTTGCCGTAAGATTGACCGAGTGAACATGGAACTCACTAGGCTTTCATGTGGTCATTTTCAAACCTCTTTCCCAATCCCGAAGGCCCGCGCCGAGCGGCCAACTCGTCCATAAGATAAATCTTCGATGTCTGCATCGACGATATGTCAGTGCCGACTTCACGAGCGCCGGAGCCGTGCGCAGCCCAGCAACTCCTGGCGCTTAGTTGGAGGTTGGTCTCGCGTTTGCTAGGCTATGCTGAGGCACCTATAGTGAGTGGTCAGCAGTGAATCTAGCCGAGCGAAAGTAATGCTCACCAGGCCTCCATAAGGTCGTTTTCAAGCATTTTTTCGAAGCCCATTGGCCGCGCCGAGCGGCTACACGTCTTTGAACAAGGATCCGAAGGCGGCGTCGATGGATTGCCGATGTCGACGTTGCAGGGAGGCGGGCGGGGCCCGCTGCATCCTCTTTGTCTCTATTTCGGATCGAGTCCTGGTATTTCGAGATGTGCTGAGTGAGTATTTCGCACTGAAATTGGCCAAGGTGGGTAAATCACCGAATGCATAGAGATGTGGCCTTGTGCCGCAGTTTTTGCAGGATACAGATACCCGCTAGGGCAAGATCAGCGCAGGCGAGCAGTCGCGGTCGGATGTCCTGCGCTACGACGACATCGTGGGATGGAATTCCAAGCGCAGCGTTGCATCGCATCGCTGCCATCGTCCTGCCATCTTCGGATGCCCGCCCGTCGTTCGTTCTGCGTGTAGTCTGCACCCTCACCAGCAAGGCGCCCGAGGTCATCTACCACGATATTGTCATGGCACGGACCCTACGCTCCGCGTCAATGTAGGTCCCATTGCGCGCCAGGGGCTGACACGAAGAGCGGCGGCGACGTCCATGCGCGGTGCATGCATGGTCGGGATACGAGCCTCCCACACATACGGCCCATTCTGGATAGCGCACGAGGCCGTGTATGCAGGCGCGTGCCATCGCGGTCAGGATCGACATGTGCCGTCGCGCTGGCCTTGCACACCGTGGCAGCCTCCGCCGAGGGGGCTGAACTCGACGGCGCGGGGATCAATTGTCCATCGCCACTCCAGAGAGCGAGAGACGTACCTTTGTACGTCGCAAGCGACCTTCCCTTTATGTTGACTTCCTGCTGACTCCCATGCTAGTAGGCCAACAACTAAGACCTCACATCCGGACGTCTCCGACGGCATCACCCACATCTTCACGAAGGCGTGGGTCCCCGTCGCGTCGCCGCGAACTGCACGCAACGACGAGAGATTGGAACGGGAGGGGTGGGCTGCCGAGAAGGGCAGGTGTGTTCTGGCTATTCCGGTACGTTTTTGTGCACTACAAGTTCACATACTGTCCTAACCTTTTCCCCTCCGTATAGGCATCTACATGTCCGATTTTCGAGGCGTCAGGCCTCCGCGGCGAGCGGCAACTCGTGCTCGGCGAACGGCTCCCGTCGCGGCATCAATAAGCACGGCGCGCTTTTCAAATCGCGCTCTCGAGAGTCTGCTGCGGCCGCGAAGCATGTAAGTTTGCAGTAACTAAGAAAACGCGATACGTACCAGCCGAGCCGGTACTCTCGCGACTGTCTAAGCCAGCACAGACGTTGCGCACCACGTTCAGCAGGCGCGCCGACCACGAGCGATTTCTGAAGACTCCGGTGAGCATCATTTAGTCTCGGCTGATTTGAGAGGAAAACTGACTTACCAGCAGACAGAACATGCCCGAAAAGGGCCAGATTACGCGCAACGAAGGCGGGGAACGGGCTGCGCTTGACTCCCACCCATGCAAGGTCGACATCGGTGGCTTCGACCTGTTGCCGCCGGGCGCGGGCCTCTGATTTTCAAAGATTCGGCGCTCGAGAGCCGGTTTCTGGATGTCCAGGTGAGTATCCATGTATCTCGGCTAAGTCGCGCAGAAAATGACTGAAGAGGATGCAAAAACGCGGCGCGGACGCTTCCAGATCCCGCCACGCATCGTTCGTCGTCTGTCAAATGCACGCGTATACCGGGCGCCGGCGCGAAATGCGAGGCAGTGCGCTAGGGCTAGCAAGTCCCCGACAACGAGGCATTGTCCTAGTGACACGCTCGCTGCTCAGCGCGGGCCTTTGGATTCCGGAATTTCGGGGCCGGGAAAGCATTGTCTGGGAGTTCAAGTGAGTGTTCATTTAGCCTAGCTAATTTCAAGGAAAAATACTCACTTGAATGCAGAAAAGCGCCACGCACGCTTCGAGGGCGAGCATCTCGCTCCCTGCGACCGGCGGCGTAGAACGCAACGGACCGCGTTGGACTGCGGTCGCTGCGTGGGGTCATACCTGGAACGCACAACAGCGGGCACGCGTGGCTGAACGGGAGCGCCAGCAAGTAAGATTTGTTCCATTTGCACGCTAATCTAGACAACTCATATGCTGTAGAAGGCCGCCGCGATCGGGCGTCATCATCAAGTTCAACTAATGCGCAGCGAAAGCGCTGTACGCTGCGTTAGGATAGGTCAGTAGGCACTTTGGAGACACCGGGGCCGCGCTAATCTCTGCCGCTTTCCCGCAAGTCTTCGCGTTCGAGCGGGATCGGCAGATCGCGGGGCGCGCTGTCGAGGGCGCCATGCGTCTCCAGGCGGCTTTGGGCGACAGGGAACGGGCATCGCGACGAGGGCTGCAGGAGCGCGGTGCCCCACGTGGTTGCCGTTGTGCGGATGATTGGCGGCGGGGCAGCGCGTTGTCGGCAAAGGATTCCCTTCGCATCAACAGTGCAGAACCGCTCGTCGGTACGGCGGCGGGGCGCCTTGGACGTCGGCACTGCCGTCGACCGCTTAGTTTGACCGTGTCGGCATGTACGTAGTAGGTTCGGGGGCGCGCAGGGTGAGTCTGCGCCGTTGGCGGGCGCCTGCTGTGGGGAGCGTGTGTGGCGGGGTCGCGTGCTGCATTGCACGATGGCCGAGAGGGCGGAGTGACGCGCCCGCCGGTGGTAGCGCTGCAAAGCTGACCGCGGACGTTTGCGGCATGCGGGAGTTGCCAGCCGGACGCCGTCGTCTCGAGGAGCGCTGGCGCTCGTTGGGTCGGTGCATAGGCGGTGGGGTGGCCCTGACGCAGGACATTCGCGGCGCCTCGGTCCATGCGCCGAGTGCTCGCGCAGCCCGTCAATTGACCGTGCCAGGGTGTATGTAGCCTGTTCGGGGCGCGCGGGGCGAGCCCGCGCCATTGGTGAGCGCCCGCTGTAGGGGAGAGCGTGGCGGAGTCGAGAGCCGGGACTCGGGGTCGGCTGAGCGCGCCACATTGCACGACGACCGGGTGGGTGGAGCAGTGCGCCCGCCGCCAGTGATGTCGTGTCCGCGGCTGCATGGCCCATGTGTCGACATGTTCGGTTTTCGGGCTGATCAACTGAGCGTGCCTCGCGCACATGGAACGCATGGCCGTGGACAATTGCTGTACACAGGGCAGGAGTCGCCAACGCGGACGACGTTGGACGTCGTCGCAAGGGGTATTCACACTCGTTAAGCCGAGAGCGTTGCTCCTCGCAGCGCGCGCATTCGAAGGCCTGCGACGACAGCGCATAGGCTGAAGACTGCGCGTGTCCGGCGAGCATACACTGAGCGAGTCCGACCGTGCCGAAACGGCTCGATCGCACTTCGATGGTGTTTTCCAGCTTCGAGGCGGATGCTCGGAAGCGTGCTCAAACGCGTCGGAACGCGGTGCTGACCGTCGGGATGGGGGCGCTGGATCGTCAAGAGTCGAGCGACGTGTCGCTCAGGGCGTCGGACCGCGCCCATACGGCGGAATCGCTTGGATCGCGCCTCGGGGTGCGCGGCTGACGGTTCCCCAAACCAGCCCGCAGCGCCGCGAAAAAAAGGCCGTAACGGGTGCGCCCGATGCCAGAGGGCCTGGAACGGGCCGCTCGGCGAGTCGTTCCACGCCGAACGGGCTGCGTCGTCGAATGAAGGGGCCGGGGCGTACGGCTCGGGATGGGCGAAAACGCGTCGGATTGACGAATGGAGAGTAGCGCGCGGTGCGCTCGACCGTGGCGAGTCGGGGATTGGGAAGTCCGGGGCGTCGGATCGACCTGAAGGCAATGTATGGCGGGATAAGTGGGGGGTGAGGAGCGCGAGTGAGAACGCCGGCGCACCTCGAATGTCGTGTTCAGCTGCGGTTTGTCGACATCAGGGGACGTCTCCTGCTCTGGGCTGCATGTGGTCACACTGTCATGCAAAAATCTCGGCGGAGAAGATGTGTCTGGGGATGTCGAGTGGACGCGCACCCAGCACAGTCGACGCACTTCGTTCTTGCGCTGCGCGACTGCGGGTTCATGGGATCGTTGCATGGTTCAGAGCTGGGCGATATCGCGTAGATAACACATGTCGAGATGCGTAGAAGAAGAACGCGAGCGCGAGGAGCAAGCGTTGAGGCGGGGACTTGGTGGTTGAGTGAGAAAGACGGCGCGTCAAGTTTCCGCGCGACGCAGCACTCTCAAAGTCAATATGCAGCACTCGATCCGAATTCATACATTGATGCAAGGTTAAGACAAAAGTGTACAAGAAATCAATAGATACTGATACGAAGCATATATGCGGGTGAGAACACAGTAGACTACGAGATACGACGAGCTGCGTTCAATAGTCAGATGCACGCGTCGCGGCTTTGGCCCGACGCTGTATCGAGCCAGCGACGCGCTGCTCGATGTTGGTGTGCGTAGCGAAGGTGAGTGCAGAGGTAACATGTCGAGATCGTCGACGCGGGAGCTGATGCCGTCGAGCTTGCCGGGCGAGCAGAAGGAGGAGTCTTTGAAGCGCTGGGAAGACGCGAGGGGGTCGTTTTTCCCGGATGGGGAGGACAGCGACGGGGAGGAGGAAGGGGAGGGGAGTTCTAGTGGCGACGACTCGGGTACAGACTCGGGCGAGACCAACATGGACGATGATGCATGTTGATTGGTGCGATTTTCGCTGCGAGGGAAGCCGTCGGGCGTGGATCTGAGGCTTCTATGTCTCAGTCAAGTCGGTCTAGACTGCTTCCGCATGGCACCGAGCCCGATGTCAACATACGCGCCCTGTGGGTTGGGGTTGGAACTCCTTACCGCTGAATGAATTCACGGGCCTCGTACCTGCACTGTCAGTATTTCTAATGGCCCCGCGTGGACGGAAGTTCGGAATGCGGGGATGTGCTCCAAGCGGTTGCGGGGTGTGGGTCCGCGTATAGCAATAAGCGCGCGAGGCTGTGAAGGAAGAAAGCGGCATCCGACCATCTGCCCTGCCACGACACATCCTGCCCCTGTACTCTAAGGACACAGTCCTGGAAGCCCGGTGCCCAGACTAGTACGCTCGCTCTTGCACCGTTTCGTGCGCTCGAACTAACCGCTCAGCCCACGCAGGACTTATGGGAGACCAAACCCGCGCCCACTTAGGCCGGAAAAGGCAGGCGGGATGAGATAAGCACCGCTGCCAGTGCTGTGCCGTGTCGCCTCGCGTTGCCCAAGTCAAGTGGGTGCTGCGCGTCGAAGTTGGCGTGCAGCGTGCAGCGTAGACTGTATAGTAATACTACATACATCGATGCAATGTCAATCGTTTTCGTGGAATGTTTGCGGCGTCGGCCGCGGCGACCAGGGGGTTCCCCCTGGACCCCCATTGGGGCGTTCCCCCCCAAACCCCCCGCGCTGCGCGCAGCTTTTCTCGGCATCAAAACTCAATCATTATCATAATCTGCACCATACATGGTGTAACTACGTGGCAAATGACGTGCACGTACAATATTTTATCGAATGTTGGCGGCGTCGGCCGCAGCGACCAGGGGTTCCCCCTGGACCCCATTGGGGGTTCCCCCCAAACCCCCCGCGCTGCGCGCGCGATCTTCTCCAATGATCCAATGTTCGCCCTTCGAGGTCTGCCAAGGCAGTCCCTAGGGATGTCTTGACATCAATGTTGCGTGGTGAGAGCTACGAGATTGTGTAGATAATGTGGGACTAGCAAAAACTAGAGGGAGTGATGATGGACAGGGTAGAGGAGAAGGACAATATGGGGTGAGCCACGACGCGTCACCTCGCGTCAGGGTCACGTGATCCACTTCGGATTATGTCATATGTGGGCGCGAGTTTGAATTTCGGACTTATGAACTAAGTATACCCGTTTCACGCATTAGGATCCGACATTCAACGACCGGTGCTCCCATTCCCATAACGATGGCCTACGAACGCCGACCGCCGCCCCTCCCCGACGCCTTCGGCGCCAGCTCGTCGACCTCCACGACCTACGCGCGCCGCGCGCCGCCGCCCCAGCGGAGCGCGACGTCCCTGACCTCGCCGCCCGCGTCCACGTACTTCTCGAGCTTCGCGGGCGACGACGACCAGCCGCAGCCGACGCCCGACGCGCAGGCGCACTTCGCGTACAGCACGACGCTGCGGCGGCAGCCCGTGGACGGGCCGTTCGGGCTCACGCCGCACGCGGCGGGGTTCCCGCACCGCGGCGAGGCGGGGGCGGGCGCGGAGGCGGGCGGGCTGTGGGGGCGGGTTGTGGGGCTTGTGACGGGCGCGGGGCGGGCGGACGAGGAGCGCGGGCGCGAGCGGGAGAACGGGTACGCGATGGTTGCGAAGGAGCCGCACGATACACCGTCGGCGCGGTTTGCGTGCGAGAGTGCCGAGGTGCGTTGTGTCTTGGCCATCAGCAAATCAGTCATGGTGCTTCGGGCCTTGAGGGCTTTTGACGCATCTTGCAGGATGCGTGAAGAGCCCTCGAGCCTCAAGATGCGTCAAGCACCCCCAACTGTTTTGCTGATGTGTGGGTCTCCGTGCGGTGGGTGATGTTGTGTTGCAGGACACGCTGGCATACTTCCACACGTCGGCGGAGCAGGGCCTGTCGTCCGTCATCGTTGCGTCGCTGCGCGAGAGCCACGGCTACAACGAGTTCTCAGTGTCGACGCCCGACCCGCTGTGGCTGAAGTTCGCGCAGACGATCTACGAGAGCCCGCTCATTCTGCTGCTGTGCGGAAGCGCGCTCGTCAGCGCGCTGATGGGCAACATCGACGACGCGGTCAGTATCACGGTCGCGATCCTCATCGTGCTCACGGTCGGGTTTGTGCAAGAACGGCGGTCGGAGCAGTCCCTGGAGGCACTCAACAAGCTCGTGCCTCATCATTGTCACATCATCCGGTACGCAGGGTCTCCCGTTCAGCTGGACCAGATCCACTCACACGCAATAGCGACGGACACTCCCTTCACCTGCTCGCAAACGAAGTCGTGCCGGGCGACATTGTCACATTTTCCACGGGCGACCGCATACCAGCGGACGTGCGACTGGTGCACGCCGTGGACCTCGAGATCGACGAGAGCAGCCTCACGGGCGAGAACGATGCGCGCCGCAAGAATGTCGACGTGTGCATCCCCACCATGGGCGGCGGGCACATGAACGGCGGCATGAAGGTCATGTCGGAGTACGAGCGACGTGGACGTAGAGTGTGTTCGTTGCCGTTAAGCGCCTGTTTCCTGTCCACGAAAGCGCGCGACGTGTGCTTGTTCGACTGGCTGCCGCGAGATCTCGCGTGTCGCGTGTCGCGAGAGTTCCGCAGGCTGGATCTCGCCTGGCGCACGGGCGAGAGCGAGTCTGCGGACCCCAGCACGAGAGAGACGTAACAGTGTTTGCCTTGTTTGTTCTTCTACTACATAGAACACCGAGGGTTTTTCCTACTACATAGAACACCAGCCGTTTTTCTACTGTGCTAGGGGAGTGCTCGACTCGTTCTGCACGCCGTGCGCTTTTTACCATCGCGAGCCGTTCTTCTCCCCGTGCCCCTCCTCCGCTTTATTTCCCACTGACTCGTCGCCCTGCGTTCTCTCCCGTTTTCTAGCTTTTTTGGCCGCTTCCCTCCGCAGCCTCCCCGCTTCGACATCCCGACGCCGCCGTCCACTTGCACGCACACAGCGCCCTCGACGCGTTAACGGCGCCGGACTCCGTTCTGGACGCGACGTCCTCGGAGGTCCTTCAGCGCGCAGAGCGCCTCAAAACGGAATCCGACGGTCGCTGCGAACCGCGACAATAACGTCAGTCGCCGTCGACTTCAGCACGAAAAAAGTAACTTACCGGAGCGTTCGGCACCGATGCAGCTAGCCCGTCCACCAGCCCCGACGACGTCGCACCGTCGAGGCGAATCGGTGGAAGCAATCGAGCTCCGCGCCGTCGCCTCCCGTGTCGCACGCCCACAACTTGCTGCGGCGCCGGCCCGCCTAACGTGATCATGACGCCTTCGGGGTGCGTGGAACGAGGTGGCGGACATCACAGGCTCACCCCGAACGCTGCGACAAACGGCGAGAAGGTCAGTCTCTATTTAACTTTGAATCCAGCTGCCACTTACCGTCGCACACCGCAATCTGACCGTGTGAAGGTCGATTCGCTGCTGTCTCCCGCGCGAACTTGATGATGACGCCCTCGCGTCGCCATCGGCGCGCCCGCGACATCCCCGTTCGTGTCCTGCCTCCCACTTCGAAGCCCTGGAATGGCACCGGCGCCTCGTTGAACTTGATGATGACGCCTTCCGGATGTCTGCGCCACATCGACGGTGTCCGTGCGGGGTGGCGAGCGATCCGCGAGCTTCGCGATAAATCCCGTGGTCTGCCAGACGATCCGCGGTCCATCTAACTTGATGATGACACCCTCGCCGCGGCAACGGCCCCTGCGCGAGCCGCTCCAGGTGCGCGAGGGCCAGCGACATCTATCTCGGGCGCCGTCGCGCGTCTCGTCCTCCCGAGCGATGCGTCTGCGCGCTCCTAACTTGATGATGACGCCCGTCGCTGTCATCGACCGCAGAACGGCCGCAGCCGCGGTGCTGGCCAGAGGCTGGGGCAATGCGGGCGCCCTGTATTTGATGATGACGCCCTCGCCGTCTCGTTGACGGTGAGCCCAGGTCGTGCGCGGAACGCCGCCCGAGCTGACAACGGAACGGGCGAGGCAACAGTGCCCCACCCGCCTCGTACTTGATGATGACGCCCTCGGGGCATGGTCGAGGCGTCCGAGACCACGCGGACGACGCCGCTGGAATGGGGACGGATGCACCGCGCCGACGCGCAAGTCTTCTACCAGCGAGGAGGCACGCTGTCGCGCCTATCGGGTCGCGTCCCGAAGAGGTCGCTGTCGGCGACATGGCCATGGCGATGTAAAGGGGCCGCTCGCCGAAAATGTGACTGCGTGAAGGCAACATGAACAGCGGGGAAGTGGGAGAACCAGCCAGACGACTGCGCCCGTCGTCGTACGACGAAAATAGCGTCGTCACGCCCGCGCGGGGCCAACGTCACTTGACGCCGACGATGGCCCGTTTAGTGCTTGAACTTGATGATGACACCCTGCCTAGGTGGGCAGACCATGCGTTCGAGCGTCTGGCGCGGCGGGAGAACGCAGTCGAACGCGCAGGTCAGCGGAATTCCCGCTGAATTCGACTGCCCGGATCGAGAGCGACACGTCTCGCTCGCCGCGGGGCCTGGACTCCAGCATTTCAGGCCACAAAATCGCGCCTGTCACATTCTAAGGTAAGTACGAGCATCGCTCCGCGAATGATGCGGTGAGACTGACTTTGCGATGCAAGGCTCGCGATGGGCTGCGCCCGTCGCTCGCATGCGGCGTCCCCGGAGGCCCGCTGACCGGGACTCCGTATATTTAACCTTCGAGCATGCGTGCTGCTCGGCGCGGGCCTCGGAAGGTTCGAAATTTGGGCAGAAAGTACCTGTTTCGAAGAGCCTCCGTCAGTATCAATTTGCCTCGCCTCAAAATGCAGGAAATACTCGGCACAGTGCTCGCGCGGGGCTGCGCCCCGCACTCGCAGAGAACGCCAGCGGAAACCCGCCGCCGTGCTCTCCGCAGCTTTCACCTCCGAGCACGCCCTGCCGCTCGGCGCGGGCCTCGAAAGGTTGGAAATTTCGTGCAAAAACGTCTGTTTTACGAAGGCCTGGTAAGTTCACATTCACCTCGGCTAACTGCAGTTGAAATCGACTTACTGAACCACGAACAGCGCTGCAGAACTTGCGAGACGGCACCGGCGGGCTGCGCCCGCCTCGCGCCTCGCAAGCCGTGAGCGTCGAAGCGACGCTCACTCCGAAAACTTCATCTTGTGGACCGGTAGGCCGCTCGGCGCGGGCCTCTGGATCCTGGGATTTTGCGGCCAAAAATGCGTCTTCGAAGTACCTAGGTGAGCGTCAGAAATCGTCGGCTAATCGCAACGGAAACCCACGTACTGCAGCCAGAAGCGACCACCGCCTGCGTGGGGCGGGCTGCGCCCGCCAGGCGCGCGGAGCGTCGTGAGCGTCGCATCGACGCTCACGTCGCAAACTTTGTTCTATGGACCAGTAGGCCGCTCGGCGCGGGCCACTGGATTTTGAGTTTTTGCGGCAAAAAGTGTACCTTTTGGAGTAGCTAGATGAGCATAAGAAATCATCGGCTAATCGCAAATGAAATCAACCTACAGCAGTGGAAATCGACAACCGCTTGCACGCGGCGGGCTGCGCCCGCCAGGCGCGCAGAGCGACGTGAGCGTCGCATCGACGCTCACGCCGTAAACCTTGTTCTATGGACCAGTAGGCCGCTCGGCGCGGGCCACTGGACCTCGGAAATCTGGCGATAAAAAGCCGGTCGCCTGGAGATCCCGGTGAGTGCTCATTGAACTCGGCTAATACCAACAAAAAGCCACTCACGAGGACATAGAAATGCATCGCGCACACTCCCAAAGCGATATACAGGCCCGCCACGACAACATCCCGCTCGCCATGCCCTCGTCAAAGGTGCGCAATGGGTGCCAGTGCGAAAAACAAGCTACCACGCTTGCTGGGCTGCGCCCAGCAGCGCGCAGGCGACGTCAGGGCTAGCAAAGCCCTGACGACGACAGCCTTGAACTACGAGCGTGGTCGCGCTCGGCGCGGGCCTTGAAACCCTGGAAAATCGGCGACGAAACCTGGCTTTCTGTGAGTACAGGTCTGCGCCCGTAAAGCCCGTCTAATCCCCATGTAAACGTACGTACCAGGACACCCATCGCACCTCAACGACCCACGCCGCAACAGCGTACCTTGGGCTGCGCCCAAAGTATGTGTGAACGTCGATTATCTCGTTCTTTGGATGTATAGGCTGCTCGGCACAGGCCTCGGATTCTTGGAATTCTGGTGCACAATCACCGCGTTTCTGCGATGATAGGTGAGTCTCCAAAAGCCGTGGCGGAAAGCCGTGCGAAATAACTCACCAGAGCGACAATTCGGCCTTGCACAGGCGCACGGCAGAAGCAGCGACGGGTCGCCGACAGCGCCGTCAGTGCGCTGTCACCGAGTCGGGCGAAAACAATTCGGCTGTATCGAGGATCAAGTGAGTCTGATGGCCTCAATTTACTAAAGGATCCCACACGTACCGAGCATCTTTAAACTGACGAAAACACTTGTCCGGGGGGTGTTGTGAGGTCGCAGACGAGAGGTGTCGAGGAGGCAGGTCTCGCTCTCGACGTGGTGCAGCGCTGCATCCAGAATTTTACGGATCTCCACGGACATTGGTGGGCAGCGGTACACGAATCGAAGATGATGGGAAACGGGGGGAAGGAGAAAGACGGAGGTACGTCCCGGAGGCCGCGGGTTATATTGACACGCACGAGGAACACCTGTTCCTCCGCGCGTCGTGCCGGGGCCTTGGTCTCTTCCGTGTTTCATCCGTTACGTGTGCGCCTAGCGCTCCGTTGTCCGATCCCATCTAGTCAGTAGGATTATCGTGTTATCATGTAGCCCACCTTTCGCTGCTGCGACAAGCTCAGCAGTTGTCTTACATGCTGTAGATAGACAACAAAAATGTAGTCTTCTCTCCGAAAGTTGAGCAATGACATTCCTGTGCGATTTCAATATACTTTTATAGGGTCTCATATTCTGTAGTGTCTTCGAGGCAAAAACGTAAGTGAGAGCTTGTCGGTGAAGATGTTGACAAGCACTGTGCTATGGTGCACTTACAGCAGATTGGTATTCCTGCCTCAGATTGATTAGATTAATATGTACATTCATGACTTCAAAAGCCAGGATCGATGATTGTAAGCATTATAATTTATGATCCAAGACGGAGAGATGTCTGTCCAGATCCTGCGAGAAATTACCCTTAGGTTGGGTTGGGTTAAAATCTAGGGTTAAGAGTTCGCCGTATCGCCGCACTGACACGGTACAGTTCTCCACTCCAAGTGCCATCTCCATCGCGATAGTAAAATTTCGCTGCCGAATAGACCTAAAATGAGAGTAAGTACTTAGTTTTGTACAGAGAAAGGGACCGGGCATGGAGTCGAGACTCGAAGCCCGTGCACCAAGACAATAGTATTCCGGCCATCGGTGGGCCCGTCGTCAAGCGTCGCTGCAACAACCGATGGACGGCTAGGTGTCATATTCACTCCGTCAGAATGCTTGGCTGACTGAGCTATTTACAGCACAACCTTCAAGTTATCTAGTTAACTCTGATCCCCAAGATGTTTATTTGCTTCGGACACAAGGCCTTTATACTACTCAAGCCCAGGTATCCCACTAAGTTATTCAGTGGGAGCTTCACACATTCTAGAATTATCTGAGTCTGCCAAGGGAATTCTAAGCTTTCAGGACTAATCAGCCTGCTGTCCACCGGAGCGGCAGAATTATCCCCGTTGCATTGAGCCGTAATGCGTGTGAGAAAGCCCGAAATTCGCACCAAGTCCCTTGCCAAGGCCAAGTCTCTAGCCGATCCCGCTGTCCCCGAGTTATTTTTACATGAACCTTGAGGGATGTTCTGGCGTTTCGAGGGCAAGACATGGTCCGTGTCTGTCCCCACTTTCTATTTAATGTCCCTATTCTCTGCGAAAATTATTGTGTCCTTCAAGTCCCTCTCCTTACATGAACTTGGTATGTGCCGTTGAATTGGCTTGCTCTGATGACTTACCTGATATATTTGAAACCAGGATTTATTTTATTCCAAAGGTATGTATCATTCTTGTTACATCTCGCTCGTAGTAGTAGTGCATCGGTCTCGAGTACTGACCTCGATACATCAGTGGATCAGGATGAGGCCGTAGCTAT
Source organism: Hericium coralloides (assembly GCA_003675405.1). Lineage (NCBI taxonomy): Eukaryota > Fungi > Basidiomycota > Agaricomycetes > Russulales > Hericiaceae > Hericium > Hericium coralloides. The sequence continues at coordinate 3,425 of QUOP01000170.1, read as the reverse complement.
GCATCGGATGCAGTTGCGCTTGGAGCGCAAGACTGCTTCGATGTATTAGTGTGTCGCGCTGTCCGTGTGTGATCCTCGGCGCAGCGTAAGGGCCGATCCAAGCGAGGTGCTATCCGCTTGACGGTACGCGGAATTCCGAGCGATACCCGCATCCACGCCGTCAAGCGGCGACAGCACAGCAGCTTAGTGTGTCCCGGATCCATGTAAGTGCCACTCAATCTAAATCACTGTCGTACTTACCCAACGAGTCGATAGCAGACCACACCCGTTGCGCGAGCGAGACCAAATTCCGCTTCCCGCCGCTGGCAACACACGGTAAGTGTCGCTCCTCAGCCAACATCCATCGAGACTTGCCTTAATGTCCGTTATCAGGATCTTCGCGGGCCTCTAGATCGCACTGCCATGCGTATTGACGGTATCTGGGCCACCGTATGGCCGTGCAAAGCGTTCCGGTGCGTATTTCGTGCCGAAATTAACTGATCCAACTGAGCACTCACCAGGCCATGCGAAAGTCGCTTCTTGGCGCCTTTTTTTCTAGGATCCAGTGGCCCGCGCCGAGCGGCCTACACGTCTTTAGGACAGGCCTTCGGAGTCGGCGTCGACTGTTCCTCGACGCCGACATTGCGGGCGCACGAGGCGGGCGAAGCCCGCCGATCCCCTGAGTCGTTAAGTATCGCGCTCGGTTGTTCGTCAGCATTCATGGTGAGTATTTTGCCGTAAGATTGACCGAGTGAACATGGAACTCACTAGGCTTTCATGTGGTCATTTTCAAACCCTCTTTCCCAAATCCCGAAGGCCCGCGCCGAGCGGCCAACTCGTCCATAAGATAAATCTTCGATGTCTGCATCGACGATATGTCAGTGCCGACTTCACGAGCGCCGGAGCCGTGCGCAGCCCAGCAACTCCTGGCGCTTAGTTGGAGGTTGGTCTCGCGTTGTGCTAGGCTATGCTGAGGCACCTATAGTGAGTGGTCAGCAGTGAATCTAGCCGAGCGAAAGTAATGCTCACCAGGCCTCCATAAGGTCGTTTTCAAGCATTTTTTCGAAGCCCATTGGCCCGCGCCGAGCGGCCTACACGTCCTTTGAACAAGGATCCGAAGGCGGCGTCGATGGATTGCCGATGTCGACGTTGCAGGGAGGCGGGCGGGGCCCGCTGCATCCTCTTTGTCTCTATTTCGGATCGAGTCCTGGTATTTCGAGATGTGCTGAGTGAGTATTTCGCACTGAAATTGGCCAAGGTGGGGTAAACTCACCGAATGCATAGAGATGTGGCCTTGTGCCGCAGTTTTTGCAGGATACAGATACCCCGCTAGGGCAAGATCAGCGCAGGCGAGCAGTCGCGGTCGGATGTCCTGCGCTACGACGACATCGTGGGATGGAATTCCCAAGCGCAGCGTTGCATCGCATCGCTGCCATCGTCCTGCCATCTTCGGATGCCCGCCCGTCGTTCGTTCTGCGTGTAGTCTGCACCCTCACCACGCAAGGCGCCCGAGGTCATCTACCACGATATTGTCATGGCACGGACCCTACGCTCCGCGTCAATGTAGGTCCCATTGCGCGCCAGGGGCTGACACGAAGAGCGGCGGCGACGTCCATGCGCGGTGCATGCATGGTCGGGATACGAGCCTCCCACACATACGGCCCATTCTGGATAGCGCACGAGGCCGTGTATGCAGGCGCGTGCCATCGCGGTCAGGATCGACATGTGCCGTCGCGCTGCAGCCTTGCACACCGTGGCAGCCTCCGCCGAGGGGGCTGAACTCGACGGCGCGGGGATCAATTGTCCATCGCCACTCCAGAGAGCGAGAGACGTACCTTTGTACGTCGCAAGCGACCTTCCCTTTATGTTGACTTCCTGCTGACTCCCATGCTAGTAGGCCAACAACTAAGACCTCACATCCGGACGTCTCCGACGGCATCACCCACATCTTCACGAAGGCGTGGGTCCCCGTCGCGTCGCCGCGAACTGCACGCAACGACGAGAGATTGGAACGGGAGGGGTGGGCTGCCGAGAAGGGCAGGTGTGTTCTGGCTATTCCGGTACGTTTTTGTGCACTACAAGTTCAGACATACTGTCCTAACCTTTTCCCTCCGTATAGGCATCTACATGTCCGATTTTCGAGGCGTCAGGCCTCCGCGGCGAGCGGCAACTCGTGCTCGGCGAACGGCTCCCGTCGCGGCATCAATAAGCACGGCGCGCTTTTCAAATCGCGCTCTCGAGAGTCTGCTGCGGCCGCGAAGCATGTAAGTTTGCAGTAACTAAGAAAACGCGATACGTACCAGCCGAGCCGGTACTCTCGCGACTGTCTAAGCCAGCACAGACGTTGCGCACCACGTTCAGCAGGCGCGCCGACCACGAGCGATTTCTGAAGACTCCGGTGAGCATCATTTAGTCTCGGCTGATTTGAGAGGAAAACTGACTTACCAGCAGACAGAACATGCCCGAAAAGGGCCAGATTACGCGCAACGAAGGCGGGGAACGGGCTGCGCTTGACTCCCACCCATGCAAGGTCGACATCGGTGGCTTCGACCTGTTGCCGCCGGGCGCGGGCCTCTGATTTTCAAAGATTCGGCGCTCGAGAGCCGGTTTCTGGATGTCCAGGTGAGTATCCATGTATCTCGGCTAAGTCGCGCAGAAAATGACTGAAGAGGATGCAAAAACGCGGCGCGGACGCTTCCAGATCCCGCCACGCATCGTTCGTCGTCTGTCAAATGCACGCGTATACCGGGCGCCGGCGCGAAATGCGAGGCAGTGCGCTAGGGCTAGCAAGTCCCCGACAACGAGGCATTGTCCTAGTGACACGCTCGCTGCTCAGCGCGGGCCTTTGGATTCCGGAATTTCGGGGCCGGGAAAGCATTGTCTGGGAGTTCAAGTGAGTGTTCATTTAGCCTAGCTAATTTCAAGGAAAAATACTCACTTGAATGCAGAAAAGCGCCACGCACGCTTCGAGGGCGAGCATCTCGCTCCCTGCGACCGGCGGCGTAGAACGCAACGGACCGCGTTGGACTGCGGTCGCTGCGTGGGGTCATACCTGGAACGCACAACAGCGGGCACGCGTGGCTGAACGGGAGCGCCAGCAAGTAAGATTGTTCCATTTGCACGCTAATCTAGACAACTCATATGCTGTAGAAGGCCGCCGCGATCGGGCGTCATCATCAAGTTCAACTAATGCGCAGCGAAAGCGCTGTACGCTGCGTTAGGATAGGTCAGTAGGCACTTTGGAGACACCGGGGCCGCGCTAATCTCTGCGCTTTCCCGCAAGTCTTCGCGTTCGAGCGGGATCGGCAGATCGCGGGGCGCGCTGTCGAGGGCGCCATGCGTCTCCAGGCGGCTTTGGGCGACAGGAAACGGGCATCGCGACAGGGCTGCAGGAGCGCGGTGCCCCACGTGGTTGCCGTTGTGCGGATGATTGGCGGCGGGGCAGC